>OV788326.1:16943899-17461399 GCA_928718305.1 Tetramorium bicarinatum | reverse complement strand
CTTAAACACTAGATAGGTCTACATTCTACTTCACAGAGAGACCTATAAGTTTCGATAGAGCCAATGGAAATCTTTAAAATATGTTGCGTCCCGAGTGACGTTAAAGTAGAGCGCATGCTTCCCGGTCCTCGTTCACGGTCCGGGAACGTCGTGCTGTATCAAAAGGAGCGAGCGAGATGGACAATCTGAGCGAGGTGCGCAGGCGCGATCTGCCCGGGACCTCGGCTCCAGCGCTGCACGGCTCGTACGCGGTTAGCAACGGCGTTTTACGCATGCGCGACCCGGCGATCGTCTAGTCTCGGCCCCCCTCGCGCACCTTCTCGGCGCCCTTCCGACACGTTTCGGCTCGCGTGGTGTTCCCGGCAGCGGCGCAAGCCCGGTAAAATCTGTGATTGACTAGATAGAATCAGTGATACGGAGATTTAGCGGCATTTGCCCGATTCCACACGGTGCTGTGAGCGGCATTTGCCCTTGATTAGACGAGCATCTCATGTTCGTAGCGGCTTCGGCCCAGTAACGAGATCAACGCTATCAATGTGTGCACGCAATGTGTTACACGACCCAGGAGCGGTCTTTCGTACAGTCGTACTTTGAGAAGGAAGGATGTCAATGAGGAAAATCACGATCTCTCATGATCTTACTTGGCTTAAATATACTACCACCTATATGTATTGTAAACGATAAGTACCGTCTTCATAAAATACTTTATGATTGTCATGTTATACGATTGTGCGACAAGATTGTTGATTTCCGCCATTACGGCAATTTCGCGATTCTGGAATCTTCCATTCCCTGCATTTAGTATTTATGTAAATATCACAACGAGATTCTAAGATCATCATGAAGTGATAATAACGAATATACTGCAGAGTGTTTGAATCCGTCTGCTATGTGCAAATTATCGTTTGTTACATTTCACCATAACATTAATATAATATATCCGTTTAAAATTTAATATATTTCCATTTATCGTACTTTTTCTCTGTTTCAATGTCTTATATTGATTGCAATTTGATACGTTTTCATTTAGTTCTACGAATATTAATGTTCCCGGCTGTTTCTTGCGTGTGTTATATATTTCGAGGTCTAACACATTTCATTTTATATTTCTTTAGCAATTAAGTGAATTGTTGCATGCTGTGTGCCCAATATATTTTGCTGCATGATATGATTTATATGTATGGATATAATGGTGTTCATCTGATATCTTATTATTAACATGTTCGGATTACATATTTCTATGTATCTTTTTATTGTGCATTTGATTCCGACGTGACTGCTCATTTTCTCTCATTAATTGTGTTTGATAATTAATCAATTCTCTTTTCCAAATAATCTTAATATTCATATTTAAACAATCACTTCCACGACTTGTATTATAATTATGTAAGTCTGCATAACAAATATAATGTCAATATTGCATTGATAACTCAGCTCATTGAATTAATTATTTTACTAAAAACATATTCACATTAATTGACTTTTTACTCTTCAATTATTCGTACTATTGAATTCATGTTATTTTTAGTTTCCTTTCGTTTACCACGCCTTTGATTAAACAAAATATAATACCGAAATTACGAGCTAGTGTCACGAGGAATAGGCAATGGACAGATCTGCGATATTGGACGTTTCAATGTAGTTTTGGCTGTGCGTAATGTAACCACGCGTTCGTGACGGTCCGATCCCGGATGCACTTCTTGAATACGAATTAATTCCCATTTTGAAGGAGGAAGCGTATTATTTTTGAGCAATACAAGCTCGTTGATTTGTAATTCAGGTTGTTCACTTTTCCATTTTCGCCGCTGTTGCAAGGTGTGTAAGTAGTCGGTCGTCCAAGATCGCCAGATTTGTTCGAAAAGCGCACGCATCAGCTGCCAACGAGACAGCCGATTGGAATCGATATCTAATGTCGATTCTTCCGGCGGGCTAATTAACGGGCGCCCAATCAAAAAATGGCCCGGAGTAAGAGCGGAGAAATCGTTCGGGTCGTCATGTAAAGCGGAAATCGGTCGCGAATTTAAACAGGCTTCGACCTGACACAGCAGAGTGGCGAATTCAATTTCTGAAAGTGTTCGTGAGCCGATCACTCTTTTTAGATGATGCTTCAATCTTTTAAGGTGATGCTGGATACCGACATTACAGTTTCATATCTTTATTGTAATAATTCATCGAAACGGCTTAACGGATTAAAAAATCCTTTTACAGGAATAAAGTACGTACTAAAACAATTTCTGCTGTACTCTTAAAATTACATAATTATATTAATTATTTATTGTGAGCTGTCAGCTCACAGAAACATTCACTCATATAAAGATTATATGAGGTTAGCACATAAATCGAGATACCAGCAGGACTCGGACAGGAATAATTAACACTGTGGTAGCGATAAAAGTACGAGAAAATGTCTAATAAGAGAGATTTATTGCAGTAAAGCTCACTCATTTTATTCATATGCAGTGTACATGATACGGTAAACAATGCACGACAGTAGTTCCGGAATTTTCTAGAAGATGGCATTGGCGGGTCGGTGTGACACTTCCTTGTGTTAGTAACTTAGCACAAAGAAGATTCACATGTATACACTACTACACACAACTCGAATGCGTGAGGATACGCACGTAGTCAAAACACGCGAACGTAAACGGAAAAAAGTTGACCGAACTGTCAAAGCGCGCGAATGCCTGTTCGCTCCGTGTATTTTGGAGTGTAATCGTGTATTCGTACCGTGTCTCACGACAAACGAAGAAACGGACAATGTCGTGATAATTAGTGATAGTCGTGATAATTAGAGCAGCCCCGAGAGCAGCCGCAGCGCGTCGGCCACCACGCGAGGAAGCAGCAGCGCTAGCAGAACAAGATCACAACAGAAGTCGAGCAGCGTGGAGGACCGGCTGCTGATGAACGGATCGGACGAGGAGTCGACGCGGCGCAGCCGGGCCCTCGAGCGAGGGCCGGTTCTCGAAGAACTCCGATTCCGAGAGCCGGTCCTCGATACCGCGCTCCAGCTCGGTCGAGCGGTTCTCCATGCGGGCCAACTATGACTCGTCGGACTTCTCGCGCGCCAACTCCACGTCGAACGAGCGCTTCCACTCGGACTTCTCGATCGGGGTGGCGAGCCTTTAGAATCTTGAAATAACATAATTTTAAAGATTCTCAGTCCCGATTTCTAATGGTATGTACAATCAAAATCAGAAACGTCTATTTTGATGGTACTGAATATATAAAATTGATAAATATAAAATTGCATGATTATATGCATATTACATATAAAAATCAGAAGCGTCTATTTTGACGATACTGAGTATATAAAATTGATGTATATAAAATTGCATGGTCATATGTATATTACATATAAAAATCAGAAGCGTTTATTTTGACGATACTGAGTATATAAAATTGCATGATTATATGTATATTACATATAAAAATCAGAAGCGTCTATATTGATGGTACTGAGTATATAAAATTAAAGTATAAAACTGCATGATTATATATTATGTATAAAAATCAGAGGCGTTTGTAATCTGACGGTACTGATTATAATAAAAATCAGAAGCGTGTATTTGACGGAACTGAGTATATAAAATTAAAATATAAAACTGCATGATTATATATTATATATAAAAGTCAGAGGCGTCTGTGATATGACGGTACTGATTTTAATAAAAACCAGAAGTATCTTGTTTTTAAGATAGTGCTGGTTATTACAAATACTTATAAATTTGATTCGGAGAGACGAGAAAAATTTATTTGTGCGTTCTCACGGGAATGAACGTTGGAGGGGCCCATCCACTGTTCCCATATTTAAAATTATAGAATAATATGATTTTATATAATACTATAATTTTAGTCACACTTCAAGACAAAATTAATATTATACAAGTCATATAGTATAAATTATTAAATATATTTCTTTCATAAGATATAATAAAGGCATTATATTATTATATATATTAAAATCATACGCGACTTTAATATTTATTAAAATATTTTCAGGATGAGGGGCCCACAATTTGTAGGGCGGCCCTGCAGTGCCTGGTAAAAGAAAATTCGGACGCTCTAGCCGTCTCAGAACATCGAGAATCGTGGCAACATCGAGATTCTTGGTAACAATGAGAGGAAAAGGACGAAAGACCATATATCTGTCCTGTTCGTATCGTAAACAATCGAGGCGGCAACATTGCATGCACAAGCGCGCAATGTATATATGCTTGAGCTAGGATCGATAATATAGGAAATTTTTATATCATATTCTAGATTATCGACCTCGATCAAGTTTGGCCGTCATTCCAGCATCCCCTTAATTCCAGCTTCCCAGAGCCCGCTAAAATTCAGAGCGGAAGGAGGGATAAAATGCCGTCTAACTTTATCGTTAGCAATAGCCATTTGCATCAAGGAATCCTTTGTCAATCGTCGAAATGCATTAGATAATTCGCGATCGGCTCCCTGGAAATTAGTACCATCATCACTGTACATATCCGATGGAAGGCCCCGACGACTCGTAAATCGGCGGAAGGCTGCAAGAAAGCCGGCGGTACCATAATCATCGACGTATTCGATGTGTACAGCCTTCGTCGACAGACAAATAAAGACGGCAACATAATATTTTTTAGATCGCTGTCCTTGACCGATCATGGGAATAATATTCATAGGACCGGCGTAATCCACGCCAGTGTGGATAAATGGAGCGAAGGGGTGACACGTGGAACAGGAAGATTCCCCATGAGTTGCTCAGCGGTACGCGCTCGTTCCCGCACATCTTACGCAATTGTGAATGTGAGATTTGATGCTCGTTCGAACGGTTAGAATCCAATAAGTTTGACACAAGATTCTTAGCGTCAATTGAGTATCACCATGAAGAGCATCTTTATGCGCTTGAGCGATTAGCAAATCTGAAACGCGATGTTTAGGCAAAATAATCGGATGCTTTTCATTAAAACTGAGAGGAGAGTTTTCGAGCCGTCCGCCAAGGCGGATCAATTGATGTTCTCCGAGGAAAGGATGGAGAGCCAGCAATGTACTGGATCTAGAAATGGTAGATTGGTTAGTTAAAGCTTAGAATTCTGAAGGAAAATGATTTCGTTGGATGTAACGGAGCCAAAACAAAGAGGCTTCCTTAAGCTCGGCAACTGACAAATGTGACGAAAGATTAGATAGTTTTGCGACGCGATTTTTAAGATTTGTAACGAAACGTTTTACCCGCGCGGTGAGTCGAATGAGTTTAATCCAAGTGGAGACCTCGTGGGGTAATTCCCACTCAGATGCAGATTTTGTATGACATGCTACCGCTTTTCTTAATTCGGAATCAACACTCACTCGAGCTGAATCGAGGGGACCCTGAGCTTCAATGTTTTTTGGCCACTCGGAGGGAGGGGACTTCAGCCAGACAGGGCCGTTCCACCAGAGTTCGTAATTAAGAAATTCGGAGGGCGAAAGCCCTCGCGAAGCACAATTCGCCGGATTTTGTTTCGATGGGACGTGATCCCATTGAGCCAACGGGAGGCGTGTTTGCACGTCCGATACACGATTCGCGACGTAGGTACTCCACCTTGACGGGTGTCGTCGTAACCAAACAACTGCTACAGCGGAGTCGGTCCATCCAAAAATCGGGAGCGATTGTACTTTTAATACTTGCTGAGCGAACTCCAATAATCGGGTTAGCAGAACAATAGCATTTAGTTCCAAAACGAGGGACGCTTTTGATCGGAGCACGGTGTAAGAACATAAGGTGGAACCATTCGCCTTTATTTCAACTGAAAAGCTGTGATCAAAAAGAAGAAGTTGAGACGGGTAACGCTAGATGGCATATGAATCAAAACCCTATTAATACCAATGTATCACATATAATATCGTGTGTCGACCGTTGTGTTGAGCGTGTTAATTTGTGTGACGTGAAGTCGTGAAAAAGCACAAAGGTTAAAAATATTATTTTAAATATAATAGATTTGTTTTTTACTTTTGAATCGCTTGCACTAATTCAAAATTTATCTTTCTTCTTCCAATATGGAGAAAGAGAGATAAACTATCAATTAATACAACCAATTTAAGAAACATAATAAAATAAATAATATATAATAAAATAAATAAATACAAACTTAATATATATAAATAAAAAACAAATTTAAAAATAAAGCTCGTTTACGCAATAAAAATAAAAAAGCAAAATTTAAAGCTTTTTTTTCTTTTAGATAACATCATGCCGTTTAATTGTCTCATTCGTGATTGTAATTTCGTGGAGAAAAGATTCGAGAAAAAATCATTATTTAGAGTGCCCAAAAATATTAAACGTCGCGAAGAATGGGTTGCTATGATCCAAAGTGCATATCCAAATGTAAAAATTCCAAAAATTTTTTTAATTTGTGAAAATCATTTAAAAAAACAAGATATTATAAGTGAAAATATTATTAAAAATAAAGATGAAATAGTAATATTTCAAGTAAAAAATATATTTTTTATTATATCATATAGAACAAGGTGATTCTTATTTCTTAATTATGTTTCCAGTCATTGATTGCATTATTTATTACGTCTCAGGTTTTATAAGTAAAAAAATGTTAAAACATATCAATTGTGAAACATGTCGAGCCTCAATACAATTTTCAAGTTCTATACCAGAAGCAGAACTAGTTAACTTAAAATCTAAGGGAGGATTACAACACCCTAATACAATGTTGTATACGTTATTTTATAATGTTGAAACTTTCTTTAGAAAGAATATCAATCATGTTGATGTGTACGAAAAAACTATTAATGATATAATCTCAAACTATAACTTTACATTTCCTTGTCAAGATCATAAATTAGATATTTTAAGTTATTGCATTCATTATTATATCACAATGCGTATGCGTCAATATGTCCAGCAAACAAATAATAACTTAATAAAAATAAGTCGCGAAAAAAAAGAAACAAGCTCGTTTATATCACAATTAGTTTGTTTTTGTTTCAATAATAATTTATAATATATAATTTATGTTTATATTATGTTTATATAATATATAATTTACGTTTTTGTAATATATGATTTATATATTCATATTAATAAAAGAAATATATAACATTTAATAAATGTTTAATTTAATATTTAATAAATGTTTCAAATGTGTCCAAAAATATTAAAAAGATATAAGCAAAAATATTAAAAATATGTATACATGTATTACATATATTCTTTCTAAATAGGTGTTTTATTTACATATACGCCAGCGTTCAACTGCGGAACATCCTCAGGAAAATCACACTGATTTTAGCCGAGTGGTTTCACCTTATATTCTTACACCGTGGATCGGAGCGACCTTGGATTTCGCCGTCAACAAGGTCACGGTAATTTTATCAAGGGATTCACGAACGAGTACATAAACAACCGCCGCATACGCTCGAGTAGATGCATCGGCGAATCCGTGTAACTCAACTGATAAATTGTTCGAACTCATTCCGAGCCACCGAGGGATACGAATTTTTTCTAAATTATTAAGTTCTGCGCAATAAATTTTTCAAGAGTCCAATAAATCAGCCGCGATAGGTGTATCCCATTCATATTTTCAGATCCATAATTCCTGTATCAGAATCTTAGACACGATCACTACAGGAGACGTCCATCCGAGGAGATCAAATAATTTCGCAATAAATGAAAGAATCGAACGTTTCGTGTTCATATCGGAAGTTGGTTCCTCGACTCGAAATCTAAACGAATTTTCGCGCGGAATATAAGACCGAGTAACTTAAGAGTATCATTTTTATTGAAATTACGTTCGACAGCTACTTCGTACTCTCCCGAAGGAATGTCTTGTAACAACTCCGGTGAATTAGCGGCCCATTTTCGGAGATGTAAACCGCCTCGCGCCATCAAGTTTATAAGTTGCTCCCGATATTTGCGCAACGTCAGAATGTCATCCGCACCGAACGCGACGTCATCGGCATAAATTGAATTCTGTAAGATCTCTCGGGCTTGAGAGAAAATGTGACCCTCATCGATCGGTAATTGTTGTATGACGCGCATAGCTAAATACGGAGCCGGGGCTGTGCCGTAAGTTACAGTTAATAACCGATAAGACTGAATCGGATGATTACCGTGGGGTCTTCAGAGAATGCGCGTGAAATCGACGTCATTCGGATGAACGCGAATTTGTCGAAACATCTTTTCGACATCGGCACTATACACATGACGAAATTGTCGCCAGCGAGATAAGATTGCCGATAAATCTTTTTATAATTTAGGCCCTGTCATCAAGCGATCATTTAGCGTTGACCCATTACTCGTATGGCACGAAGCGCTGAACACTACGCGTAGTTTAGTCGTGCTGCTAGTTTCTCGTATGACTGGATGATGTGGTATATACACCGGAGGGAATTGAGTAGGTTTTTCATCGCGAACGTTTTCCATATGACCCATGCTTCGTATTCAGCTAAAAATGCGTGATACTGCGAACTAACTTCCGGCTGTTTTTGCAGTCGCCATTCTAACTTGGAATATAAAATCTAGGCAATGTCTCGCGAAGATCCGATATTAATTGGAGGAGTTAGTTTTAAAAGGCAATCGGACAACATAATGACCGTCGCCACGTTGATGGGTCGCGACGAAATACTCTTCGCAGCGTTGATCTTCCTCCGTTAACGGAGAAGAATTGGGGACTTCCTCTATTTCCCAGAACTTCCGTAGAAGTTCATCGATCGGATCCGATACACAATTCAACGTGTGCACGGATTCGTTTCTGATTTCAGTGACCCCGGCAGGTCCAGAAAGTATCCAGCCGAAAACTGTAAGCTGAACCGTCGGCGATTCGAACGGCCTGATTTTATTTTATTGAGAAACAAGGACCCATACAGATCCGCTCCGATAAGCAGACGTATGGGATGATTACTGAACGGATCAGGATCCGCTAAAGATAATTCGCGAATATGAGGCCATGCATTCAACGATTGAGCTCGGGAGTCGGCGTAAGATGTGATTTTTTGAAAGACAAAAGCTGTGAGGGGAAAAGAGTGTCCTCGTCCGTTACGAGATTCGAGGATCAGAGACACGCGAGATTTCGCCACTCCGCTGTGTTGATCATCGAAACAATTAACTTGTAGGTTCACCGGATATCGTTTAGTACGCATGGTTTGGAATAGAGACTGCGATATAAAGCTAACGGTGGAACCCTGATCCAAGAGCGCGCGTACTTTAAATTTGCGTCCTTCGATCGTACATAGAGTGACCCACACGGTCGCTAATAAAATATTGGGGGAGCTTTTAATTGGCACATTAATCGTTTGAACCAAGGTTATGACGGTTTCGGTTTTTGTTTCGAGGTTGACTGAGGCGCTTGGCTCAGAATCAGCGGTTTTATTCTCGCCAGTGTTAACTACTGAATTGCTTGAATCCCGATGCAAGAGCGTATGACGTGCGCGTCTGCATGTATTGCAGCGTTTTTTACTTGTACAATTAGACGGATAATGACCCGGTCTCAAGCAATTGAAGCAGCATTTATTAGATTTTAAAATTTGTGCTCTCTGTTCCACGGATTGACGTTTAAAATTCTCGCATTGATATAGACGATGATCGCCAGCGCAACTCAAGCATTTTTGTACGCTTACATTTAGCCGAGGCGGTTTTCGAACCCTTGTCCTTATTAGTCGACACGTTGACCCTTAACGCGGAGGGATCAGAGAGACTTCGATGGCGCATAGTCATGAACTCGCGGATTTCCTCGTACGTCGGATTGACCGTAGATTTACCGCGATGCAAATTCCATTCATTTTGCGTGCGTGGACTGAACTTTTGAGATATCTAAACAAAGTCGTCCCACTGGTTCACAGGTCGATTAAAATTCGCTAACGCGGCCAATGATGAGGCAACAGTATTGCGTAAATTTTTTAGTTCGATGGCCGTTTCGGTTTTCATAACCGGCAAATCGGCAAACGCGTGAATATGAGCTTGCATTAGAGCGCGTTAATTATCATATTCGTCTTTTAGTAACTTTCACGCCGCGTCATAGTTGGAATCCGCAATTTGAATATTATTTATAAGTAACGCGGCTTCACCCGTGACACTAGCTTTTAGGTAATGGAATTTTTGTGTTCGACAACGATTCTTTGGAATCGATGAGAGACTCGAATAACCCGTAAAAATTCTCCCACTCGGTGAATTTACCGGCAAATTTCGGTAACGATATGCGAGATGACAGTCAAACTAGACGCACAGAAACCAGCCGCATTCAGGAGCGAATAGTCTCCGCGGAGCCTCGGCGCAAAAAAGTTTATATTTTGCATTTAAATTAATAAAAACTCTACAGATCAGTTATATAAAGAATAAACATTATCACAAAATTTATTTCAAGTGCATCTGAGCATGCTGAGTAAAGAAACTTGCAATATTCCCGCATTTTTCATTACGCGTCGCAGAGATTCGTGACATATATTGAATATAATAATTTTTAACGGTCCTGTGCCACCTCCGTATCAGCTGGAGATTGTTATATAGAGAATAAACAATACGTAGAAATTTATTTCAAGTGCATCTGAGCATGCTGAGTAAAGAAACTTGCAATATTCCCGCATTTTTCATTACGCGTCGCAGAGATTCGTGACATATATTGAATATAATAATTTTTAACGGTCCTGTGCCACCTCCGTATCAGCTGGAGATTGTTATATAGAGAATAAACAATACGTAGAAATTTATTTCAAGTGCATCTGAGCATGCTGAGTAAAGAAACTTGCAATATTCCCGCATTTTTCATTACGCGTCGCAGAGATTCGTGACATATATTGAATATAATAATTTTTAACGGTCCTGTGCCACCTCCGTATCAGCTGAAGATTGTTATATAGAAAATAAACAGTACGTAGAAATTTATTTCAAGTGCATCTGAGCATGCTGAGTGAAAAAATTTGTGATTTTTCCTACATTTTATGTGTCGCGTCGCAGCCATGAAGGCAAGACTAGAGATGGTCCAGCCGATGAAGGCAAGATCAGAGATGGGCCAGTCGATGAAGGCAAGACCAGAGATGGGCCAGTCGATGAAGGCAAGACCAGAGATGGACCAGCCGATGAAGGCAAGACCAGAGATGGACCAGCCGATGAAGGCAAGACCAAAGATAGGCCAGCCAGCCAATGAAGGCAAGACCAGAGATGGCCCAGCCGATGAAGGCAAGACCAGAGATGGGCCAGCCGATGAAGGCAAGATCAGCGATGGGCCAGCCGATGAAGGCAAGACCAGAGATGGCTCAGCCGATGAAGGCAAGACCAGAGATGGCCCAGCCGATGAAGGCAAGACCAGAGATGGGCCAGCCGGTGAAGGCAAGACCGGTGATGGGCGGTGGGGAGGGTAACCTTAACCGTATTTTCTTTCCTTCCTTTACTTGCAGTCTAATATTATGTGTAAGGTCTAATATTATGTACTAGAAATTCAAATGTTGATTCACAGCTCATAATAGGTGGGTGTCTTTGATAAATCATTTTCTTTTCACTTTTTCCACTAATTGTAAGATTTTTATCAGCTACATTGCAGTTGTCTTTATTAATTTTTAATTGTGTGAATTCTGAGTTGTAAGCTATAAGGTTTGCAATAATTTTTCGGACATAAGTCATGTCATCATCAGAAAATGTTTTGTAATTTCCGTTGCATAATATGTATGCCCAAGTACATACATGTACACCACAATTACCGCTTATATTCCCAGCTTTATCCACCTGCTTCGGTATATCGTCAGGAATATAAAGAGTCCATTGTGATCAATTTTCAGGACTTTTTGATGATTTTCTTTTTGTGATCGCATATGCATCGTAGAAACTACACATTGTGTCTATGAAATTATCGAGAGTCATGCGGTGCAACGAATTCAGATATATAAATATTTTTAACTGTAGAATAATAATTAATAACGCATAATGTGCCAATGTAAGCAAGTGAACCAAGATAATTTTGTATTCTGCAAACTCAATTGAGGATACATAATTATGAAATCCAACCGATAGTTGTCTGTCGCGTATGATTCCGTGAGATAAAGATCGAATGCTAGAGCAGAAATCTGTTTAGAATTATTGGCGGCAATTTTGAAAAAGGCATTTATTACATTATCTTCAAGATAAGCATTATGATTTAAAGTTTCAAAAACTTGTTCATTTATATTTAATCCATCAAATGAACGTTTAATATTAGGAAAACCTTTTGGATAATCAATATCATGAGAAAAGAAATTACTCCAAAACTTTTCGATTGATTGACCGCTATCAAAATAATTACTTTGAGTGAATTAAGTGATGTTGAAACTTTCGTACATGTCAATCATTTCAACATCACTTAATTCATAAATATTTTTACTTTGCTTTTCAATGTCTTTAATTAATGTTTTTCTTTGTTTTCTGCTATTTTGTTTCTTATCGTTAATAGTTTTTCTCACATTGGAACTATGAATATCACCTAATTAAAATTGCCTAGTTGTAAAATAACGAGATGTTTCAAAATAAACATTTTTCTTCCGTTTGTTTCCAGGTTTCTTGAAGAAATTTTTCTTCGAATAACTCTTTTGCTTCAATCACACTGCTACTGTTTACTTTCATAGCTTCATTTTTATCTGTTCTATTTGTAACTATCTTTTTTTTACGCTCCTGCCTTGAAGTAGTCAAATCAAATTTCCTTTCTCCTAGACGATCTTTCAACATTTCTTCTTTGACTTGAATATATCTAGGTGCCAGCACTTTTTTAGCGCCATCTAAATTATAATATTTTTCTATTTATTTTCCACCAATTTTCTACCGTTGCATTTGTATCTCTGGTGATACCAAATTGAAAAAAGGTGAATCCTTTCTACAATCGTCGTGAATTGTGTTATCGAAATCATACTGAATAAATTCTTTTTCAATTTCGTCATCGTCATTTTCATTGTTTCCGAACAAATATTTGGCAGATTTCGTGAAACTTTTCACACGAAATCTTAAGCCGAAAACGATAATTATTTGTTTAAAAATGTTCCCAGCTTCATTTAAAGTTTGGGCATGAATTAGTTTTGTAATTGCTAGACCAGCTATTCTGACAGTGTCTTCATCATCAAAATAAGTTTTAATTTTTTTCAAGGCAGTTTTTATTAAATGTGAGGAACAGATATGAAGCACAGTTAATGCACTTTTTGTTCGAATTTCAATAATTTCGTCATAAATTTGTTGCAAATAAACTGATAATTTAATACCGTTAAATGCTTTCGAAATGCATTGCAACAAAACTCGGTCTCGATTTTATCCACAACCGGTTGACGACTTGAAAAAAGATGAAACGCTTACGCTATTTTTTCAGCGCAGATAATAAAATCCGAAATGCCGTGGTTAGCAGCAATCCATGTTGCTACTTCTAGAGGGCCGCAATGTTGAGTACCTGGTAAAACAAGCGCGTAGACATAAACAGATGGTTTAATACCTGTGAACCTTTACAATTGATCTACTTGCATCCAAATAGAGAAAAAGAGGTCTTATTTTTAATTAAGCAACATATTTCATAACTTTCTCTGCCTTAATAATTAATAAGATATAAAATGGGAATTTACAATGCATTTGTATAAATCCCGAAAAGTCCACCCCTACCTACTTTTGAATATATTGCTCTCTTAAAAGTCTCAAGAACTCACTTGGATCCTTGTGAAAATCTTTTTCGGTCTTATTTTCATATGCCATTTGCCTTAAGATTTGCTTACCAGGTACTCCATTTAATTTCAGTGATCTGAAACTTCGTCCGGTACTTGCTGTAACATTTTGTAATGTTTTATACACGGATGATAGTTTATCAGATGATACAGTTTTAGATCAGCTTTAACAGCGTTTCTTTTTTCGCTCTTATAAAATCTTCTGTGTCTTTCTCCTTCATGACATCATTCAGCATTTTTAAAAACTGTAACCTTCAAATCTTGATACGGTATAATATTTTTAGCGCTAACTATAAATTTATAAGTACTACATGTAGTATGCAAGCATTTTGCGTTAGCTGTAAACCAAGTAGTATTTTTATTAAGTTGTGCATTTCCTACTTGAACTCTGCACCAATATCATTTAAAAGACAATACACAATAAGGGTATTGTTTCTGAAACGCGTCATTAAAATCATCGGTCCAATTTCTGCGCATTGCCTTTGTTTGCGTCCAGTTCTTTTCCCAAAAAGCTTTGGAAAGTATGAACGATGCTCCTTTTATTGGAAAACCAGATGGTTTTGATAACGAATAGTCTTTAGTTTTTATCTGTAGTGTATTAGTATGTACGTATGACGAAATAGCTGAATTAATAAACATATCACTGTTTATTACTTCAACAGTTGAAACATCACTGCTTATTGCCTCAGAAGTTGAAGCATCATCATTCATTGCTTCAGCAGTTAAAGTATCATTGCTAGAAGATTCAATGTTAGGCTCTTGAGTATATTTACTCTAAATTATTTTTATTAATACTTGTTTTATATTATTTTTATGTCGAGAACATGTCATAAAATCTCTTTTAACATATTTCTTAATTATACAGTGGTCGGTGGTATTATGTAAGGTATTAACTACATGTCTCCATTCTTTAGTAGAATAGCCTTGTTGCACAAGCTCATCGGAATAATCTTGTACATCTTTAGTTACAGGACATGTTATAGAAATAGCTAAAGCAATATTTTAGTCACTTTTATTAGGCATGGTTAAAACATAAATGGAAAACAATATAAGAGTAAATATTTACTTTATTTTGAATATAATTAATGAATAGAATATAAAATGAATAGATTATAAAATGAATAGAATATAAAATGAATAAAATATAAAATGAATAGAATAGAAAATAAATAATCAATGACCATATATTAATACATTATATTTATCAACAGATATTTATTTAATTAAACTTCAATTTTTTATTCTTTATATAAAAATATTTAGTATTTAACCACAGACTGATTGCAAAAAAACTTGTGTTATTATATACGTAATAAGTTATTATCAATAAATGATAATACTTTATAAACAAAAATAAAATTCTTACAAATACTTTCTAAACAAAAAGTAAAATTATATCGACTAAAACACTGATATATTATTTTTATTAATATGCACAAGTTTAAAAAAAATTTGTAACACTTATATTTACTATTATAATATTTAATTTTTTCTTAAAATACTTAAAAGCTATACTACTTTATTAAACACTAAAATTAATACATATGAATGAGAAATAATTAAATAGAATAAAATATTGTTGATAAATTGAAACTGTACTTCTTTGCTTATACTACAATTTTATACAAAGAAGTAAGATCTTTCACGTAAAAAAAAACAATGTTTTACATGTATTATTTCAAAGAGAAACACATAAACAGATGAGAATCTATTTGATAAAAGTTCATGCCTTTTATCGCGACTTATGTAACGTCTGAAACCTTTTTTGCTTTAACATTTGAATATATAAGCACAGACACCTATCATGTTACATCTGTAACTTAGACAAAATTCCGCTGAAATTAAATTTCCCCACTTTCAATGAAAAATTATTCAATCTAAATAGTCAAGGCTTTTCTGCTTAGAGCAAGCCTGTCCAAAGTCAACTCGCGAGCCGAATGCGCTTCTACCTCCTCTCCGCCGTTACGCTAGACCGGGCCTGACCGAAGTCAACTCGTGAGCCGAACGCGCTTCCACCTCCTCTCCGCCGTCTCGCTAGACCGGGCCTATCCGAAGTCAAATCGCGAGCCGAACGCGCTTCCACCTCCTCTCCACCGTCTTGCTAGACCGAGCCTGACCGAAGTCAGCTCGCGACGCGTAATGAAAAATGCGGGATAATCGCAAGTTTCTTTACTCAGCATCCTCAGATGCACCGAAATAAATTTTGTGATAATGTTTATTCATTATATAACTGATCTGTAGAGTTTTTATTAATTTAAATGCAAAATATAAAATTTTTTGCGCCGGAGCCCCGCGGAGGCTATTCCCCTCTAAATGCGGCTGGTTTCTGTGCGGCTAGTTTGATTGTCATTGCGAAATGGTCAGCGGCTTCGTGGTAGACGCTCTCGGCGACGAAGAATTCCTCCGCGGTGAAATATTCGTGGGTACTATGCTCCTCCACCGTCGCCGTCTGCTGGACATTGAGTCGTTGACATTTCTCCCACAATGAATTCAGATGCTCCAATCGATTCCGCGTCTTGTACAAGGTGACGTTCGCCTTTCCCAGCTTCTTGAAATTGGGAATAATTCGTTTCATCGAGGCAATTATGATAGATTGCTCGACAATAAGATCTCGCAGGTCGTCGGTTATACTCTTGATGGTACAGACAATTGGCGACTTTCACAGAGCCTTTTGTTCGTCTGTGTTTTGTGAGAAATCTGCTTCTCACTGGTTTCACTAGTGCTCGATTTGCGCTCAAGCATACGATTAGTTATCGCAGCCTTTTTAATCAATCTTCGAGTCTCGCAGTTCCAGAGTGCAAGTGCCAGAGCTCAAGGGCGTAATGCACTGAGGAATGAATCTGCCAGAATACAGCCAATTGGTATCGTCCATTCCTCCCTCTTCAATCGCCAGAATCGTTATGCACAGCCTTGTTTCCCGTTGCCAAAATCCGGCTCGAAGGACCATTCAATGTAGCCGTGCCTTCGTCTTTCACGGCTTTATTTGTGAGTGATGCCGTTCGTGGACGGGAAATGCAGTAAGGCTTTTCTTCTTCTTCGTGTTTATACAAATTTTATTAAAAGTCGTACAATTCGATAGTCGCCAAATGTGAGAGCAACGGAACGTGACTGAATGCCGATTCGTAGAATACAATGTGCTTCTGGCAAGAATTAGGCGAAGACTCTCTCGTTCGCGGGAAGCTCACTCTATTTATAATCTCGAAAAGGATCGAATCAGTGTTGGGAGACGGGCCGGGTTTTCTCGCGCATGCGCAATCAAAATGGCTGTTAGCAGTACCGTGTTCATCAGGAGAGTTAGGTACACAGTGTTGTGGGCGCGAAGATCTTGGCGGGCTCAACAAAGCTCACGCTGGACGAAACAGGTAAGTATAAATATAAATATTATTATAGTATTGATACTTATAAAATGGACAATACTGAAGGAGTTAAAAAACGTAAAGTTAGAAACTTTAAAAACTCTTGGCTAGATGAAGAAATTATTAAAGGATGGTTACTCCTCATCCTATAGAAAATAAAGCGTTTTGTAGTGCATGCAATAGGACTATCAGATGCTGCAAAACAGATTTAGTTCAGCACTCAATGACGGCCAGACATATTAAAAATATTAATTTAAATAGTTATAAAGCCACCGATAATAATAATAGTGTTAATAGTAAATTATCACATAAAAATAGAGTTAAACGTGCAGAAATTAAATTAACGCCTTTTTTTGCAGAGCATAACGTAGCTTGAAATACCGTAGATCATTTAGTACCGGTAATAAAAGATGTTTTTGACGATTCCAAAATTGCGCCAGATTTATCACTTGCTAGAAAAAAGTGTGTACATTTGGTTAATAATGTCCTTTCAAAATACGAGACTGAAAAACTTATTGAAGATTTAAAAGTATGTAAATCTTCCATTTTAATCGACGAAAGTACAGATATAACTGATAGTAAAGTAATGTGTTTACTTGTTCGATATGTGTCACCTCTAAATAAAAAACTTATAACTCAATTATTGAAATTATTATCTTTAGATGGTACTGATTGTTCCGCGAATAAAATTTTTAAAACATTTAAAAACTTTTTAGAAGGAAAAGAAATTCCAATTAAGAATATTGTTGGAATGGCAAGCGATAATGCATCTGTAATGATCGATTGCAAAAATTCTTTTATGTCTCGATTAAAAATAGAAGTTCCACATTTAGTAACATTAAATTGCACTTGCCATTCATCCGCACTTATAGCCAGCAAGGCTTGCGAACAATTACCTATTTCTTGTGAACATTTAATTAGAGGAGTTGCCACTTATATTTCAGGCAGTGTGAAAAGATCTGCAATTTTGAAAGAGTTTCAAGATTTTTTTGGTATTCAAAAGAGTAAAATGTTAAAATTATCAGAAACAAGGTGGCTTTGTTTGCATAAATGTGTTATTAGACTTCTCGACAACTGGGAAGTTTTGAGAAGTTATTTTATTTTGGCAACTGTAGAAGATAAAGTAAAATCTGCCGAACTTATTTTAGAATATCTTAATGATGATTCAGTTAAAGCATATATGCTATTTTTAAAATACGTTTTAAATTTTTTATTAATTTTTTTTTAATTTATTTTAAATTTTAATTAATTTATTTTAAATAATTTCAATGCTCTGTTTCAGTCGCGTAATATTTTAATACATAAATTATTTGAAAATAATCGGCAATTAATTCAGTCAATAGCAACAAATTTTATGAAGCCAGAGACTTTACAAGATATTTCTTATTTAGATGTAGATAATAAAGATAACATACAAAATATAGAAAATATTAATGTAGGGCCGGAATGTGAGAGCTTTTTGAATTCATTATCTTTAGAATGTTCACATCAGATTAGATTAAAATGTTTGGACTTTTACATTATTGCAGTTCGAGAAATGCTTAAACGTTTGCCTTTTAAAGATATGTTTTTTCAAGAATTAGTTTTTTTAGATCCTAAAATTGCTTTGTATAATGAAGGTAGATTAAAAGTAAGGGATTTAAGTTTTATCGCGAAACGGGTAAATCATACTGATATTACAAAATTAGCTTTTGAGTGGCAAATTTTACCATCATGTTTTAATGAACAACAAAAAGAAGAATTAACTTGTTTAGAAATAGATGAATTTTGAAAAAATAGTTAAATTTACAAATTTTGACGAGGAAAAGATATTTCCAAATTTAGAGTCATTAGTCGAAATAGTTCTTTCTTTTCCTCACTCAAATGTCGAGGCCGAACGATTATTTTCTCATGTAACAGATATAAAAAGTAAAAAAGAAATCGATTATCTAATGATACAGTTTCTTCAATGTGTATAGTTCGGTCCAGTTTTCAAGCTAAAAATATAGATTGTACAAAATTTGAAATTAACTCAAAGCATTTAGAACTGCATAATGCACAAAATTTATATGAAGAAAAAATGCAAATCTGATAGTACTTAATTTATTTTTGCTTTATTTTTTATATTTATTTTGCATATTGTTTTAATTATAGACTCACATCTAATCAATATTTTATTTATAATTACTTATATTTATATTTTATTTTTGTTTTCAATTAATTTTATTTTATTCACTTTATTTATGTAATTTTATTTTGCAGAGTGAATTTTGATTATAGAGATTACTTTTTTATGTACATTATTTTTATTTTTTATTATCAAATTATTAAAGCTTTTATTTTATTGTAACATGTGATAGTGTATGCTACATGTTTATTATTATTAATTGCTATTTAATTTTTCAGTTTGTACCTGCATTTTATTATGAAATGTGCAATATTTTTATTGTTTAATTAGTAAAGATTATTTTATTTTATTGTAACAGGTGCAATTTTTAAGTTTTAATATATTAATAAGAATTATATTTTAATAATTATAAAGCATGACATTTATTTTTAATTGTATTTTAAATGTATTTTAAATGTATTTTATTATAAATGTATTTATTATAAATGTATTTTAAATGTATTTTATTATAAATGTTATTATTTTAAATGCATTTTATTATAAATGTATTTTTTGTTTTAAGAATACTGGTAAGGTTTTTGGTAGTTTTCCTTACTCTTCGCAACAATTGTTGGTGTTCTATAATTTTTTCTGCCAAATAAAATTTTTTACTTTGTCTTTAAATATTTTGTTTAGTTATTTTAATATCCTTCCGTCCATTAACTTGTATCTTAAATTTCGCACGCACGCACGCACGCACGCACGCACGCACGCACGCACGCACGCACGCACGCACGCACGCACGCACGCACGCACGCACGCACGCACGCACGCACGCACGCACGCCCGCACGCACGCACGCACGCACGCACGCACGCACGCACGCACGCACGCACGCACGCACGCACGCACGCACGCACGCACGCACGCACTGGCGATCAAGAGGCACGGTAGTGTCTCGAGCGCCAAGTTACGCGAACTGAGCGCCGAGACACTGCCTGTGCCTCTTTAACGCGAGACGTCGTATGAGAAAATCCATCGATTATCGGATCATCATTAATGACTGAACCGATCAAATTCTAAGTAGGCTCAATCGAAAGCTTGGGATCGAATTATATAACAAAAGTATTTTTATTTTTTTTCTACGTGAACTACGAGCGGAGATATCGCAATGTTAATTTTAAAAAAGTCGAAAATGGGTAATTTTCATTTAAGAAACGTCTTGATCGCCCCAGCAATATATATAGCTACATAGCTAAAATGTCCAGGTTCGCTTTTTTGCCGCAAGAGCGCCATTGTTACGCGGCGTTTGCACTGACTGAGCTGCACTGCTGAACTAGTGCAACTGAGTGCAGTTATAACGAGAACCGACCCATAACCCTCAATGTGTCATCCAATGGGTTCGGCGGCACCGGGGCACGCGTAAAGACCGTGCCAAGCGACCCCCGTCAACCGGGGTGTCCAGGTCGTGAAGATTGCGATGTGGGGGTCCGCCACGAGAACCAAAAGGTTCGGCGGCACCGGGGCACGTGTAGGGACCGTGCCAGGCGACTCCCGTCAACCGGGATGTTCGAGTGGCGAAGATCGCAACACAGAGATGCGCCACGAGAACCAACGGGTTTGGCGACACCGGGATACGCGTAGGCACCGTGCCAGGTGATCCCCGTCAATCGGGATGTCGGGGTCGCGAAAATCACGATATAGAGATGCGCTACGAGAACCAACGGGTTCGGCGGCATCGGGGCACGTGTAGGGACTGTGCCAGGCGATTCCCGTCAATCGGGATATCCAGGTCGCGAAGATCACAACACAGAGGTGTGCCACGAGAACCAACGGGTTCGGTGGCATCGGGCACACGTAGAGACCATGCCAGGCGATTCCCGTCAACCGGGATGTCCGGTTCGCGAATATCATGACACAGAGGTGCGCCTAGGAACCGTGCCAGGCGACTCCCGTCTTACCATAGCACGGAACAGAATCAGAATTGTGCACATACGCGTTACCCTTCAGCCCAAACGTGTACACTGCCTGACAATAATTCGTTCCTATCATCTCGCGGACGTAACATTTTAATCCTCAAAATTATTAACGAATTGAGATATATGAAACGCGTGTGCTATGCAATTGACACCAGCTAACTGCAAAATAAATTCAATTGACGGCGCCATGAATACATTCTTATGTTCCTCTTGTCTCGCGAGAGGGGTTTAAGAATGAATTATTGTCGGACAGTGTACATTTGCTACGTAGTTTATGTGCACGTTTTCGTGATATTACTATTTTCGTCGCCAATTATCAGATTCATGAATTCATACTATTTAAATAGAATTATTATTTATAATATTAACAAATTCCATTTTGACGTGAAAAGTAGACGTAGCGAAATGTTTTTTAAATAATATTTTGTAAAAACATCGAAATAATCGACGTCGAGATCCTTTCAAATCGCACGAAAAATCTACGCCTCAAAAAGGATATAATAATTACTACAAAATGTGTGAAATCCTAACAAAATTACCTTTTCAAAAAAAGGTACAAAAATGCGCCAAGTATACGCGCTCAAAAACGCCCAAAAAATTATGCCTTAAAAAAGAATCCTTCTACAAAACTACGCCTAAAAAAAGAACTCTTGTATTAATTACCTTTATACAAAAAAAGATTTTTCCTACAAAAAATGTGATATCAAGGAAGTGCGCCAACTAAAAATGGATAGTTCATAATACTTTTTGGTTAGTGTTTATAGTCTGTAAAAAATAAAGGAGATAATATAAAGCAAACAAATAAGTATTTTTATACAAATAAATATTTTAATATATAAATATTTAAATACTATACATAAATCTTTTATAAATAAATATTTGCGAAATTTTGGCATGGAATTGCCTATGCGTTAATTTTGATCGCCAGTGTATATGTATATATGTATATATGAGTACATGTGTCTATATACATATTGCATCTTTTTTTTTAAATTACAAAAAATTTTGTAAAATTATGTACAGGGTAATAAATAGTAGCTCTTTTTACCTATAAAGATACTTCAGTGAGATTACGTTCACCGCGCATGCGCGAGAAAACCCGGCCCGTCTCCCAACACTGGATCGAATTTAAGAATAGCTAACTATTCGAGAAAATAAGTGCGATGTTAATGCGGATGGACTATGCACTTCGATATTCCTCGAAAGATTGCCGATTCGTTACATGTGTGCTCGATAAAGGCAGCTACAATAACCGGAATGCGCAACAGTTGAAATGGCCGTTGTGCAAAGGCTAAACAAGCCTTTGTATGCGCGAACGCGATGATCACAATTGAGCCGAACGATGACTAGCGATCGGGAGAGCAGAACTAAGTTGCGATTGCACAGCATGTAAGAGAGTCTGAGCTGGCCATTGTACGTGTATTTCGTCAAAATCACAATGTTTCTTTCCGGGATTTCCACAAGCACGTGGCTTACGCACGGTCAACCGCGCGGGCCGTGAGGCTATATCCGCAACGAGAGCTGACTACAGTTTATTCGTGAGATCAATCCGCGAGATAGTGAGAGAATGAGCTGATTGAAATAATCTCCGCTGACACACAGAGATACGCATTGCCGCAATCGTAAGTACAACTTAACGCAAGCTACGAGCTTCCGAGCAAAAACCCGAGCACGCTACGAGGTACCGAAGAAGGACGCGGAAGCCGGCCGGCCCAAAAGCGCCGCAGGTGAGACCGCCGGTGAACACACGTCGTCCCGAGAGGTGCTGTCACCTCGCGGGTTCACATCGCTTGTACTCGCGTACAAGCATGCTTCACGGGAAGCATTCATCCAACCGTTAGGCGCTCACAATCTTTCGCGAACACTAACCAATCAGGAGTCGACACCGATCTGTTGTGCTCGAAAGTGAAAGCTAACTATCATCAAAGATCCGAAAACAATAGACAAAGTAAATATGTTATTTGTCTCTCGGACGAAACGTTTCGTGCGAAAGAACCTCCGATTTCGTCTTAACAGCCTTGAACGAGCCTTTACGAAAACGAGCCTATCGTAAACAATTATACATATACAACAATATGTATGTATAGAGTATCAGCACTTATGAGTAAAAATCTGTGAATGGGTGTGAACTTATGCGATTAGCTATAAAAGATAATCTAGCTTTACATATCACTGATTGTGCCAGAAATACGCTGCGTACGTATAAGAAACGGTAATTGATGCATAAAACTGGTTTTTTTTTTATCATAAGTTTAGTATTGCCACAAAAACAAATTGATTTTTGTTAATCTTAATTAATTACTTTCTTATTAATTATTGTAAAATTCAGAAAATCTTCGAGAGATTTCCATTTAATTCACAATCTTTAACTTTTTTTAAATATGGACTCAAAATATAATTTCTATAAAAGAAATTGAAATATTTTAAAAAAATTAAATTTTTAATTATTTCATTAAGTATGAAGATAAGTATAGAGTGTCATGTTTGATCAAAGCGAATCTTAATACCTAATAATATTTTTGCGTGAATTTTCCAATTTACAGAGTTCATGTAAACTACGCTAATAGTTTATTTGTCTCGTAACACTATTTAAAAAAAAAAATGAAATATGTAATATCAGAAATTAACTTACAAACAATTTAATAATACTAATGCTAATAAAGCATATTTTGTCTTCGAGTGTTTACTTCTAATGTTTTTCAGATATATTTTGTATTAATAAATTTAAATTTATATTTATATTAATATTAATTTCTCTTTGTTCTTATTTCTTAAGTATATGTTAAAAAAAAATTAAAATTATGAATTATTTAAAGTTCATTAATCTTCAAGAAAATCTTTGATAATTAAATACTATTTTTTGATTCAACATATTTAATAAGTATAATACCGCTTGTGTGTGTGGGTTAGTTGAACGGGTTAAACTGAATAAAGTTCTCTAATGTTTTATAATTTTCTCAATGTATAATTAATATGAAATTAATAAAAACATGTGAATTAGTGTGTACTTATGGTTTAGCGACGAAAATAAATATATGACAGAAAAGGTAGGCCATAGTTAGATGCTATGCACGTACAAATAGGTATTAAAAGAAATGCATTTTTAGCAATGATACATACGCTGGACTATCTCTTATAAATGAATAGAGACACAGATTGGCAAATTAGCGCTATAGCTAGACATCTCTATAGGATATTTATTGGACATGTCAGGGATTAAGTTACGTCCATCAGTTTCACAAATGAAAATGCTATGGACATCCATAAGATGTTTTAAGGATATAAAACGGATGTCTTATGGATATCTTCAATATCTTTGAAGGATGTCCATAGAATATTCATCAGATATTTGTGTGTTGTCTGTGATGTTTAATTTGAAGACATATAAGTATATCGATTGTACATTTTGACAGACCTCAATCAACGCTTTCGTTCAAAAAATTAACTTTTAATATATTGACATAATTATATACAGTCATGGATAAAATTATTAGGCAACCTATTAAAATAAAATTTCAAAAATAATATTTCAATAACAATAACAATAGATGACATCACGTATTATTATCAGTTTTATCGTTTGATAGAATAAAGTTTCAACTTTAAGAATCCATTTTGTAATTTGCTGTACGATAATTTTTAACAAAAATATGAGCAATCAAAGACAAAATGTTTATTTTAATCATTTTTTTCTTTAACTCTTGATAACTCAGAAATAAGAAAGTACTGAGAAATTTTTTCAAAAAAAAGAATTATAGATTGACTTCAATTTTTTCTTGATAATTTGTTAATCTGCAAATAAAATGAATAATAATCTTTATAATTTGATGATAAATATTTGGAATTTGAAGCTTTTACTGTGTATATCTGAATTTTTTTGTTTGACTTCAAATTGTCAACTGCGTATTTTAATTTATTTTTGACATTTCGTGAACATTTCAATTCACTTAATTAATAGGATAACATGATACAATATTAGATTGTTTTCTTTTGCAAGGTAAACTGAATTACTTATGAAACATTGTAAATTAATCAAAATATATATACAGTTCAACTTAGAAATCAAACAAGATAAATAATAAATATTAGTTATATATTTTTATTTTATTTTGGGATTTTATCTTTAGATTCAATTTTTAAAAATATTTGAAATAAAGGACTGATAATTAAAAACAGCAAGAATAAAATCAAATACGATAAAATCCTTTGCTAAGCTCATCAATTTTATATATTGCATCGATTAATTTGATATTTTCTCCAGCACAAGGTACTTTCACATAATTCACAGTTCATACTTATTATTATTGTATAATTTTGGTTTATATAAATAATTAAGATTAATTTTTTACATATTAATATTTTATTATTTAAATATATTGACTATGATAACAATAATGATGATGATGATGATGATGATGATGATAATGATGATGATAATGATGATGATAATGATGATGATAATGATGATGATAATGATGATGATAATGATGATGATGATAATGACGATAATGATGCTGATGACGACGACGACGACGACGACGACGACGACGACGACGATAATGATGATGGTTTTTGTACAGATTTATATTTAAAATTAAAAAAGTCAGATTTCATTTATTTATTTTATTCAATTATAATAAATATAATGTATTTAATTGGAGACTCTCGGAAAGATGGCAGAGGAGACGGTTGGACGGAAAAGTGAGTGGGTGATAAAAGGAGAATTGTGGAGGATAGGAAGTGAATGGAGGAGAGCGAGAGTGAAGGAGGTGGAGTAGAAGAAGAGTGATTGGAGGGAAGGTGAGGGAGTAAGGAGGAGAGCTAAGGAGAGCAGTTGAAATGGAGCAAGGCAGAGAGGATGAGAATGATGACATGGCAGAAACGGCAGAGAGGCAGAGAAAGTGGAAATGGCCTGGCAGTCGGTCAGGCAGGGCACGGACGAAGAGAGAAGGCGAACGCAGATGGCGCAGAAGAGGAAGGTGCGAGAAATAACGATCCAAGGAGTGGTCGATAAATCGATAGATCGATAATTCGACATCAGGTGATGCAGGAGGAGTAGGTTAGGAAGCACATGAGAAAGATCGGTGAGAAGCGTGAAGGTAAGGCCGAAATGAAGAAAGTGGCGATAGGGATGGAAGAGTGGAGGAAACTGGAGGGAGAGGTGAAAGGAATAAAGGAGGAGGTGATAGAGTGCAGGAGAGAACTGAAGGTGATAAGGGAATACTTGGAGGAGATGAGAGGACGAGGAGAAGGGAAAGCGGCGATCACGGGAGAGAGAAGAGGAGAGGAAGGGAAAGGAGAGATACACGAGGAAGAGGATGAGAGGGAGGAGAAGAGTGAGGAGATAAAGGTCAGAGAGCAAAAATCAGGGAGCAGGAAGGAAGACAGGCAAGTGGAGAAGAAACAGGGAGAGAGAGAGAAGAGCCGGAGAGGAGGAGGAGGAGAAGAGAAGGAGGAAACGGAAAAGCAGGTGAATAAGGAGGGGAAGGACAGTCGCACGGAGAAAAAGAGAGTGGGAGAAAGGTGAGAGAGGTAGACGTGAAGAGGACAAGGAGGAAGTGGAGATACAAGCAAACAGGGGAGAAGGAGAAAGGAAGGAGAGGAGATCGGATAAAGAGGAGTGGACGGAGATGAGAAGAAGAAAAGGCGGAAGTGAGAAGGAAATGGAGGAAGAGGGAGAGTGAGAATGGAGGAAGGGGAGAGAAGAAGGGAGAAGTCAAATGGGGAAAGGAGGAGAAGGCAGTGGGCGAGGCAGAAGAAGAAGGAAGGACAAGAAGCAGGGGATGGGAAGTGAGAGGAGAAAGAAGAGAGGGAGCAGAGAGGACGGCATGGGAAGAGGAAAGGGCGGAGGAAAGGATGATGGAATGGTGGAAATTGGAAGCGGAAAAAAAGGAGAGAGCGAAGGAACGGAGGAAGAAAGAAGAAAAAAGGAAGAAGATAGGATCCGGAAAAGGCTGGAAGAAGGAGAGGCAAGGGAGAGGGCGGAGAGAGGAGATGAAGAAAGAAGAAGAAGGAAGAGGAACGTGGTGTGGAGAGGAATGGAGGGTGAGGATAAAGAGGAAAGGAGACTGTACATGAAGGCGATGACTGAGGCAGCGTTGGGGAAGAGAGGTGGAAATTGGGGAAATAGAGGAAAGGAAGGGAGAAGAAGGAACGTGGGTGCTAATTACGGAATTAAAAAGGGAGGTGGACAGGGAGGAACTACTAAGTAAGGGGTGGGAGATAAAAAAGAAATGGGGGTGGGAGTAGATGAGGACTTGACAATGGAGGAAAGGAGGATGAGGTGGAGGATGGTAGAGGCGGCGAGAAAAAAGAGAGCGAAAGGAAAAAGAGTTAGGATGACGAATAGGGAGATCTGACAAGGGAACATCGCGAAGTGTCAAATTCAGAAAATTATGAAACTTGGCATAAATGTAGAGGGGGTGAACACATGAATTTAGCAATTTTTAGTTGGTGCTATAAAACGGTCTAAAGGGGTGAAACCATCCTTCAAAAGTTCAGACATTTTTGCTTTTCTCGATATATCTCGTAAACTAAACAAAATATAAAAAATGTTTTATGTAAAAGTTTTACAGTATAAATACCTCTATTTAACTACGCTAGTCATTTTTTGAAGAAAAAATTTTTTTCAAAAATTTACTTTTTATACTGATTATTTATTGCATTAAAATTCCAATTTTAATGAAACTTGGCATAAATGTAGAGAGGGTAAATACATGAATTTAGAAATTTTTAGTTGGTGTCATAAAACGGTTTGAAGAGGTGAAACCACCCTTCAAGGGTGGAGACATTTTTTGCCTTTTTTCGATATATCTCATAAACTAAAGAAAATATAAAAAAATGTTTTATATAAAAGTTTTACAGTATAAATACCTCTATTTAACTACGCTAGTCATTTTTTGAAAAAAAAATTTTTTTCAAAAATTCAATTTTTATACTGATTATTTATTGCATTAAAATTCCAATTTTAATGAAACTTGGCATAAATGTAGAGAGGGTAAATACATGAATTTAGAAATTTTTAGTTGGTGTCAAAACGGTTTGAAGGGGTGAAACCACCCTTCAAGGGTGGAGACATTTTTTGCCTTTTTTCGATATATCTCATAAACTAAACAAAATATAAAAAAATGTTTTATATAAAAGTTTTACAGTATAAATACCTCTATTTAACTACGCTAGTCATTTTTTGAAAAAAAAAAATTTTTTTTCAAAAATTCACCCTTTATACTGATTATTTGTTGCATTAAAATTCCAATTTTAATGAAACTTGGCATAAATGTAGAGAGGGTAAATACATGAATTTAGAAATTTTTAGTTGGTGTCATAAAACGGTCTGAAGGGGAGAAACCACCCTTCAAGGGTGGAGACATTTTTGCTTTTCTCGATATATCTCGTAAACTAAACAAAATATAAAAAAATGTTTTATATAAAAGTTTTACAGTAAAAATACCTCTATTTAAGTACGCTAGTCATTTTTTGAAAAAAAAATTTTTTTCAAAAATTCACCCTTTATACTGATTATTTATTGTTTTAAAATTCCAATTTTAATGAAACTTGGCATAAATGTAGAGAGAATAAATACATGAATTTAGAAATTTTTAGTTGGTGTCATAAAACGGTTTGAAAGGGCGAAATCACCCTTCAAAGATAGAGACATTTTTACCTTTTTTCGATATGTCTCGTAAACTGAACGATATATGAAGGTGTTTTATAATACAAAAATTTTACATTTTAAACATCTATTTAATCACTCTGTTTATTTATTAAAAAATTTCTTTAATGTTACATCTTTATGCTTAAGATTCGTAATTCTTAAACAGTATTATAATGCTGTATATATTGACAATTTACTTATTAGAGGATATGTTGATACAAATAAAATAACATACAATAAATATTTGATTTAAAATTTTTTATATATTTATAATATAATATATTTGTATATATTTATTATACTAATTATTATACTATATTTGTGCATTATTCTGATTATTTTCTTGTTTGTTCTTGTTTCTCATTGAGAACCTGTAAACAAAAATATATGCATACATTACTTTTGTTTCATTAGTATTTATATATTTAATATACTTATATATTTAAAGATTATTTACTTATATCTTTGTAAATATCATCTTCTCTTTCTCCTACTTATTAAGTGTGAGTTTCTTCAACCTTCTCTTGAGCCATTTCTCTCAAAATGGCCATCATTTGTCCTCTGCCATAACTTGGCTGCGATGGTCTTGACCCTCTGATAAAATTCATTGGCCGCGACGGACTTGTCCCTCTGCCAACTGTGGACTGTGTGTTCGACGTGCCTTCGATGACATTTTTTTTTAATAATAAAAGGCTGTACAACAACCACTGGGATGTTTTTTTTACATTCTTCAGATTTCTTCGAAAGAGGAAACTAGACAAAAAAATAAAATACAATATAAATTAAATTAAAGTAAAAGTAAGGTAAATTAATAGTAAAAATTATAAAAAATATAAAATTAAATATTACTTATTTGTAGTAATTAATAAAATACCTTTATTTTATGAGGCACATCACAATTTACGCACAATACATCCATATCGCTACACGACTATTAGCTTGATATAATAGCATATCAATAAGTGCTTTCCGTACATATGGAAATGTTAACCTATTGCATGAGTATATAGAAAGACTTGAATGATATATAGAAAACTTGATGATGAGTTTATGAGGGCTAAGTCTTCCATCGTGGCAATAGAAACTTGATGAATATAAAGTTACATAATTAAAGTGTATGTATATATCATCTTTTATTATTTATGCGTATGTTAATACTGTGTCTAGACAGAATGAACACTGCGTGAAAACAATGCGACTACTTTTAAATTACGCAGCTGTCAAAAAGTAATACGTACCGTAATATAGATAATATACAATAAATAGATAATATAATATACACATAGATAACATAAATCATACGTAGATATAAAGTAGATGTAAAGCAAAAATATGTTAATTTTATAGGACTATTACTTTGTAAATATTAGATACATAAGAGTCAATTTTATTGAAAATTTTTTTATTAAAAAAATTTTTTATTCAAAAAATAAATAGCGTAGTTAAATAGAGGTATTTTTACTGTAAAACTTTTATATAAAACATTTTTTTATATTTTGTTTAGTTTATGAGATATATCGAAAAAAGGCAAAAAATGTCTCCACCCTTGAAGGGTGGTTTCACCCCTTCAAACCGTTTTATGACACCAACTAAAAATTTCTAAATTCATGTATTTACCCTCTCTACATTTATGCCAAGTTTCATTAAAATTGGAATTTTAATGCAATAAATAATCAGTATAAAAAGTAAATTTTTGAAAAAAATTTTTTCTTCAAAAAATGACTAGCGTAGTTAAATAGAGGTATTTATTCTGTAAAACTTTTACATAAAACATTTTATATTTTGTTTAGTTTACGAGATATATCGAGAAAAGCAAAAATGTCTCAACTTTTGAAGGGTGGTTTCACCCCTTTAGACCGTTTTATAGCACCAACTAAAAATTGCTAAATTCATGTGTTCACCCCCTCTACATTTATGCCAAGTTTCATAATTTTCTGAATTTGACACTTCGCGATGTTCCTTTGTGAATAGAAGGAAGGAAATGGGAATGGAATAAAGAGGAGATGAGATGGGAGGAAGGGGAGGGAGAGCAGGAGTGAAAAGAGGGAAGATGAGGGGAGGGAACGTAGGAAGGGAAAGGGAACTTAGAATGTAATGGCCAGCGAAGGTCAGGTCGGATGGGAAAAGGGGAAAGGACGATGTAAATGTAAAGGCGAAAGTAGATGTAAGGGAGCGAAGGATGAGAGGGGTGAGGGAGTGGTGAGAGAGGGAGAGAGAGGAAAGCGGAGGTGCGAAGGAGAGAGGAGAGATGAACATTGTAAAGGGATCGGGAGTCCCTATGTACCCCGAAAGGGATCAGAAATAAACCTACTACTACTACTATAATATATTTAATTGTGTTTTAACTTAATATATATTTTTTTCATACGTATTTAAAATTTAAAAGATTGATTAAACTTTAATTTAATTTAATTTAATAGTTTAAATTTGAATATTTAATGTATAATTTTATTATGATTATAATATAATATTGTCTAAATATTTCTTCTTATATACTTGCACTTAAAATTTTAAAGCTAAATTTCACTACTTTATGTATTGAACTTTAATATTTATTTTTGTTTTAATTAACACAAAATATATATTTATATTTAATTCTTAAAAAATTAATAGTTATATTTGTTTAAATTTAATCATATGTACATAAATATGTATAATTTTACGGAAATTATATCGGCGTGAGTATAATTATATATATATATATATATATATATACATATACAGGGTGTCAAAAAAGTCCCGGGACAGCTAAATATTTTCTCAGGTAAGATATTTTCGAAAAAGCTCAAAGTCATTCCTAAGGTAACTTTCAACGAGGAATTCAATGGTGACCTTTAATTTACCCTTGAACTTGACCTTCAAGGTCATTTAAAGGTTACGTCGAATTTTTTAAATAGAAACACCTATTTTTGACCTTGGATTCAGAAAGAGCGGAAAATTTTACGTTTGGCTGGGTACTTGCCGTTGTTTAAAAATGACTTTTAGAGGTCATTTCAAGGTCAAAATACAAAAAATATCGAAAATCACCAAAAAACCATTAAAAAAGGAATTTTTGAGAGAACGATTTAATTAGAACTTATTAGCATCTCATTAAAAAGTAAGGTGGGTAATTGCGGTTTTTTTTAATGACCTTCAAAGGTCATTTGAAGTCAAATTACAATCGACACACCTGAATATATCTGTTGGTAAACCAGATACAAAAATAATGGTGTGGAAAAAAAGTTGTTCAGGGCAATGAAACTCATCTGACTGTAGTAATAACTTGCCTCTCACTTTTCGGGGTGCTTGTTTACCGTGAGTCCCCTCGCCTCTCACGTTCGGGGTGCTTGATTAGCGTGAGTCCCCTCGCCTCTCACGTTTTCTTTGAAGATTCAAAGTTCAGCGCTGATGTTCAAATTGTAAACCTTGAATTTCTTGATATAAAGCTACGCTGTTGTAAAAATGAGACACAGCATTACGAATCATCTCTCTATCAATCGAAGCGGCCTCTTGCATAATCCGATTCCGTAGTTCATCTAAGTTTTCTGGTTGAGTAGCGTATACTTTACTCTTTAAATAACCCCAAAGAAAATAATCGAGCAGCGTCAAATCAGGGGATCTAGCAGGCCACTCTATTTTACCTCTTCTTCCGATCCACCTATGAGGAAACTTATTGTCTAAATACGCTCGAACGTTCCTACCGTAATGAGCAGCTGTTCCGTCCTGTTGAAACCATGTCTCACCATAATTACTCACCTACTATCTCTCTTATTCGTGGTATAATTTGATTTCTGAACAACTGTTCACGTATCAGCATTGACATTACCATCAATAAAAAAAGGGCCTATTATTGTATCATTTAAGATGCCAGCTCAAACATTAACCTTTTCCGGATATTGTGTGTGACTTTCCAACATCCAAGCAGGATTTGTGTCGCCAATATCTACAATTGTGTCTGTTAACTTCACCTTTTAAAGTGAAAGTAGCTTCATCTGAAAAAACTATATTGTACAAAAAAAGAGAATTTTCATCTATTCTGTTCATCATCGTTTCACTAAACTCGATCCGGCGGTCAGGATCGTCTTCATTAAGCTCCTGTACCAAATGAATCTTGTAAGGATGAAAATGAATGCTTTTCAAAATTCCCCGTATTGTTTCATGAGAAACGTCATGCTGATTAGCGGCTCTACATAAACTAAGATGCGGGTTTTCAACAAATGCTTGAGCCACTTCAATCAGCTTTTCCCCAGTTGTTACAGATTTTGGCCGACCAGTTCTCTGAAGGTCCTTGACAGTCCCGTGGTTCATAAAGCGCCGTACAGTCCTTTCGACTGTAGATTTTGAGACAAGATTTACCCCGTCCTCATTACGAAAAGTGCGATTAAATAGCATCCGAACTTCAGTGTAAAATCGGACTCGATCTCCCCAACCACGCATCATCAATAGAGATATCCTCTCTTGCTTCGAAAGTTTAGCATACGCCATGATCTTTTATTTAGATTAAGATAGTACGTAAACCGAAATTTGTGTGCACGTCAATTTAGTTTTCATTCGTAAATTCGTATAAGAAAGAAGAATAGTGACAGGGATTTATCCGCAAGTAATAAAATAAAAACTATTAGTTGGAAAGACTAACGACTTGTTTGAAAAGAAATAAAGAAAAATTCATAAAGAAAAATAATAATTAAATCAAATAACTTTTAGTTTAGGTCGTAAAAATTTCCAATGAATAAAAAAATGAGTAAACGTATGTTAAACCTCCTGCGCTCAACCACGAGTTAATTCCTCCAAATGCAATTGTTCCGGTTCCTTAGTCCTCAGCAGCAGCGATAAATAAATGACATAGAATTAAGATTTTCGACGCAAACTTGTAAACTCTAAAAGCTGAGACTTTTTTCCACACCATTATTTTTGTATCTGGCTTACCAACAGATATATTCAGGTGTGTCGATTGTAATTTGACTTCAAATGACCTTTGAAGGTCATTAAAAAAAACCGCAATTACCCACCTTACTTTTTAATAAGATGCTAATAAGTTCTAATTAAATCGTTCTCTCAAAAATTCCTTTTTTAATGGTTTTTTGGTGATTTTCGATATTTTTTTGTATTTTGACCTTGAAATGACCTCTAAAAGTCATTTTTAAAAAACGGCAAGTACCCATCCAAACGTAAAATTTTCCGCTCTTTCTGAATCCAAGGTCAAAAATAGGTGTTTCTATTTAAAAAATTCGACGTGACCTTTAAATGACCTTGAAGGTCAAGTTCAAGGGCAAATTAAAGGTCACCATTGAATTCCTCGTTGAAAGTTATCTTAGGAATGACTTTGAGCTTTTTCGAAAATATCTTACCTGAGAAAATATTTAGCTGTCCCGGGACTTTTTGACACCCTGTATATATATATATATATATATATATATATATATATATATATATATGATTATTATATGATATATTAAAATTTACCTTATTTATGTAAAATATAAAGTAATTTTAAAATTTATATCAAATGAAACAAAATCTGTGTAATGTAATTAGTAACACTAACGACTATAATCATTGTATTTACTTAATTTTATTTACAAGAAATAACATCCTAATTTTATTTTTTAAATAAAAATAGAGATGTAAGATGGTGTGGAAATCTTTACCTGTTTCATGTTTATTTCTCTCTTCAAATGTTTCTAAACATCTTTTTTTTACTCTATGCTTATGAACACGAGTCGTGTTAATTTTCTTTTATACATTTTTGTTTAAGCGGAGATCTATTGGGTAAAAATTAAATAATGGACAAAAATCCAAAGAACATAAAATTTAGAAAATTATTTGAATGATTTTTCTGTTACCCTCTATACGCCACGATGAGGAATAAAAGTTTAATAAACTGTTAAGAAACTTCACAAGCGGTTTCACCGATCTTGTAAGAACAGGGACCACACTTGTAAGAACAGGGACCGACAATTCGTGCACGACCATTAAAAACATATCAAGAGCCCACTCGTATCTGTGCTACGCGTCCTGATTGGTTTTTATTGGTTCTTACAATATATAAGAGCCAATCAGGACGCGTAGCGACGCGAGCAAGCAATCCAGCAGGTAAAAAAGCATCGTGTGCTGTGGGCTTAACAAAGGCTTGTGCGTCGAAATTGTCTATTCGATGTAACGGAAGTGAGGAAGCCTACAATCGTCTCCCGAAAATCATTCTCTGGTACTACGAATAACATCTCGAGAAATTCATTCGTCCAGGCCACAGCCTATCGTAAAAGTATCGACTCAGGGATACATACTTGTTGACAAATTTCGTTTGGCGCTTTACGGACGCTGAAAGTCAAATCACATGACGTCACCCGTCACGTGACTGCCGTGACGCGGCGCTGAAATAGTGTTCTCTCTCGCCGTTTCGCGGCCATTTGTGAATCTTCACTTATTGTTAGACGTATTTTCGAATAAAACGAGAAGTATCTTCGAACTGTGTGCATTGGCCTGCAACCTATTTCTGCAGAAGGACGGATTGTGCTTTAAAGGTTCGTCTCCGAGAATCCTGCGATTCACGAGAACGCAAGAGACCTGCTCGACAATTTGCTTAGTTAGCCTGATTCCGAGGCTCTCTTTCTACGCGGTGGAAATCTCATACAAGTCCGAAATCAGGTATGTTCATTCTCGTTTGAGGATCTGGACATATTTTCGTCCGGTGCAGGCTCAAGCCTTCTCTCTAGCCTCACGGACCGATCCGTATTTCAAAAAGTAAGAGTACTGTTTTCCACATTAAACAAAAAATAGTTTTTACACGTAACACATTTTTAGCCATAATATTAAGGGTTCAGATACAACGCCAGGCAACAAGCAATAAGAATACGAATAAGGAATCTAATTGATCGAAATTTTCAGGCAATAGCCTGGCATTGTGTCTAAGCCCTAATTCTGAAAAAAATTGACTAAAAAGTCACATTGAATTATTCTTGTTATGCTCGAAGAATGATTGAGTGTGATAATTTTTTTACAATTACAGTTATAATTAAAAATTTGTTATGTACTAAAGCTTTACTGTAGCAGCTCGCAATTTTATTATTCGTACCAAATCTCATATGTATATATTTGTTCTATTTTCTATACAATAATATAAGTTTGATCATTTTTAAATAGCACTAAAAAAACGATTTTAAATAACGATAAAAAAGTAACGAAAATAATTAATGATAAAAAAAAATAACGATTTTAATTTAACTTGAAATTATATTTATAAATAAATTGTACAAACTTTATATTGTTTTTATTATTAAAGAATGTATTTACTTATAGAATGGAAGGAAAAAAAATGTGTGACTATGTTCTCGTAAAATTCATTGAAGAAGATTTGAAACATACAGACGAATCAGAAACCGTAGATGTTGTTTCCAAAGCTTGGCTACGTTATAATAAAAAAATTAATAAGTTAGTTACTCCTTTTCCTGGGGACTTCCGTTTCCGGTGGTGAGAGCGAGTGTTGTGTGTGTGACAAGGAGTGTGTGTGAGAGCGTGTAGGGAGGAAAAGAGAGAAAGGGTAAAGGCACAGAGAGGTGGAGTGGATAGCGGAGGGTCAAGTGAAGTAGAGAAAGTGGGGAAGTAGAGCGGCGGTAAGGGAGGAGCAAGGTAGAAAAGAAATTAGACAGGCGGAAAGGTAGGTTAGGAGCGGCGGGAAGGAGCATAGAGTAGCGTGTAGCGAAGACGGCAGAGCAGACAGAGTAGAGGAAGGTGTAGAAAGTGCAGGAGAGTGAGAAAGTGTAGTAAAGAGGCAAGTAAGCAAGAAGGATGATGGATGAGAGAGCTGTAAAGGGAAAAAAAATAGATGGGAAAAAGGAAGAGGGGAGGGAAGAAGGCAGGAAGAAGGTGGGGAGGCCAACAAAAATTGAAAAAATGATAAGAGAGAGATCGAATAGCCTGCCAATAGTGGACTTTATGAAAAGAGGAGAGAAAAGAAAAGGGATGCAGGAGGAGGAGAGAGAGGAGGAAGGGAGTTAGAAGCTTTTAAGAAAAGAGCGAGAGTGGCAAGATCACCGGTAGAGACGGAGGAGGGGAGATGGAAAGAAATGATAAGAGAGATGAGAACGGGCTTTAGTGAAATAATGAGAGAAATGAAAGTATTGAGAGAAGAGAGAGAGAGGAGATGAAGAAATGGATGGAAGAAATGAGAAAAGAGTGGGAGAAGGAGAAAGAAGGCTTGGAAAGAAGGTTGAGTGAAATGGAGAAAAAGCTGGAAGAGTGGGAAGGAAGAAAAAAGGGAAAAGGTAAAAGAGAGAGGGAAAGAGGAGAGGTAGAGAAGGAAATGGGAGGAAAATGGGAGGAAATGGATGGAAGAATGAGGAGATTAGAGATGGAGGGAGAATTGAAAAAAAGAGAAGAGAAGAAAAGAAACGTGATAATAAAAGGAGTGGAAGCAAAGAAAGAAGGAGAGGAAGGATTGAAAGAGGAGGTGAAGGAGATAATAAAAGAGACGGGAGCAAGAGTGGAGATAGAGGCGACAAGGAGGATAGGGAGGAAGAACGGAAAAGGGAGAGAAATGGTGTGGATAAGGTTTGCGAGATAGAAGAGAAAATAGAGGTGATGAGAGGAAAGAGAAGGCTAAAAGATAGAAAAGAGGATAACGGACGATTTGACAGAAAAAGAGAAGAATAGAATGGATGATAAGAAGAGAAGCGGAAAGGAAAAGGAGAGAAGGGAAGAGAGTAAGAGTGGGGTATATGAAGATGTGGGTAGAAGGAAGTTTATGGATGTGGGATGAGGGAAGAGAAGGGATGGAGGACGAGTGATGGAGGGGAGGTGAGGGAAAGAGAAAGAGAGAAAAGGGTGGAAGGACGGGAAAGAATGGAAAAGGTTTTCGCCTAGGGGAACCTGGCGAGGAGGAGAAGAAAGGGAAGAAGAGAGATAAAAATAAGAGGAAGGGGAAGAGGAAGGAGAGGAGGAAAGAAGAGGAGAAATATAAAATAGGATTTTGGAATGTGGCAGGATTGGAAAACAAAGATAAAGAGTTTTGGGAGAAACTGGGAGAGTGGGATGTGATAATTTTAAGTGAAACGTGGATACAGGAGAAAGGGTGGGAGAGGATAAAGAGAAGAATGCCAAAAAGTTTTGTGTGGGAAGTGCAGGAAGCGGGAAGGAAGAATAAGAAAGGAAGAGCGATAGGAGGAATGGTGATGGGAAGGAAAGAGGGGATAGAGGTGAGAGGAGAGAAAGAGGGAAGGAGGAGGAGAGAGGAGGGAATAATGATGGAAGAAGTGAATCTAAGAAGAAGATGGTGGAGGATAATAGGAGGAGTGTACGTAAACAAGGATATAGATTAGAAGATGGAGAAATTAAGAGAATGGATGGAAAATGAGGAGAAAGGGGTGAGAGTATTAATAGGAGGAGATTTTAATGCAAGAACGGGAAGAGAAGACGGAAGAGTGGGAGAGAGAAATGAGGAGGGGATGGAGAAGAAGGGAAGGAGGTCGAGAGATAGGAAGATGAATGGGGAAGGTAGAAAATTGTGTGGTGTTTTAGGAGCTGGGATGGTCGATAATGAACGGAAATATAGAAAGTGATGAAGAGGGAGAGTGGACATACACAGGAGGGAAGAACGGAACGGTCATTGATTATGTATTGGGAAATGAGGAGACAAGAGAAGGAGTGAGAAGGATGAAGGTGGAGGAAAGGATTGACTCAGATCACCAACCGTTAACGGTGTGGATAGAAGGAAGAGAGAGGAGAGATGAAAGGAAAGAATGTAAGAGGAAAAAAGGAGGGAAAGGAATATGGACGGAGGAGGGAAGGAAAAGATTCGAGAAATATTTTGGGAGGAAAGAAGAGGAATTGAGAGGGGGAGAAGAGGAATGGAAAAGGCTAAAGGAGAGAGTGGAGGTGGTGATGAGGAGAGTGGAAAAAGAGTTGAAGGTAAAGAAGAAAAAAGGATGGTGGGATGAAGAATGCAGAGAGAAAAAAGGAGAGGTGAAAGAGGAACTAAAAAGATAGAAAAGGCAAGAAGAGGATGGAGAGAAGTATAGAGAAGCGAAGAGAGAATACAGAATAATGTATGAGAAGAAGAAAAGAGAGGAGGGAGAAAGATGGGAGAGAGAAATGGGAAAAGTGAAAACAGAGAGACAGGTGTGGAAGGTGGTGAGAAGAGAGAGAAAGAGAAGGAGGGGAGAAGGGATAGGGCAGGGAATAGAGATGGAAGAATGGGAAAGGTATTTCAAGGAATTGCTGGGAGGTATGAACTGGAGGATAAGAAGAGACAGAGAAGTGGTGGAAAGCGAGGACGCGGAGGAGGAGGAGATAAGCAAGGAAGAAATGGAGAGGGCTATAAGGAAATTGAAGGAAGGAAAGGCGGCAGGGGGAGATGGTATAGGAAATGAAGTGTGGAAGTATGGAGGAAAAGAGGTGAGAGAGTGGCTGTGGTAAATATGTAATAGTCTGGAAAGGTGAGGGATGGCCAGAGGATTGGAGAGAAGGAGTGGTAGTGCCGATTTTGAAGAAAGGGAAAAGGGGAAGGGTAGAGGACTATAGAGGAGTAACGCTGACGCAAACGGCATATAAGGTATACGCAGCAATATTGGCGGAGAGACTAAAGGAGGAGTTAGGGAGGAAAGGAATATTGCCACCGAGCCAAGCGGGCTTCTGAAAAAGGATGGGAACAATAGATCAAATCTATGTAATAAACTATTTGATAAACAAGAGGGTGACGGAAGAGAAGAGAAAAATGGTAGTCACATAGACATGAAGGCGGTGTTTGACTCGGTGGACAGGGGAATACTGATAGAGAGTATGAGAAAAAGGGAAGTGAGGGAAGGGCTGGTAGCAAGATGCGAGGAGGTGTTGGAGGAGACAGTGAGCAGAGTGAGAGTAGGAGAGAAAGAAGGAGGAAGATTTTGGACAGAGAGAGAAGTGAGACAGGGGTGTCCCTTGAGTCCCTGTTTATTCACCCTGCTGATGATAGCGGACATGGACGAGGCGTTGGAGGAGAAGGGATGGGGAGGAATGAAAGTAAAAGGAAGGAAAATTTATTCACTGGCGTATGCGGATGATGTGGTGGTTCTGGCGGAGGAGGAGAATGGGATGCAGAGAATGTTAAAAGGATTGGAGAGGTATGTGGATAAAAAAGGCCTGGAGGTAAATGTGGAAAAAACGAAGGTGATGAGATGCAGAAAGGGAGGGGGAAGATGGAAGAAGATAGAGTGGAAATGGAAAGGAAAGAAGATAGAAGAAGTGAAGAAATTTAATTATTTAGGATATATGCTGATGGCAAATGGAGGACAGAGAGAACATATAAAAGAAAGAGTGAGGAAGGGAGCGGTGGTGATGAGAGAGGTCTGGGGGAGAAAGAAGATTTGGAAAAGACTGGGCAAGAAGGATGTGGCTGTTTGACAGGCTGGTGTGGACAGTGATGGGGTACGGAGTGGAGATATGGGGGTGGAAAGAGAGGGAAGAAATGGAAAAAGTGCAGGATAGATTCCTAAAATGGATAGCAGGAGTGGGAAGGAGTACGCCAAGCTATCTATTAAGGGAAGAATTTCAAAGAAAGAAGCTGAGGGGAAGGGCGGGTTTAAGAGCATGGGGATACGAGAGAAGATTAGGGGAGGGAAAAGGAGGGGAACTGGCCAGGAAGTTGTAAATGTTGGAAGGAGTTGAGAGAAAGAGCAAAGGAAGGATCAGCAGTGGGAGAATGGGAGAAGGAGAGGAAAGAGTACTATGAGAGGAAAGGATGGAGCTTGAAAGTGATAGAAAAGTTGAAAGAAGATGGAGAAATGAGAGGAGAAGAGATAGTAAGGAAGGAGAGGAAGATGCAGGAGAAAGAAAGATGGGAAAGGATAAGGGAGTCTAAATTTAATAAATGGTATGAAAGAATAAAAGGAAAAGGAGTACCGGAATATCTAAAAGAGAGATGGAAGGAGGAAAGATGGCAGAGGATAGAAAGGCATAGGTTAGGTGACGGGATGAGAGAAAACAGGTATTGGGAGGGAGGGGAGGAGAGAAAGTGTAGGAGATGTGGATGGGGGGAGGAAACGTGGGAGCATGTGTGGGAAGAATGTACGAGTTGGGGGCAGAAGAGAGGGTGGCAGGAGGCGGTGGAGGTTCTCGGGGTGAGGGGGGAGGGAGAGGAGTGGATGATAAAGTGGAAAGAGATGAGGGAAGGGAGGGAAGAGGAGGAAGGCAAGAGGATGGGAGGAAGTGTAAATGAAGAAGAATTGGAAAGAGAGAAGCATACAGCGGAAACGGAGGTCCAAAGGAATGAGTGTGGATGTATGGATGGGTGTGAGTGTGTGTGTCTCTCTCTCTCGCGGGCGAACGAATAAATAGATTTAAGTTAATTGTAAGCGGAGCGGAAGTCCGCGTGTACCCCGCAAAGGGAATAAACTATTACTACTACTACTCCTTTTCCTTCTCCTCCGTATACATTTCAAAAAATAAAAGATTTACATAATAAAGTTACAAATCTTCAAGAAGCTGACCAAAAATGGTCCATGTATCCAATAATTGTTGTAGGTTATGCAAGTAAGTAAATGGGATAATAATTGTTCATTATTTTATAGTAAAAGTATAGCAGATATTTTTTCTATTTATTTTATATATGCAGGTTCATATGAAGCGGCTTTACTTAAGCTAAACGAACTTAAAGAGAAACCGTTCATACGTTCATAGATGAAGAAAATCCTGACCAAGTATCAAATGCAATAATGGAAGAAATTAAAGATCTATATAAATCAAGCGATTATGAAGTACCATCATTGAGTGAGGATGACAATGAGAATGGTATCATAATAATATATTGTATATAAATAAAATTTAATATTAATAAAATATATTTAAAGTATTTTACTATTTACATAATTAAAAAAATTTTAAACTAATTAACTAAATAAAAAAATATATTTTTATTATGATTCCTATTTTGTGATTACTTAAGTTAATAATTGTTACAGATACAAGTGAGAGAATAAAAGAAAAGAAAAAAATGTCATCCAAAAACATGAAAAATATTAAATATATGTCTATATTGTACTGTACAATATTATGAAGTATATTACATTAAGGCCCGGTTGCACCAATATTATTTTGGCTTTAAGCGAGATTAGATAAGTCTCATGTTTGTGTTTATCTTTATCTTTCTTTCTAAATAAATAAAGATACATCTCACTTAAAGTTGAAATAATATTGGTACAACCGGGTCTAATAGGTGTTATATTTTGCAGAAAGTAGTGCAACTGAAACAATCGGCCCTCAATGTTCAAAACGACGAAAAATTGAGTTTAAAAAAAAAACAAGAAATGTCGCAAAAGAAAGTAAAAGAGAATTAGTAGATAGAAAGTAGACAGAAAGTAAAATCCAATCCAGTTATAAGTGACGAAATAACCTCGAACACGAAGGTATTCAAAGTTTTACCAGTCAAAAAATTAGTCAATTTGATATTATAATAAAAGCACTGTTATAAAAAATGTTATGTACTAAATGCATTATTAACCCGAGCAGAAATTTTAAAAGAGTCCTACTGAGGACCTAATAAGGATTCCCTATCGGCTGATCAGTAACATATTAGGTATCCCTTGTTAGGTCCTGACCGTAAATGTAACGTCGAGAATTAAAGTTGCCTGATCATGATTTTTTTATCGGGACCTCATGACTGCCCCTTATTGTACCCTATATTTTCTAATAGGGTTCTAGTAAGGTACCATTAGGTTTTTTTGTATTGCTGTGAAAGAAATTATCAAAATTTATTTTACAAAATTTTATTTCACACGTAATTTATTACAAATAATACAATTTAACCCGTGTGAAAGGTATCTTACGAAACGAATAAAACAATAGTATCACATTTTACTTATACTTAAATATACTTAAATATCTTATTGAAGATTATCACTCTCTTCCTTTTCGCCAGTAGAAATTGGGTTTAATTTTTTTTGTCTCATTAATCGATGGCCTTCCCAGTTCTTAGCATTGTTAAGCACACTGCCTAAAGTTGAGTAATACATCTTATCTGTAATAGATGGATGGACATTCGATTTTGAACACTCTTCGATGACAACTTCTGTAATTTATAGAAGTCGATTTAAGAACAAATTATAGTACAACATTGAAATTATAAAATGTACACATATATAGATTACAAAAACTTAAAATTATTACTTTGGATAGATGGCGAAAAAATAGTTTTTTTTTAAAGTTTGCTTTCCTTCCATTTTTTTGACAGCAGTAAAGGCCATGGCTACATCTCTTGACATATACTTTTTTAAAATATTCGTTAACGACTTTAATAATGACGTACTCGTATCAATCATTTTCCACAAATTAAGCTCCTAAAAACACAAAAATTAAAAATAAAATATATAATTTGTAAAGGCAAAGTAAATATTAATAGAAAAAAACTTAAAAATCTTACAAAATCTTGTCGAACTTCATTATCTGTTAAGTTTTCTTCAAATTCCATGAAATTCATGAGCGTTTTACATGGAAATTCGATATTATATTTTTCAGCAAATTGAAGATCAGTGCAAATTTGACGAGAAATATTCTTTTCAAGAGATACAAGATTTTTTATTTCATTTATGGTTGTAGTAAGTTGCGTTATCTGTGTATATATACTTCTAAATCCACATACCATCAAACGCGCTAAATCTATAATAATGCAATAATTAAAATTAAGTGTTAAAAAATCATATAGTAAAATAAAAATTAATAAAACTTACCATTAGTGGTGTATTGTTTTGTCTGTCTTATCATACAAAGAAAAGAAATTGTTTTTCGAAGAATTTATCTCGGAGTGTTTAATATTTGTATCGCCATCAATACATCGATGTCCTACAAACCAATAACACTATTCAAGACCAAAATTGTCTTAACATTCTAATAGTCATTTTGGACAGAATTTTTTATAGCCAGATTTGTAATCAGCGCTAAAAAATCTATTAGAAATAAATTGGTAAAACTTTAAGCAAGAAAACAGGTCTAATTTTGTCAATCAGTGTATTTAGAATCACTTTGCCAACGGTCACTTTATAAATGGTATTAAGTAATTTATATAAAAAATTATTTGCAACTTTGAAGTAAATAAGAAATATTATATATCATATTAGTTTATCGATAACACATGATAGAATATTATAAATTATGAGAAGTAACGAAAAAGCTATATAAAACAATTTCGATAAAAATTGCAAAGCCAGTTTTTGTTAGCTCAATAAAGATATTTTATTTTATGATCATATTATTTTACATTCTACTTAAAGACGTTCGTTGAAATGTGTCTGTCATTACCACAACTATACCTTTTAAGATAGATCAACGTCTTATAAGTTAGCTGAACAAAATGAGCAGAACCAATTCTAATTAGTATATTTATCTGTTGCTAAAAAGTTGCCAAAAAAGAAATTTGTGGCTGTTATTTTTTTTTTAAATGATGTTTCCGCTCATAATATTGTTTTTACTTATTTGTTGCTGTATACATATTGTCCCGCTAACAGAAGATTAAGTTAGCGGGACAATATGTATACAGCAACAAATAAGTAAAAACAATATTATGAAAATTTGTTGCTAATTCGTTGCTCTCGAAATATGTTAGTTTAAAATTTGTTACTTGCAAGAGAAGTTGTAAAAATAGCAAAAACCCTCTCGGCGTGCAAATTTACAAGAGTAAAGTACCAGAAAAAAATTGATTACCCACTAAAATTTATTACTGGGATGTTATATAAATTGGTTGCTCCCAAAATATACAAGTTTCGATATTGTTACTTGCAAAATAAATTGCAAAAATAGCAAAAACCCTCTCAGCGTGCAAATTTACAAGAGTAAAGTACCAGAAAAAAATTGGTTGCCCGCTGAAATTTATTACTGGGATGTTATATGAATTGGTTGCTTCCAAAATATACAAGTTTCGGTTTTGTTACTTGCAAAATAAAATTAAATGAAAACTTGCAAATTTATTATAGATAAGTAATAACTTTCCTTAAAAAGAAAGTAAAAATTGTATGTATTTGAGCAGTAAGTAGAAGAAATAAATATATATTATAGTGTATACATATATATATACATTTTTTATTATATTTTATAATTTATTTGCAATATATATTAATAATGAGGATCTGTTTTATAGGTATCAGATTTCCTTTCTTCTTTTTCTTTTAAGTCGTCGGAAAGAAAATCTAATACCTATAAAACAGATCCTCAATTATTAATACATATTGCAAATAAATTATAAAATATAATAAAAAATGTATATATATGTATACATGTATATACACCATAATATGTATATACACCATAATATATATTTATTTCTTCTGCTTATACTGCTCAAATACATACAATTTTTACTTTCTTTTTAAGGAAACTTAATATTTATCTTTAATAAATTGGCAAAAGTTTTATTTAATTTTATTTTGCAAGTAACAAAACCGAAACTTATATATTTTGGGAGCAACCAATTCATATAACATCCCAGTAATAAATTTCAGCGGGCAACCAATTTTTTTCTGGTACTTTACTCTTGTAAATTTGCACGCCGAGAGGGTTTTTGCTATTTTTACAACTTCTCTTGCAAGTAACAAATTTTAAACTAACATATTTCGAGAGCAACAAATTAGTAACAAATTTTCATGATATTGTTTTTACTTATTTGTTGCTGTATACATATTGTCCCGCTAACTTCTGTTAGCGGAACATCATTAAAAAAAAAAATAACGGAGCCACAAATTTTTTTTTGACAACTTTTTAGCAATAAATGAGCAACAGATAAATATACTAATTAGAATTGATTCTAATTAGTATATTTTTAGCTCATTTTGTTCCGCTAACTTATAAGACGTGATAGATTAATGATATTTTATGAATATTATATAAAATAACATATTCACTTATTTTTCAGATTAGAATCATTTTACGATTACAAATCTTTTCTGTTCAATTTTCATAAAAATGCTTTATATACAAAATTATTTGCCAAAATTAAAAAAACATACCATTTTCTATTGCACTGCGATCACAAGTTTTTTTATATTTTCGTAATGATATTGCGTCATCATTTGAAATTGCTGAAATAAATCAAATAGATAATTATTAATCATGAGAAATCCATAGTTATATGATTTTCATAAAAATGCTTTATATACAAAATTATTTTCGGGGGTTGGTAGAAAGATGGTGGAGAGTGTGGTTGGGAGAGAAGTGAGCTCGTGTAAAAAGGGAGGATCAAAGATGCTGAAGTGAAGGGAGGAAAGTGTGACGGTGATGAAAAGAGAATGAAGACAGGAAGGGTAAATGAAGGGAAGGCTGGGGAGCAAAAGGCAAGGCAAGGAAAAGGTCCCGAAAAGTGGAGCAAGGAATACAGGATGACGTGGAAGAATAGCGGAGAGACGGAGAGGGGAAGAGAGAGAGGCCGACGAGACGAGGGAGAAAGGAGAGGAGGAGGGAGGAGGGCCGGGAAGCCGGTTAGGCAGCTCGCAAGAAGGGAGAAGAGAGTCGATACAGATGGCGTGGGGAGAAGACAACGAAAGGCGGATCGAGGGAAAATCGATCGGGATCGAGACTGATCGAGAGCTTGATTTTGGAAAATGCGAGGAAGAGGAGGTTAGGGAGCGGCACAAGGAGAACAACAAGAAGCGGACAAAGTTAAGGACAAGTGTGACGAGTCGAGTGAAAATCGATCGGTGGATCGATAGATCGATAGGTCGAGAAGAGAGGGAATTGACAGGAGGAGGTTAGAAGACCACGTGGAGAAAAGAGAAGTACGGAGAAAGTGCGAAGAGAGCAAAAGGAAAGATCAGGGATGAAGAAGAGAGAGGAGAAGGAGGCGAGGAAGGAAGTTAGAAGGAATAAGGAGGAGGTGAAGAGGGAGACGAAGAGAGGGATGCGGAAGGACAGGAGAGAGAAAAGGGAAAAGGGGTGAAGGAGGGTCGCGAGAGGATAAAGAGGAGTTGAAAGGATGGAGAGAGAGATGAGAGGGGACAAGGAGGAGCAGAGAGAGAGCAGAAAGGAGATGAAGGAAACGAAAGGGTGTTGGAAGAAAGGGAGAAGATGGATGAGCAAGGGAAGAAGAAAGAAGAGAGGAGGAAGATAGAAGAAAGGGTTCGGAAGGAGGCAAAGGAAGAAATGGAGAGAGAGAGAGAGAGAGAGAGGACGGAGAGGGAAGAGCACCAAGACGGACAAGTGGGAGGAAGAAAGAGTGGAGGAACGGCGGAAGAAAGAAGAGGGGAAGTGGAAGGAGGATGGCATCTGGAAAAGGTTGGAGGAAGAAGAAGAGAGGGAGAGAGCAGGGGGAGAGAGGAAGAAAGAAGAGGAAGAGGAACGTGACGTGGAGAATAGAAGGAAAGGGCAGAGATAAAAGGGCGCGGACGAGGAGAGGGAGGCGGAACGGAGAAAGTTTAGATGCAAAAGTAAATGTAGGTGAGAGAGAGAGAGAGTGTGAGAGAGAGAGATGTGAGTGTGGAGGAAGAGTGGAGAGAGAAAGGATAAGAAACGGCTGCAAAGTGGAACGGAGAAAGATAATGGCAATTGTAAATAAATGAGAGAGAGAGAGAGAGAGAGGGAGAGGGAGAGGGAGAGGGAGAGGGAGAGGGAGAGGGAGAGGGAGAGGGAGAGGGAGAGGGAGAGGGAGAGAGAGAGGGAGAGAGAGAGAGAGAGAGAGAGAGAGAGAGAGAGAGAGAGAGAGAGAGAGAGAGAGAGAGAGAGAGAGAGAGAGAGAGATTGAATGAATGAATTTTATTAGCTTTCTCAGCTATTATGTTACATAAATTTACAATAAAATATGCTTTTTTAACATTCGCTTAAATATATCAATTCTTTCACAACTTCTTATTTCAGCTGGTAAGGCATTGTATAATTTTACACCTTCATAGCACATGCTTTTTTGTGCACTCCTAGTTCTACAGAAATTTATTGCAATAGTCCCTTCTTGCCTAGTTTGTCTTCCACCTTCTCTTCTATTTATTTCCAATCTATCCCTGAAATTATTTGGCGCCAAGTTACGTACAATTTTAAATATAAATATACATACGTTATAGTGTAGCCTCTGTTTTATAGACATAAATTGTAACGCTTGTAACATATGTTCTATTTTAGTATATCTATTACATTGCAATATTACACGCATAGCCCGATTCTGTGCTACTTGTAACTTATTCAATTCGGTATCTCCCATATCTAATAGTATTGTTGCACAATACTCGAAGTGGGGTGCTATTATCGATTTATATATAATACATCTCGTGTATGCCGATATGTAATTTCCTATCCTATTTAAAAAACCCGTTTTCTTTCCAATTTTCTTTAGCATATAATCACAATGGTCCTTAAATCTAAGTTTATCGTCAATGATTATACCTAAGTACTTTATTATCTTTACACGTTCTATTTCCATTCCGTCTAGGCATCTCAACACAATATTTCCCTTTAATTCTTTCCTTATACTTCTCACAACCATAAATTTTGTTTTACTCGCATTCATTTTTAGCATATTCATTCTCATCCACTCTTCTACTATATTAAATATAAAAGTCATTTTCCCTTCTACTTCTACACTACCTTCTCCAGTTACATATATTAAAGTATCATCTGCAAACATTTTTATACTGTAACCTTCTGGGCAAATTTTAATTATATCATTAATATATATAATAAACAACAAAGGTCCCAATACAGATCCCTGAGGCACACCATACTCAGTCCTCATTACTTTCGAACATTTATTCCCAAAACGAACTTGTTGATATCTATCTCTGAGATATGTTTTCATCCATTCTAACACCCTTCCTCTAATACCATATTGGTATAATTTTTCAATTAACCTATTTCTATCTATCGTTTCAAATGCTCTTTTAAGATCCATAAATATTACTCCTATTACTTTCCCTTCACTAACTAATATTTTCCAGTCATTGATCACGGTTTGAATGGCCGTTTCACATGAATAGTGTTTTCTGAAGCCCGATTGATGTTCTGTTATATACTCATTAGATTCAAAGTAATCCTCAATCTGCCTTTTAACTACTAATTCTAGTACTTTCTCATAGGTTGGTAAAATATTAATAGGTCTAAATTCACTTGCCTTTTTAGCTTTTTCGACTTTTGGTATCGGTATTATTGTCGATGTTTTCCAGCTCTGTGGGCAGCACCCATCTTTTAATGACTGATTAATAATATTAACATACTCTTCTTTAATAACTGGAAATATCACTTTCAATACATCCCCAGTTATTCCCTCCTCTGTACCTTTTTTCCGCGGTAATTACATTATAATTTCTTCCAAGTCCTTTGTGTTAATCATTTTAAAATCCTCAAAATATCCTTTATTCTCGATAACATAAATACTTCTTCTTCTGTTTATATCTTTATTTGTACATTCTATAGATTCTACTATATTCTGAATACTTTGTATATAATACATATTAAATTTATCGGCTAAACTCCTATTATTTGCCTCATCTAGTATTTCAAAGTCTATATTGTTTATTTCTTTTGTACCTATTGGTTCCCCTTTAACTATTTCTTTCAGTACTTTCCACATATTTGTAGGATCATCCCTATTGTTATCTATCATATTCTCATAATACTCCTTTTTTTTCTCTCTAATCATTTTTACAACTGCGTTCCTCTCGGTTTTATACTGTATCCAGCTGCACTCCGTTTTTTCCGTTATAGTTCTCCTAAAAGCCCTATCTCTTCTAGCTGCTTGTTCTTTAATTTCCTCTGAGAACCACACTTTACCCTCCCAGACTTTCGGAATTCGAACTTCTTTTCTTGGCGCTGTATTATCCAACGCATCAACTATACTATTTACAAATTTCCAAGCTCGTTCATCTATTTCGTGAACTAAACTTTGCCCTATATTTTTCTCTACTAATAGACTAAATTCATCAATGCTAAATTTACCATAATTTCTCGCAGTGAATACTCTATATTTACTAACATTCTTTTTTCTTCCTAATGCAATTTTTATCCAAGCATGATCCGTTATTTTAGGCTCATGGACCACATATACCTGTGCCATATTATTAGTAAATACTAAGTCTATCATTGTCTGACTATTCTTTTCAATTCTCGTCGGGCTATTAACCATTTGTTTCATACCTAGACTGGACATTATCGTTCGTAATTTTCCTGTGTAAAATGAATCTATCATAAAATCTATATTAAAGTCTCCTACTACTATACAATCTCCTTTTATTACCAACTCCTCTACAACATCTTCTAAAAACCTCAAAAACTCGCCATCAGAGGCACTCGGTGAGTGGTACACTACCATCAGCGCCCCTTTATAAAGATTTTCTCTTACATCTATCGCAACACACCAACAATTTGCACTTATAGATTTAATCACTACCAATTCATACTTAATGTCTTCTCTTAGATATAATATTGCACCTCCTGTCCTTCTATTCTCTGCATCACATCTGATTATCTCATAACCCGGCACGTTCACTTCCCAATCTTCTATTTCGGACGTCAGCCTCGTTTCCGACAATGCTATAACTGCTGGATGCATCTTCTTCATAATTTGATTATGTATTTCATCCTTATGCGCTAACAAACTTTGCGCATTTGTGTACCAAATCATTTCCTCTTCTTTCTGTGATTGCTATTTTGTATCCTCCCAGCCGGCCCTTCTCTTCTCTTCTTGTAGAACCCTCTTAAATGTCGAACACTCTGGACTCAATGCATCATGGTCATCTTTTATCTTCAGATTGTACGTTTGGTTTTTATACATACAGTTGATACATTTCTTCTCATTTGACGTACACTCATTTGAGTTGTGATTACCCGCACATTTATGACACGCTACATCTCGTTTACAGTTTTTCGCAATATGGTGGTAACCCCAACATTTAAAGCATCTCATGACACTGAAATGATTAAATACAGGACATCTTTTCCATCCTATATTTATCTTTCCTTGACTCAACATTAATTCATGAGTTCTTTCATCAACTTCGATTATTATGGCGCCTTCTGTTTTACCTCTTCTATTAGACTGAGTTTTTAATCTTTTCACTATTCTCATATTACTTTCTTCACGTATTCCAGATTTATTCTGCTTTTTGATTGTATTAATTAATTCTTCATCACTCATCTTCCATTCTTCTTCGTCGATATATACAATTTTTAATTTTGGCTTCATCTGTAGTGACTCAGTGACTTTAAAGTTATCACCCAACTTGATTTGTACTGTAGTTTTCAATTTTGCCATTTCTTCTTCAGTCTCACATCCCAGGATGACTGTACCATTGTTTCCTTTCCTTAACTTTGTTACTCCCATTTCCATATTCTTTATATCTTCTTTTTTATTAACATTGCCGTATCAACATTTTCTTGCTGGACCTTTGGTTTAACAATTATAACATTTTCTTTCTTCTTTTCTTTAACTATCTCACTGAAACTCTTCTGTGCTCCTCTTGATGGATTGTTAGGTCCAGTGGACAGCATCCTTCTTACTTCTTCTAGTTCTTCTTTGATACTCTTAAACTCCAGTTGGACAATTTCCTTTATCATTGTTTTAATTTCTTTCTTACATATAGTCTCGTCTTTTATTTCTTTGACTGTTTTCACAAGCCAATCTATTTTTGCATCCATACTTGGTGATCCACTTCTGCTTGTGCCTGGTCTTCCAGACGCTCCTGTCGATCCTAGTCTATCTCTATTGCTACCTGTCTTTGCTCCTTCTCCATTATCACTCTCAATCACAAATTTTTCAAAAGGACCATGACACTGTATTAGCTCATTATTTCTATCATAAATTTTGTGTTTACAAACACAGCCTGGATGGTAAAACAGTTTAACGCATGATTTGCATTGCACTACTTCAGTTTTAATAGCCTTCTTGCATGCCGAGCATCGGTATTCCATATCTTCTTCCATAATTTACCGATCGTCAGCACCGATCGTCAGCACCTGCGTTCCGCCGCCGTCCGCCTACACGTCAGCAGATTCCGTCCACCTCAATGCCTGCATGCCATAACCTCGGCAATACACCTGATCAGTAATGTACCTCAGGCATTCACAGATCTGCACATCCCGGCTAGATAACAATTCTTACTATCCCCGGTCTATGCAACTATCACTACACCAACTTTTCTACTCTCCTCCTGATCTTTTTCTGTCTGAAAAGACACTATAAAGACAGAGCGATGTTTCACACAGCTACTCCATTTGAGAGAGAGAGAGAGAGAGAGAGAGAGAGAGAGAGAGAGAGAGAGAGAGAGAGAGAGAGAGAGAGAGAGAGGCCAACTGATCACGTGACTCAGATTTGCCGTTCGGCAGACGTTTGCAGCACAGCACGTCTGTGGAGGGGATAACGCGCACACGGCAGAGGCCGTATACATGCACACACATACACGGCCTCTGCCCAGTGATGCCGTTCGGCAGACGCGGCAGCACACCAGTAGCGGTGGTGGGGGATAGCTTGCAGCGTCTACACCGAACTCCGAAGCGACGTATGCTCTCGGCGCTCGGAAGCGCTCGGCTAGCTTCGGGCAGACGAGAACAGCTATATGGTCTCTCTCTGTCTCTCGCACTAACTCAAGCTGGCAAAATGCCGCTGGCGAACTTTTCGCTGCTGGGTCGAAAGCAACACGCCGCTAGGCCGAAAGCAACACGCCGCTGGCGGACTTAATGCTAAGGCGAAAGCAACACAAAGATGAAAATATTTATGAAAAATATTTATATTAAATTATTCTAAATTTAATATAAATATAATTAATAATAATATATGAATATAAATGTAATAAATAATAATATATAAAAATCCACTCTTGGCCAATATGTATGTTTTTTTAGTTAGAAAATTTCTTATATTGAAAAAGTTTTTAGTATAATAATGATTAAATGTAAATTGAAAAAATTACAGTTTATAGACTATTCTTTTTGCACTTATTTAATTTATGTTTGCATACATACATATTGTTGCTCAACGGAAACCGCGAGAAGGTGGTGGTCTCTTCCGTCAGGAAGAAAATGTAAAAAATTGTTAAGAAACAATTTTTTACATTTTCTTCAGTGTGTGTGTGTGTGTGCGTGCGTGTGCGTGCGTGCGTGCGTGCGTGCGTGCGTGCGTGCGTGCGTGCGTGCGTGCGTGCGTGCGTGCGTGCGTGCGTGCGTGCGTGCGTGCGTGCGTGCGTGCGTGCGTGCGTGCGTGCGTGCGTGCGTGCGTGCGTGCGTGCGTGCGAGCGTGCGTGCGTGCGTGCGTGCGTGCGTGCGTGCGTGTGTGCGTGTGCGTGTGTTACTACTCTTTTTTTCTGATTCTTTTACAAACTTTTTACACGGTTAATTTTATAAGCGTGATGTCATTTGCAGACTATATTTTTTACACGCTTTAGTTTATAAGCGTGATGTCATTTACAGACAAGATCTTTTTACACTTTATAAGCGTGATGTCATTTGCAGACAAGATTTTTTACACGCTTAACTTTATAAGCGTGATGTCATTTGCAGACAAGATTTTTTACACGCTTAACTTTATAAGCGTAATGTCATTTATAGACAAGATTTTTTTACACGCTTAACTTTATAAGCGTGATGTCATTTACAGACAAGATTTTTTACACGCTTAACTTTATAAGCGTGATGTCATTGGCAGACAAGATTTTTTTATACGGTCAATTTTTTCGATCGTGATGTCTTTTATAGACAAGATTTTTTTATAAGCTTAATTTTTACAAATATATTATTTATTAATATTCTGAAAATCAAATATTTTACATTTTCATTATGCAAACGAGGGTCCAGCTATATCATCCGCAGCATATAATCTTAAAGCACTACGACGTTTTTTAATAGTATGTTCTTTCTTCGTTGATAGAAGAGACAAATGTTTTTCTTCAATTTTCATATTTATGGCTGTCTCTCCTCTCGCTTTGAATGCCGATTTAACAACACTAATTGCATTAACAGTGGCTGGCGAGAGTTTATTCCTTTTTTTTGTTTTTACATCACTTAAGAGGGAAAACACTCTCTCTGGATCGGCATTGGAATTTGGGAGTGCTCGAACAGCATTCAGAACATTTGTTAGACTTGAATATCTAACAGTATTATTGGGGTATCGATATTGCAAAATTTCTTTCCACATGTTGTCGAAATTTAATTTAGAGAGGTTTTGTTTCTCCTCCATTGTAAAATCTGATGGTAATGCAAACCATTCTTTTTTTAAGGCATCTTCATCAATATCACCAATAGTTTTAGCTACTAAAGAAACATCATTGAATAACGTTTCTCTATCAATATTAAACAAAGTTGTATAAGGTCTAAAAACTTGTAACTTTGATAAAAATATATTATCTACTGGTAATCTTTTACGAATTTCCTCTGCGGCAGTAACATAAAATGTTAAACAGTTCTCTCGAACTGTTGTAACAATGCCTGTATGCTCCTGCATCATTAAGTCGTTAAGATATTCATCACAATCTGATCCTAAAGTAATTTCATTAAGATTTTTTTAATTTTCTTTTAGAGAGAATATTATATTTATAGAGAAAGGTCTCAGATGCTCTTTTTTTAAAAAATTTCAACAGACTTCGAAAAGAAAATTTAGAGATTTTAATTGCAATAGATGAATTCTCGTTTCTAATGCTTGAAAAAAGCATTAAATGCGTTAAATAAATTTAAAATATATTTTAAAAAAAGAAAATATGCTTTCATTTCTACATTGCCCATCAAAGACAATAGATATTCTCCAGATTTCGATTTTTCACTTACAACTGTTTCAGTAAGAAAATGTTTACTTGTATCCCAAGATTCTAGAAATCTTTCTACACACAAATAGTGAGAAAGCCAGCGTGTATCACATAATTTTAATATTTTTAGTTTTTTTTTTTAAAACATTCAGAAAATTCAGTATAAATAGCCGAACGTTTCGGACTACTATTAATAAAATTCGAAATTTTTTTTAAAATTCTTCGCAAATTGAAAGTATTTTTTCACATGCAGCATGAGCTGCATGTGAAAGCTGCTAACGCTGCCGAATGGCAGGGGCATCCAAAAGTTAATAAATGTGGACATATTTGTTCTAATTTTCTTTTAAATGATACATGTTTCCCTATCATGACAGACGCATTGTCGCATGACAAGGCAACAATATTTGAAAATGGAATCTGTAACTTCCACATTTCACATTTAAAAGCATGAAATAATTTTTGCACTAGAATCTTTGGCGTCAATACTTATTAGCTTAACTAATTGAGAACGAATATCTAATGTCTCTGTATCAACATAACGAACAACAAAAGTCATCCATTTATCGCTGCAAATATCGGATGTTTCATCAATAAATACTGTAAATTTTGTGTTCTGAATCTTGTTAACGACACGTTCTGTTTCTATTGGGCACAAAACATCCGTCATTATATTTGTACATTTTGTTCGTGCCATTTTTATGCTTCTCAATACCTCACCATCATTCGATGCATGTTGAAAACATTTAAGAAACTTTTTTGCCATTTGAATAGAAATATTTGCTTCTGCGATTGAAGCAGCATATCTAATTTCCATTGAGTTTTTACGGTCATCAAATAACAGAAATTCATTAGTTTCTTCATTCAAATCTTCATTAGATTTCTTTGTTTCAATAAAAATTTTATATTTTATTATATGGCTTGTAGATTCTGCGTGATGATAGATTTGCGATAAACCACCAACAATAGGTTTATCGCAAATTGAACAAGAAAATAAATTTGGAACATGTGGCACTTCGCGTAACCAACATTTAAATTGCTCATTATCTAACCATCGGTGTTGAAATGTCGTTTCTTTTTTCTTTTCTTTACTAAATTATTATCATTATTACATAACAATGATTTCTCTTTATTGTTGTGATACGCAGATTTAACATGTTTTGAGACATGTACTGTATTACATGAAAATTTTTTTTCGCATGTACTACAATAATAAAGACTACTATCGGATGATACTTTATGTATCCAAGATTTATATCTACTATCATTAAGCCATGCTTCTGAAAAACTTCGCTTTTTATATTTACTCGTTTGCATATTGAATATATAATATATGAAAATATTTGAGAAATAATAATATTAAAATAATTATATTAGGGCAGAATATAAGACAGAAAATATGTAATGTGTGATGTGATATGTGTATGTGATAGTTCACCTGAATTTGTATAATCTTGATCGGAATAACCTGATAATCGGATAACCTGAAGTGTATCCAACGGCGTTCGCAAACAAAAAGATTGGCAGCGCGTCTCGACATAAACAAATGAAAAACGACGCTCGCGGCTCGCGCGATATAGTACGCATTGTTTTGATCAAGAGGCACGGTAGTGTCTCGCGCGCCAAGTTACGCGCAGCGGGGCGCCGGGACACGGCCGTGCCTCTATTTACGCGAGACGTCGTATTGAGAAATCCTTCGATTATCGGATCTCATTAACGACTGAATCGATCTAATTCTAAGTAGGCTTATTCGAAAGCTTGGTCGAATCATATAATGAAAGTGTTTTTATTTTTATTCTATGTGAACTACGAGCGGAGATATCGCGATATAAAGTTTAAAAAAGTCTAAAATGGATAATTTTCATTTAAGAAACGTCGTCGTCGTCGTCGTCTCCTCCTTCGCCCCGGCTAGTGGTGGGAAAATGTCCAGGTTCGCTTTTTTAACGTAAGAGCGCCACTGTTACACGGCGTCTGCATTAACTGAGCTGCACTGCTGAACTAGTGCAACTCAGTGCAGCTATAACGAGAACCGACCCATAACCTCAATGTGTCATCAAGACATTAACTGTGTAAGTTAACTGTGTATGTGTAAGTGTGCGTATCGTATACGTATTATATTAATCAATGCTTCAATGCTATTATTACGTATTTGCACGTGGCCGTGTCCGATCCGACCGTGATCACGTGATCTTTTGACTCTGAAAATGATCGTGGAGCATCAATATGAATATATTTTTTAATTTATTAATTAAAAATATTAATATTTATTATTATTTTTATATACATTCTTAAATTTAATTTGTCATCAATGTATCATATTATAAAATAAATTATTAATATATTCGAATTAATGAAACTTTAATAGGACATGCTAATTAATCGACAGGTACATGTCTAACATATAAAAAGTTTAATTACAAATCAGAAATTATAATAGATTTGATTTTTTATAATTTTATTGAATTCTTCTATGTACTAAAAATTTATTTTATATAAGAGTTATATGATGCGTTGATGACATATTTAGTTTAAGTGTGTATATACATTCGTAAACTTATATAATTTCATTAAATTCAATGTACCAAAGATTTGATATGAAAGTTATTACGATCGATGACAGATTTAGTTCGAGCGTTTATGAAAATTTAGTTGGTAATTTATATTCTTGAACTTAATTTGTCATCAACGTGTCATACAGATCTCTTATAAAATAAATCATTAATACATTTAACGAAATAATGTGACATGTTAATTAATCGACAGATACATTACATGTCTAACAGTTTATATCTGATCATTAATACATGTTCGTATTCGCAGGTTCATTAAATATGAGGTCATTGCCTCATTTGCTCCTGTTGCGACTGTCATTTTTTATAATTTAAAGTATTATACAAGTGGTACACTGAAGAGAAGCATATTCATCGAATCAACGGAGGAAAAGATAAGTTTGTAAGATTTTTACTCTTTGGTCAGTAGTCATAGTTTCATCTTACATTTATATATATATACATATATATAAAAGGGTTGTTTTGAGTTCCTTCAGATACTAATCATTTTTAATTGTTTGAAGATGAACTTAAAACGATTTTTAAAGATAAGATCAGACTATGAATACTGCACATTGATATTAAAATATTGGCTGCTGTGCGCCGATATTAGGCTGCTGTGCGCCTATAAAAAACGATTATTATTAATTAATAATTACTACAAAATGTTTAAAATATTAAATTTAATTGCTGTGCGTCGATATAAAGCTGTTGTGCGATCAAGTATTAATTAAAAAATCAAATTATATAAGAATCTTTAATAAATTTAAGTGCTCATCGAAATGAGTGTGTTTGATACGACATGACAATAACAGATTTAGTTTAAGCGTGTATGTAAATTAGTTTGTAATTTATAAAGTTTTATTAAGTTCAATGTATTAGTTAGAGATTTATTTTATTATGGAACTGTATAAATTGGAAACTAAATTTATACATACATACTTAAACTTAATTTCTCATCAACATGTTATACAAATCTTTTGTATTTGAATATTTGAATACTGTCACTTTATAATATGACATGCTAATTAATCTCGACAGATACATATCTAACAGTTTGTATCTGATCATTAATACATGTTCGTATTCGCATGTTCATTAAATATGAGGTCATTGCCTCATTTGCTCCTGTTGCGACTGTCATTTTTATATTTAAAGCCCAAGTGGTACACTGAAGAGAAGCATATTCATCAACGGAGGAAAAGATAAGTTTGTAATTTATTAAATTAAACTAGAACACCTATTTTTTTATTACTCTTAAAATAATTAAAATTACTTTTGCTCGGTTTCTACTGACCAAATTATCGATTTTCAATTTTATTAATATACACTTAAATATTATAATAAATGGAATAAATGTAAAAGTGAATTTTTATAAGCAATACGTATATATTAATTAACATATAAAGTTTTATAAATATTTGAATACTAATGTTAAAAAGGAATTTTGCTTTTAGGTAGCTGTATATGACAACAATAATATGGATGGACTTTGATAAAACCTAAATCTGGTTTGGTTTCATGTCATTTGTATAACTACATTTTATAACTATAGAAGAATGGAGGTATCGCAATTGACAAGGCTAATTCTTCGTTTTACGTCGGTGACGCGGCTGATCGGTCAAAAAACTGGGCCCCAGAAAAAAAGAAAGATCACTCAAGTGCAGATTGATTAATGGCGTTAAACGTGGATGTTAAATTTGATGAGACGCCTGATTAGATTATTCATCGCACAATCAGCCACTTAATATATTATTTATTTCATCTATACATATCATTGTAAAATGAAATAAATCATTATTGAAACAGAAATTGTTATATGATTTGGTATTTATTTTCTTTCCTTAGTCTTGTAGATATAGAGTGCGTTCGATTAGATAAAACAAAACATACTAAATTTAGAGAAACACATTTTTAAAAAGTTTATTTAAATATTCTATAACTTGTCTTCCGTTTACTTTTATTAAATTTTTACTTAACCATTTCAATTGTTAGTATAGTTGATTTTTTAATCTTTATATCATATTGTATTAATAAATACAATAATCTATATATTATTGGTGGGTTCGGGAAGACGTTATTAGCGCTGTCAGCATCAATCTATCTTTGTTCTATTTTTAATGAGCAATGAAGATAGATGGATGCTGATAGCGCTAATAGCATCTTCCCGAACCCATCAATAATATATAGATTGTTTTTATTAATACAATATGATACAAAGATATCTATTAAAAAACCAACTATACTAAGAATTGAAATAATTAAGTAAAAATTTAATAAAAATAAACGGAAGATAAGTTATAGAATATTTAAATAAACTTCTTAAAAATGTGTTTCTCTAAATTTAGTATGTTTTGTTCTAATTGTAAGTTATATAGGGAAAAAGGATAACTGGGTAAAAAAGATACGCATGACACTTGTATAAAATACCGATGCTTTATTTTTAATCGATGACGCGAATACGCACAAGGTATGTACACAGATGTCGGACCATTTTACATAAGTATATTAAAAGAAGTAATTTATGTACTTATGCTAAAAAAAAAAAACTAAAAGTAACGCAATTATTATGTGGAAAAGTGTACATATATAGCCGAATACTGCATCTTCTCGCTTTTATAAAAACTACTTTTTGTTATAAAAATTATAGTTATAAAAGTTGTAGGAGGGGCCTTGGTCACGGTCACGGCCACGACCACGACCGCGGCCACGGCCGTCACGGTCGCGATTGGCCTCACGCCATTTCCTCCCTGCTCTTTGCCAGCGAGGTGCTGGAACAAAAAAAAGTATTAATATATTAATATAATTTTATTAATTATCACACACACACGCACACACGCACACACACATAATATAATTGATGTTGCTTACGTCTTTCATTTTTCTTCGGTGGCTGCTGCTGTGAGGGCAGCGGAGGCTGCTGCTGTGGGGGCAGCGGAGGCTGCTGCTGTGGGGGCAGCGGAGGCTGCTGCTGTGGGGGCAGCGGAGGCTGCTGCTGTGGGGGCAGCGGAGGCTGCTGCTGTGGGGGCAGCGGAAACTGCTGCTGCGAAAGCGGTGGTGATGGTATCGACGCCGATGGCATCTGTAGTCTCTCCATTTGGGACGATGCATGCTCAAATATGTTCGCCTCGTCTTCAAATTCCATTTTCCAACTGGAAAAAATACATTATATTATTTTCATTCAATTGTTTAAGCAGATATACTTTACATAACCTCTTCTATTTATACTTACGCGCGATCAGCAAATTTTTTCGAAAATATATAATCTTCTTCGTTTCCCCTTTTACGGGGCTGGCACCTGATCTCTGTCGAGATCTCTGTCGAGACGGCCAAATAACACAATCCTTTTGGGAGACGAAACTCGTCCGAATACGTTCGCGAATCTCGAAACTTTATTACGTATGATTGGAGATATGATAAACAATATGATATGATAAAACACGTCTTAACACGTTCGCTAACGTTCGCTACCAGTTGACTCTCCTTCCTCACTGCCATCTTTCTTCTTTAAGGTTCATTGACACTGAATAGGTACTAGATGCATATGCATCTAGATACATTTGGGTAATGTTTTTAAGAACACCCTTAGGGATTTGATAGATAGATCGATAAAGAGGCACGTTATCCGCGACTATTGTAATGTTTGATCATGACCGTTCAACAGATAGTTATTGTGTTATGCGGATTGCTAATACATTGTTGTGAATACGGAGGATACGCTGAACAAGATTTGAAGTTCTTTTAGTAAGTATAGTAATCAATCGAAATAAATATCAGTATATATATGTATATCAGGTTATTATTGGGTTAGTTTACATCAACTTTTGATCATGACCGTTCAATAGAGGTTATTGTGTCGTATGATGCGTATTGATTTTCGATCGAGGTAAATGTTAGTTATTTTAGTGGCACCTCGTTGTCTTTAATCAAATCAAATCAATTTCTATTATAATTAGTGAAAATTATAGTGTGTATACTTTTTTCTTCTTTAAAATCTCAACTATACAAGTTAATTAAAACAAATTAAACTTTAATGATTCTGACTGATATTGGTCTTGACATACGTTCTAAAGGGAAGATAATAATTAATAAAGGGGAGGATAATAGGGAAGATAATGTTCACTTTATTTTAATTGGGTTATATAGTTGAGATATTAAACAAGGAAAAAATATATAGGCCATTATTTATAGTTCATTTTTATTTTAAGACAATTTTTAAGTCTGTATCAGACTATATGGATTGAGATTGGGATTAGATTGAAATTTGACCAATCAGAACAATTACTTCACAGAATTACTTTATATCAGCTTTATTCTGATTTATCAAATTCTAATCTAATCTCAATCCCAATCTGTAGTCTGATACAGACTTAAGTAACATCCTAAAATCCATTAACGCCCAAACGGATGCATTTTTGACATAATTTTCAGCGACTTTATTTGCAATGTTAAAAGTCTAAAAAAATTTGAAAAGTATAATTTCTGGTGTAAAATTTTATGCTCTTTCAGAATCCAGCATCAGAATTGGTGTAAAATAAACTCCAAAAAAGTTATGATGGTTTTTAAGTCAAAAAATGCGCAAAAATCGAATACTCTTTTTCACATTGACGTAGTAACATTAACATGAAACTCTAGCTCTTTCCGTAACCATTGGTGCACAAAATAGTTGTATTTTAAGGAGGGTTCTGCAATAAGTTGCAAATGCCTTGTCGCCAGTCGTAAACGACATGATTGATTATTGACGAATCACATCGCCGTATCGCAACATTAGCGACTTATTGTAGAACCCCCTCCCCCGAGAGATTAAATTTGTCAAAATTGTCATTTTCATTAAAAAATGACGGCTAAATCGCAAAAATTTATGAACTGTCGTATTTTCTCCGCAATATCAATAGACATAAATCCGTCATATTGAAAATTGCGAATTTGATCGAAAATAAACTGCGAATATCAATCTCATTATTCTTAATGATAATAAGTCGTTAGTTATTCCAAATTTACAAATTATTGGGCGGTATTCATAATCAGTTCTTCAAGTTCTATCTCAAGACCGTCTTAAGTAATACCTTAAGATGCTAATACTGCTCTGTGAATGGTTTAGAACCACATAAGATTGTACTTAAGATGATCTTAAATATAAGAACTGACTATGAATACCGGTCATTGTGAAACAAATTTAGCTGCCATTTTTAAACGAAGATGACAATTTTGACAAATTTAAAAAATATACCTTTAAAGTACAATTACTTTGTATACCGATGGCTGTGAAAAGAGTTGGAGTTTCGTATTATGTCAATGTGAAAAAAAATATTTACACAAATTTATTTTTATTTTGAGCATTTTACACAAATTCTGATGATGGATTCTGAAAGAGCATAAATAAAATTTTACGTAAGAAACGATACTTTTCGAATTTTTTTAGACCTTTAACGTTACAAATAAAATCGCTGAAAATTATGTTTAAAATGCGTTCATTTAGGCGTTAGTGGGTTAAGATGCAAATATGACCCTGTAATTTGTTCACAACATATTATATTATATTGTTACTTAAGATGATCTTAAATATAAGAACAGACTATGAATATCGGCCATAGACTATAATTTTCAGAAATTATATATTAATGTCATCAAATATAAAATGTTTTCTTGTTTTAGGATCACATTATACAGGTATTATTCTTATACAGGTATTATACAGGTATATTTCTTTTTATAATATTTCTATTATTTCTTTCCTTGTTTTCTTTTTCTTTTTTTTCTTTCTGTTTCCTTTTTTTAACACATATCTTTTTATGATACTTCTATTATTTCTTTTCCTATTTTCTTTTTCTTTTTCTCTATTTTTAGAATATTTCTATTTCTTTTATCTTTTTCTCTATTCTTTTTTCTTTCTTTCTGTTTCGTTTTCTTTTTTCAGAAGGTTGCTGTGCGCCAATAAAAAGGTTGCTGTGCGCCAATATCAGGTTGCTGTGCGCCAATAAAAAAGGTTGCTGTGCGCCAATAAAAAAAGGTTGCTGTGCGCCAATATCAGGTTGCTGTGCGCCAATAATAAAAGGTTGCTGTGCGCCAATACAATACCAGGTTGCTGTGCGCCAATTGTAATTACAATTGTAATTACAATTTAAGATTTTAGATTTAAGGAAAACTTTGAATTATTTCAATTTTTCGATAGCTGAATTGTCAAACTGTTACGATATCGCGCTGATAGTTGTTCTTACAATACGAAGTGTGCCAAGCAAAAGAACCAATCAGCATCGTGGAAGAGATAATACAATATTTTAAGACTTTCAACCGTTGATTTAGCACACCTTTTTCAAGAGTAGTATATAATAAAAATGTCTATAAAAACAAAAGTAACGTTTCCGATAGAAGAGAAAAGTATTATTGCTCAAGATAAATGGTTAGAAGACATGCATATAGAGCATTTTTATCATCTTTTAAAAAGTTGCTCAGATTATAGACCAGTTAGTACATTGCAAAGTTATATTCTTGATGATACAACACCATCTATATCAGAAAGTAAAAAACATATACAGATTTTACATAGTTCTGATTTTGATTTACATAGTTATGAATCTGATTCACTGGATTTGTGTAAGTTAAATAAGTTATTGAATGTGAATGGACATTGGGTGTGTAGTTATTATGATACAAAAAACATATGTATTTACGATTCATCTAATAAAAGGAAGTTGCATAAACATCATGAACAATTTTTGAGACGATTATTTCCATTTTATCCCTTTGATAAAAAATCTGTAATATTTCCTGCTGTACAACAACAACCAAATTGTAATGATTGCGGTGTTTTTGCAATAGCTTTCGTTATTTCATTACTATTTAACATTAAGCCTGAAAAAGTAAGATATGATGTCAGCTTAATGCGTTCGCATTTAATAAAAATTTTTGAATCCAATGTTGTTGAGCATTTTCCTCAAGATTTAAAATATGGCGTGCCTCAGAAAGTGTTTCCATTGGCAGTAATAAGAGCAAAAGAGACTGATGCGTTTCGTAAACGTACAAATCGTCGATATGAAAAGAAACAACAAAAATCGTTGAATAAACAAAAAGATTATGAGTCTCAACAAACTGAAAAAGAATTAAATAACAGTTCTTTTATAAGTACATCAGAAAAGTACGTACAATCAGTAATGAGTAATATTCATATTAGACAATTTAATGAACAATTTCAAAATGTGTCGTGTGTTGAAAATATCGTTTATGATAACAAGGAGAAAAATAGCGTCAACATTCACGATATAAGCAAAGATATAGAAAATGAGGACGCTGCTAAACATGTGCAATATAGTAGAAGTAATTTTGTTAAGAAGAAACATCAACGAGAAATGACACTGTCGGTGCAACAAAAAAGTATTATTGCTCAAGGCAGATGGTTAAATGATCTGCATATGGATCATTTTAATGATCTTTTAGAAAAGTACTCAGATTATAGACCTGTAGATACATGGCGGATACAATTAATGGACACAATACAACCCGTACCAAGAAATAAAAAGCATATACAGATATTACCTACTGAGTTATTGGGTAACCATTGGGTGTGCAGTTATTACGATACAAAAAATATATTTATTTATGATTCTTTAAATACAAAAATATTAAGCGAGTGTCAGAAACAGTTCTTGGAAAAATTATTTCCAACGTATAACTTTATTAAGTGTCCTATTCAATTTCCTATTGTGCAAGAACAACCAAATTCCAACGATTGCGGTATTTTTGCAATAGCCTTTGGTATTTCACTATTATTTGGTATTAAACCAGATAAAGTAAGATATAACATTAACTTAATGCGTTCGCACTTAATAAAAATTTTTGAATTTAATGTAATTGAGCATTTTCCTCAAGATTTATCATCAATCTACAATGCTCCTCTAGAAGTATTTCCATTAGAAGTAGTAAAAGTAAAAGCAGAAGAAATTGACACGATATATATGACAAAATGTCAATATGACAAGAAACAACAGAAATTGAATCAATTCCCAGAAAATTTTAATTCTCCGGAAATAAAGGAAAAATTAAATAATTTTTCAAAAACGCTCAGTATATCAAAAGAACAATCAATAATGAGTGATATTTATGCTGCACAAGTTGATAAAGAGTTTCAAAATGGCATTACTCGAGAGGATAATGATTTATGTAGTGGCAAGAAGCAAAAGAAAATAGAAGTTCAAGGTATGAATAATGAAAATGAAAACAAATATGCAGAACATATTAATTTTGAAGTAGAACATAATAAGTATAAAAATGAAAGTTATCGTGCTAAAAAACGATACCGGTATCAACAGGATTTAGACAATAATCGTGCTAAAAACCGATGTCGATATCAACAAGATCCAGAAAATCATCGTGCTAAAAAACGATGTCGGTATCAACAAGATCCAGAAAATCATCGTGCTAAAAAACGATATCGGTATCAACAAGATCCAGAAAATCATCGTGCTAAAAAACGATGTCGGTATCAACAAGATCCAGAAAATCATCGTGCTAAAAAACGATATCGATATCAACAAGATCCAGAAAATCGTGCTAAAAAACGATGTCGGTATCATCAAGATCCAGAAAATCATCGTGCTAAAAACCGATATCGGTATCAACAAGATCCAGAAAATCGTGCTAAAAAGCGTCGTCGATATAACAAGAATAGTCAGCGTGAACGAGAGAGACAAATGGAAGTACCTTCTGATCGTAAGTGGCTATATAATAAGCGATATTATCAGAAAAAAAGTACTAATTCTATACTTGAAAAGAAAAATAATATTGTTAGAAATATTGCTAAAAATATTACTAAAAAGTACGTAAAGTCGGTTCGGTCAAAAGACTTTATAAAAATTCACGGTAATTCAGTAATATTTGTTGAAAATATTTTACAAAAACTTAATATTACAGACAGCAATAAAAGTTATATTGAAAAACGATTAGAAGCTGAAAAAATAATACGTTGGTGCATGAATATCAGAGACAATTATATTCGTAAAATATACAAAACGTTATCTGAGCTTAAAAAGAAATCAGAAGTATGTTTGACTGTTGCTGAAGAATGTTCTATATTTGACGATAAACTACGTGCGTTGTGTGGTACATCTAGACATACAGCTTCGTCTGAAAATTACTTTGTTGACACTACATACGACAACGTTATTCCATCTAAATCTAGTATAACTAAGCCTTTCATAAAGGATAAAACACGTATTGAGAACATTTCTATATGTTATGATATAGCTTTGCCTGAAGTGAATATAACTGAATCTTTCAAAATGAATGTAAAGGGGCAAGTTGTTAATATATTATCTTTGATACAAGCGCGAGCAAAAAGTGCATGGTTGTGCAATAGTTTATGTAAAATTAATCCTCTTTTAATTGACCGATATCAAAAACTTTTGGAAATTATAAATACATGTAGTGTGAAGAATGTATCGAAATTATTACAAAAAGTTTTCGAATGTACTGTGAAAACTTCGAATGATAAATTAGGCCATCCGAATAGCTGTTATATTGATCTGAACCTTTGTAAAGCAATGTTCGTTCCAATGCAATTGTTAGCACCTCATTTCCCAAAAGTAAGGTATATCAGACGTTTGATTTATCGACTTAAAGATTTCCACGAAAAGACGTCAAAAGTCGGTGAGGCATTAACTTCTGCTGATCTAGATACTTTAAATGAAATAGTAACTTCAGCACAAGAGAAAGTAGATATGTACAAACATGAGCAAACTGGTACAATTTTAAGTGATGACGATATTATTTCTAAATATCATAATGCGTTTAAGGCTTTGACTAAACGTTCTGTAGATACACCACGGTATATTTGTGTGTCATGTGAAAGACTTTGTTTTAAAAGGAATGTTTCTAAAATTAGTCAACTTCAAGCACAGAGAGATATTCCAATTTGGAGAGACTTAATGGCGTATGTAGAGCAACGAAAAATTAATCCAGAATATATATGTAATTATTGTGAAGGGAAGTTTCGTAGCGGCTTCATGCCTGCGTATTGCATTCTAAATAATCTTTTCGTAAATGATGTGCCTGAGGTAATATCGTCTCTTAATACATTTGAAAAAGTGCTTATACAGAGAGCTAAAGCCTTTCAAACTGTTCATAAAATGGGAACAGTTAGTAATAAAAAAATACCTGAAAGACAAAAGATACAAAAAGTTAAAGGTAGGACGTTTCATTTACCACTTCCTTTACAACAGACTTGGAATAAATTATGTTCTGATACTGATCCAATAAACGTAAATCACGAACTGTATATTATAGTTCGAAATATTACGACTAAATCAAAAATTATCTGGGAAGATTTTGTGGATATTAAAAAAGTATTTGAAGCGTTAATGTGGTTGAAAAATAATAATCCTTTGTATTCTCACATTATACTGCCCAATACTTATGATGAGATACGTTTGGAGAAGTTGAATAATCCTGAATTTCACATGGTGGAAGAAACGGAAAATGATACAAGAGATTCATTTAATGACAAATGTAATAATTCCGAACTGCAAATTCAAGAGATAAAAACTCATGCAGAAGTTACATTACACGATCATTGCGTGGCAATGTTAACGCAGAAAGATGAAAATGATAGTTATTACGAGCAATATACTGTATATCCTTTGTATGAAAAAAAAGTTAATAAGACTGCGACTGCTTTGTATCAAATGTTAAAAATTCGGGATTCACCTTTGGATAATCGTGAAAGAAATTTAGATTTGATGTGTTTTCCAGATTTATTTTCATACGGTATTAATGGACAACATGATGAAACTAGACCGGTTAAACTTCAAGAGCATGAATTTATCAAATCTCGTTTGAAATCTAAGCATCCACAATATAGATTAAATCAACAATACTTGTTTTATTTATTAAATAATGCGAATATTCGCCAGTTAAGTCGTGGAATTTATCATAAAATGAATATATAATAAATAACTAATCCACGGATTCGTTACACGGCTGCCGAATATTTAGAAGCAATGTCGAAAGAATTGCTGGAGTCCAATTTAAATACAATATTTTCTGCACTTCGAAATACGGAACAATATTGGCGTAGACCGAGAAGTGATTTACGATGTATGGCACAACACTATGGACCTGCGACATGGTTTTTAACATTAAGTCCTACTGAATGGTTATGGGAAGATTTAGGTGAATATATTCGTGAAGTAAATGGATGGCACGACTCTTCGTCGAGCGTCAGTGCACTTGTTGCTGCAAATCCTGTATCAACGTCGAGATTTCTTGATAACAAATTTCAGGCAATGCTTGATTCTATTTGTTCTAAAGATCATCCAATTGGAGAAGTGACACATTACTTTTGGCGAAGAGAATATCAAGGTAGAGGTATACAACATTTTCATTTATTAATTTGGATTAAAGATGCACCTATATTTGGTGAATCCTCTATCGAAGAAGTCTCTCGATTTATTTTACAATATATAAGTTGCAAAATGCCGGACCAAAATATATCGCCATTATTGTACAGACGTGTCGATACGCATCAACGACATAAACATAACGATTATTGTCTTCGATCTAAAAAAGTAGGACGTAAAGTTATTCGCAGATGTCGTTTTGGATTTTCTCGTCCCATTACTGAAACATTGATTATAAGAGATGTGGCAACTTCGATAGCAGGTAGAAAACAATTGAAACATAAAAGCAGATTGTATTGATGTTCCTCGAGCGGATAATGAAGGGGATATTAATGATTATAATCCTGTTATTCTTACTGCATGGAAAGGAAATATGGATATACAATTTATTGGTGAAAAATCATCATTGCTTACTTGGTATGTTACTAAATATTTGAATAAAGCTGGAAAAAGTGAACTGTCTGATTTTGATCTTGATAGTAAGGATAATAAAAACAAATCATTGGCAAGTTATCTTTGGAATTTTGCTTTACGTTCCATGACACAAAGAGAATGTGGTGCTCTCGAAGCTGCTGATACATTATTAGGAATTTCTTTATATGGGATTGATCGAAATACAACCATTAAATGGCTAGCTGTTAATCCCATACGGCATAGGAAATTAAAAAGTCGTAAAGAAATTGAAGCTCTTGACGGTGAATCTATAAATATATTTTGTCCATCTGTAATAGATAATTATTATCCGCAAAGACCGAAAGAATTGGAACCAAAGTCTCTTTATGAATTTGTACAATGGTACGACATCACAATAATCAAACCGCAAAGTAAAAATATTGAATATTATAAAATAGATAATAGTCATTACATTAAACAACGACAACGTGGATGTCTTATAAATCATTATAGACATAATGTTAATAAACAACCGGAAGACTATTTCTTTTCTTTACTGCTTATGTTTAAACCATGGCGGAAATTAGAGGATCTTAGAGATAATTTTGATACTTATGCACAATCATTTCATAATATAAAACTACATCTTACGAATGCATTGCAATATCACGAAAAACTAGAAGAATTACAAAAAGCATATGAAATTGTAAATGAGTTAGTTCAACAACGTTTAGATGAAGATTCACAAAAAAATGTGTCTCAGGATGACCCTGACAATCCGATAGGTATTCAAAATATTGAAGCTGGTGAAGCGATGCAAGATTTTAGGGATCTTGGTAATAAAATAGATGAGAAGATCGATGTAGCTGAAATGATAGCAAAATTAAATATCAAAGAAGAGTATTCGATAGAGTCATTGATACTGTAAGTTCAGATAATTCAGTACTACGATTATATGTTAGCGGAGAAGGTGGAACTGGAAAGAGTTTCTTAATTAAAACAATTAAATGCTGGATAAGACAAAATCTCAATAAAGATACCGCCGTATCAGCACCTACTGGCATAGCAGCATTTAATATAGATGGTTTGACGGTTCACAGATTGCTTCAGTTACCTGTTGAACATGGTCAAACTCCAAAGTATAAGCAATTGTCTGATCATGTGTTGAAAGTATTACGAGCAGATCTTAAGGATGCTGTTCTTCTTGTAATTGATGAAGTGTCAATGATATCTAATTTGATTTTAATGTATGTACATCTTCGAATGTCTGAAATATTTGATACTAATGATTGTGAAGATGGTTGGTTTGGTCGAAAGCATATTCTTTTATTTGGTGATCTACTTCAATTACCTCCTGTACGCGAAGATCCTGTTTTCGTGCGATTGTCAAATGACAAAATTAATAAATATATTGGTTCTCTAAATGCTGTTAATTTGTGGACCACATTATTTGATTATGATGAATTGACGATCAATATGCGTCAACAAGGGGATGAGTCTTATAAACAGTTGTTGTCGAGAATTCGTATTGGTTTAGTGACAAAATCTGATTGTGAGATTCTTGAAAGTAGAAAAATATCTTTCAAAGGTGATTCCTTTGAATCTAGATTGAACGAATTATGTAATTTTATTACTGATTTATCGTCGGACGCTGTTTGTTTATTGCCTACTTGTCATATGTGTGATGTTCTTAATACTGCAATGTTAAATCGCGTTACTGAGAAAGAGATAATATTAGTTGCTGAAGATATGTCTGATTGTATTCCATATGTAAAAAAGAAAGTATTAAAAGTATTGTCAAATAATGATGATAATTCTAAAACTGCTGGACTTTCAAGGACTGCAAAGGAAATTGTAATTAAGATTGGAGCAAAAGTGATGATAAGGCGTAATATTGATGCTACCTTGGGTCTTGTGAATGGTACAATAGCTAAAGTAATTTCAGTTGTACGAGATCCATCTACCGATCGTGTAGAAGAAATCAAACTTCTTTTGCCATCGGGATCAGAACATTCAATTGAAAGAGTGAGCGTTAAATTTGAAGTGGTAGATAGAGCGTACGTTATTAGAAAACAATTTCCACTGTGTCTAAGTTATGGAATCACTATTCATAAAAGTCAAGGTTTAAGCTTACAAAATGCTATTATGGACATAGGTAACTCTATATTTAATTGCGGTCAAGTTTACGTTGCATTATCACGAGTAACGTCTCTAGAAGGGTTGTATTTGATTAACTACGATCCTTCGGCAGTAAAAGCTAACGAAGAAGCCATTATTGAATATAATCGGCTGAGACAAATCCACAAACCAGAAGCAGAAATGATTACTGTTTCAAAAGAACGTTTTCGCAAAGTAAAAGATGCTCCATGGGCATTGTCAAAAGTAGTTGATTCTATTCAACAGAGCTGTCAAGATCAAAAATCTCGGCAAAATACTATTTGGATTATACATGGTTTTCAAAATATGGATAAAGTTTCATGTTACGCAAATGCAGTATTACAATGTCTGTTAAATTTAAGTACCATTAAAAAAGAATTGCTTAAGTGTGATAAATCAGATGTTTTAAGAATGATAATGCATCGATATGAAAACAGAATGCGCAATTTGAATACATGTACAGTACGGCAATATTTAGGAGAACATTTCTCGATAAACATAAAACGAGATGCATTTGAATTTCTTACAATCCTGTGCGCAAAATATGATTGTATAAGACATTTAGTAGAGTGTAAAGTAACTTCTACTACTCGGTGTAAATCTTGTGAAAATACAAAAACAATTACTTATAATTATTTAATTCTTTCAATACCTATTAACAATTTAAAAAAGAAAAGTTATAATCTCAACGATATATTAAATGCTACATTGTCACATTGGTGTCAATCAGATAATGACGGATCATGTGTATATTGTTACGGAAATGAAATATTATTTAAGAATGAAATAACATTAGCAAAAGATATAATTATCATACATTTAGTATTATTTTCTTCACAAGATGATAAAGTAGTAAAAGAAATACGTAAATTTAATGTAAGAGCTATTCCAACGACTAAAGTATTAATAGCTGGACAATCGTATAAAGTAATGAATGCTACATTTCATAATGGTTCGAGTATTGAGGAAGGACATTATACAAGTATGTAGAGAAAGAATGTCTAATAGTTGGATTGAGGCTGATGATGCACAAATTAAGAAAAGACAATGGCCTAGAGGCGCAAAAGATCTTTACATACTTTTTTTACAAAAAGTTGGTAAAAAATAAATATACTGAACAAATATTTGTATTAAAGTAACTATTTCTATAAAAATACTTATTTGTTTGCTTTATATTATCTCCTTTATTTCTTACTTATATGGACGCACAACAACCGTTTTTTGTATTGTTTACATAACAATTACTACAAAATGTGTGAAATCACAACAAAATTACCTTTTCAAAAAAAGGTACAAAAATGCGCCAAGTATACGCGCCCAGAAAACGCCTAAAAAATATTCTTCTACAAAATTACGCCTCAAAAAAGATATAATTAATTACTACAAAATGTGTGAAATCCTAACAAAATTACCTTTTCAAAAAAAGGTAAAAAAATGCGTCAAGTATACGCGCTCACACAACGCCTAAAAAATTACGCCTCAAAAAAGAACTCTTCTACAAAACTACGCCTAAAAAAAAACCTCTTTCAAATCTAAAAAAGAACTCTTGTATTAATTATCTACAAAACTATACCTAAAAAAAACTTTTGTTCAAAACCTAAAAAAAGAACTCTTGTATTAATTACTTTTCTACAAAAAAGGACATTTATTTTTCCTACAAAAAATGTGATATCAAGAAAGTGCGCCAACTATAAAAATGGATAGTTTTATAAACTAAAACACTTTTTTTTTCACTAGTAGTATTTTAGTAGTAGTATTTTATGTAGTAGTATTTTAATATCAATAGGCGGTATTCATAGTCTGATCTTATATATAAAATTGTCTTGAGTTTATCTTCAAATACTAATTATTTCATTGATTACGAAGCATTTGAAGATGAATTCAAAACGATCTTAAAGATAAGATCCAACTATGAATACCGCCTATTGATATTAAAATATGAGCTGCTGTGCGCCGATATAAGACTGCTGTGCGCCGATATAAAGCTGCTGTGCGCTTACAAAAAACGATTGTTGTGCAACCATATAAGTAAGAAATAAAGGAGATAATATAAAGCAAACAAGTATTTTTATACAAATAATTATTTTAATACAAATAAAGATTTTAATATATTTTTACATATAAATATTTAAATACTACATACATATAAATAAATATTTTATCGCACGCACGCACGCAGTGAGAGAGAGAGAGAGAGAGAGAGAGAGAGAGAGAGAGAGAGTTAGGCAATTATGATATTTATTCGGTATGAAAAATAATAATTTTAATACATAATTATTTGAATACAAATAAATTTTTTTTCAAAATACTTGGCGCCGCCAAACAGAATAAATATCTTAGTTGCTTTAATATGTTAACAATCATTTCTTATAAACTAATTACATACTAACTTATCAACTATGATAACAATAATTTACATATATACGCAGGAGGAAGAGAAAACGGAAGACACACACACACGCACACACGCACACACGCACACACATCTGCGCACGCACAAACACATTAAGAGAGAAAAGGTTAGACAATTAATTTATTCGGTTTGGCGGCGCCAAGTATTTTGAAAAAAAATTTATTTGTATTCAAATAATTATGTATTAAAATTATTATTTTTCATACCGAATAAATATCTTAATTGCCTAACTCTCTCTCTCTCTCTCTCTCTCTCTCTCTCTCTCTCACTGCGTGCGTGCGTGCGATAAAATATTTATTTATATGTATGTAGTATTTAAATATTTATATGTAAAAATATATTAAAATCTTTATTTGTATTAAAATAATTATTTGTATAAAAATACTTGTTTGCTTTATATTATCTCCTTTATTTCTTACTTATATGGTTGCACAACAACCGGTTTTTGTAAGCGCACAGCAGCTTTATATCGGCGCACAGCAGCCTTATATCGGCGCACAGCAGCCCATATTTTAATATCAATAGGCGGTATTCATAGTCGGATCTTATCTTTAAGATCGTTTTGAATTCATCTTCAAATGCTTCGTAATCAATGAAATAATTAGTATTTGAAGATAAACTCAAGACAGTTTTATATATAAGATCAGACTATGAATACCGCCTATTGATATTAAAATACTACTACATAAAATACTACTACTAAAATACTACTAGTGAAAAAATAAGTGTTTTAGTTTATAAAACTATCCATTTTTATAGTTGGCGCACTTTCTTGATATCACATTTTTTGTAGGAAAAATAAATGTCCTTTTTTGTAGAAAAGTAATTAATACAAGAGTTCTTTTTTTAGGTTTTGAACAAAAGTTTTTTTTAGGTATAGTTTTGTAGATAATTAATACAAGAGTTCTTTTTTAGATTTGAAAGAGGTTTTTTTTTAGGCGTAGTTTTGTAGAAGAGTTCTTTTTTGAGGCGTAATTTTTTAGGCGTTGTGTGAGCGCGTATACTTGACGCATTTTTTTACCTTTTTTTGAAAAGGTAATTTTGTTAGGATTTCACACATTTTGTAGTAATTAATTATATCTTTTTTGAGGCGTAATACAGTCTACGCCGTACTCGTGAACGTGCACGTCCGTGGACAAGATATCAGGTTAGTTTGAAATAATATCGTTATTTATATATAATTTATATCAATAAAGGTTGATCTATGTAAGTTATATTATTTTTCTATTAATTCTTTACAATGAGCATTACGATCATCAGGAGATACGGTCGTGTCTCACGCCAAGTTCATGCGCTGCGAGACCGATCGTGTATTCCGGTGCGAATAAAGGTGCAATTTCACATGCTGTTAAAACAAGCGATTAAAGTGACAAATTTGTAATTCAGCGGCTACAATTTTGTAGTTTGAACTAGTTCAACTACAAAATATTACTACTCAAACGCTATGTGAAATGCGAATGCACGGATGACAATGCTACCGTGTTGATCGTGGATACGGATAGCTTGACGCTAAAAATGCTTTGAATCATTTTTCTTGTTTTCCTTATAATTAAAAAAAAAGCTTTTGTAGCTGTACGTGAAAAAGCACCTTTAAGGATTTACGATAAACATTATGTTAAGTAGATATTATGATACATAAGGATAGATCAAGTTTCACGACTGTAATCGTTTACAATTAAAGTATTATAATTTATATAGATCAATCTTAATTAATATTAATATCTCTATTAATTTTTACTAATAATTATTTTACAATTTCTTTATTTTACATGTCATTTATGTGTTTTATAGAATGGAAAATAAAAAAAGGCTTCAAGAGATGTTGCAGTTGCAGAAGAAAAAGACTGAGCAACTGCAACATCTCAACAGACAAGTCGAGAAGCTGCAGAAAGAGCTCCAGTTGCAGCAGCAGCAAGAGCAGCCGCAGCAGCAGCAAGAGCAGCAGCAGGAGCAGCAGCAGCAAGAGCAGATGGAGACGGACGATCTCTTGCCGCAGCAGCAGCAACAAAAAAGTATCTCTCTCACACACACACACACACGCACACGCGCACGCGCGTGTTTTTGAGTATTCTGTTTATACATTATTTATTTGTAAATTTTTTTTCAGCTGATCTCCGAGGACGAGTCAGTGGGGGACGGTCGCGTGCCCGCTGGTATAATCAGCGGGCAGGACTTACCCGCTATAATTATAGAGAGAAAAGGGGGTAGAGAAAAGGGGAGGAGGGAGAAGAGGAGGAGGAAGAAGGGGAGGATCTAATATCTATCATAATTATTATTATTAAATATACTTCTAATTAATGACAAATATGAGTTTTTCTTTTTTATTACCTTTAAGTTGTCTCCTTGAATTTTTTTCATGTCATTTAATTAAGTAATAAGTGCAGAATAGTTTTAATATAAATATTAAATATAAATATTAAATAATATAAATATTTTTTCCAAATGTAGAGTACAATGTAATATAATCTGCTCTCAATTTTTATCTTTTACATTTTTTACAACGTGGCTACATATAAAAAGTAAAAGAAGAAGCTGTATAGCATGAACTATATCAAATGTGTTGCTTTCGCCTCAGCCGCGTGTTACTTTCGCTCCAGTGGCGTGTTGTTTTTGTCTCACAAGGAGACCTCTTAGGTTTAGTAACCCACTTTTTGACGAAACTTCTGTGGGTGATAAAGACGTGGGTAAGGATCATCATTAGTTAATCGAAACCTCTGTCCCATTCATAGTTTATGAGATACTTTACGTTTTATGTCAAAATATGCCAGAATAAAGTGTAAAATATCTCGTAAACTATTGATTTTTCGACAATTCTACCTTATCACTTTTATATGCAGAGAATTCATATTATGTAAAAAAATCACATAGTTAATCATAATTTTAAGGTCATTTTTATAGAACTATATGATTTTTTTTATATAATATGATCTCTTTGATTATTCTGCATATAAAAGTGGCAAGGTAAAAATGTCGAAAAATCAATAGTTTACGAGATATTTTACACTTTATTCTGGTATAGTTTGACATAAAGCATAAAGTATCTCATAAACTATGAATGAGACAGAAGTTTTGACTAGCTTATAATAATTCTACTCATGTTCTAATCACCCACAGAAGTTTTGTCAAAAAGTAAGTTACTAAATCTAAGAGGTTTCCTGGCCAGCATTAAGTCCGCTAGCGGCGTATTGCTTTCAGCCTAGCGGCGTATTGCTTTCGGCCTAGCGGCGTGTTGCTTTCGGCCCAGAGGCGAAAAGTTCGTCAGCGGCATTTTGCCAGCTTGAGTTAGTGCGAGAGACAGAGAGAGAACATACAGCTGTTCTCGTCTGCCCGAAGCTAGCCGAGCGTTGCCGAGCGCCGAGAGCATACGTCGCTTCGGAGTTCGGTGTGGACGCTGCAAGCTATCCCCTACCACCGCTATTGGTGTGCTGCCGTGTCTGCAGAACGGCATCACTGCCTCTGCCGTGGCGTGCTACCTCCACAGACGTGCTGCAAACATCTGCCGAACGGCAAATCTGAGTGACTAGCTAAAGGCGGTAAAGGCCCTTGCAGAATATCGTAAGATTTCGACCAATCACATTATTCAATTTGGCCGTCCGTAACCATAACCGGCGGAATTGACCAATCGTGCTGCTTAATTTCTTACGCTACAGTCTTACGTTACGGAAATGTACGTGTGATGGCCTTAACAGAGCATATATTCTTAACCTGAATTTTTAAGTCTAATGCAGCTATTAACAAGATAAGAATATCATTGGCTGAAAGTACATTTACGGTAAGTAGAAGTTTAGTCATTGGATAAAAAAAATTTAGAGCAAATAGAAATTAATACTCTTATTAATCATTAATTTATTAAATATTTTGTTATTATTGAAATAGTTATTATTGAAATAACCAAGTACATTCATAATTATACAATCGAGGAGTTAAAAATGAACGATGATTAGTATTAAGGTATCTTTTCACACTGACGCTTGACGCTCATTTTTAGCGTCAAAAGACGTCACGTGACCAAAAATAAAGATTCCGATTCGTCATTTTTGGTCACATGACGTCTTTTGACGCTGAAAATGAGCGTCGAGCGTCAGCGTGAAAAGGTACCTGTAGAAATTCCATAACAGTCTAGATTCGATACAGTTTAGTGAAATCGAGAGAGAGAGAGAGAGAGAGAGAGAGAGAGAGGGAGAGGGAGAGAGAGAGAGAGAGAGAGAGAGAGAGAGAGAGAGAGAGAGAGAGAGAGAGAGAGAAAGAGACAGACTGTATAAGATGTATATGTAAAATACTCAATAACTATTATTGAAAATATTAAATATCCTATTTCCTTTTAAGTAATATGTACACTGCCCGTCAATAATTCGTTCCGTGGCCCCTCTCGCGGGGCAAGGGGAACGGAGAAATCTACTCATGGCGCCATCGGCCGGCTGGTTCTAAGTTATCGATTTAGTTATCGATCGCCGTTGTTACGTACTTTTGTACGCTGGGTAAATCGAGGATAAGACGCGCGCGATTCATTAAAGTTCAAAAATTACGTTGAAATATTAAATTGTTTCGGAGATTATTCGGAGATGTTCTTTATACTACATCGAGCGGCAAGACATCGCGGCACAAGAATACAAAAAATACATGTAACAGTTTCTTGAATAATAGTTTAATAAAATTAATGGTTGAGCAAATGATTCATCGTTAAATAATTTGTGGCTCTGAAAAGAGCCGTTTTAATCAAGGGTTCTGAAAAGAGCTGTTTAATAATCGATCCAATACCTATTTCGTGCAATTTTATCCACATGGCTACCTTTATTTCATTCTATGACATAAAGAACAAATGAACATCAACATGACGATAGTCGCCAAGATGTTCAATTGTTTTTTCTGTTTATCTTCTTTCATTGCGTCGTCTTCTCTCATAGCGTGCAATTATGGCTAACAATCTTAGTGAAATTTCTCGTGGCCGCATCATAGGTTTGTGGGAAGGTGGTTTTAGTAATCATGAGATTGCACGTCGCCTTCATTGTAACGAAAGGACAGTGCGGAAATGGATCAATCGATGGCAAGAGGACGGAGAAGACGGACTGAAAGACAGACGAAAGGACAACCACAGACCGCGACTGACAACTCCCGAGCAAAATGCAGCGTTAGTTACACAGGTAGATGAAGATCCTTTTCTTCCGGTCTCGCACTCTGTAAATCTATTAGATTTACAGATTTCTGAGAGTACAGCGTATAGGCGTTTACACAAAGCGAACGTGCATTGTCATTATCCTGCACGTAAGATTCCTTTAACGGATCGTCATCGCGATGATCGTATCGCTTTTGCGCTGGAACAACTCAATACTGCGTCACCAGAACATTGGGATCGAACTATCTGGACTGACGAAAAAGTATTTTGTTCGGCAGATGATCGACGTCATCACGTTTGGAGACCAGACGGGCATCGACTTGATCCAAAATATGTGCTTCCTAGCGGGCAAAGTGGACGCATTACTTGTGCTATGTGGGGGTGGATCAGTGCTCATTGTCCGGAAGAATTAGTTGAAGTGTCGTCGCATATGGACGCCTTCGAATATATAGATATTTTGGAGAACGTTTTGCTTCCCAGCGTTCGCAGAGTCTATAACGAAGACGATATGCCGACATTTCGACTAGTGCAGGATAATAGTGCTGTATAGCTCATACTGCTCATGTAGTACAAGAATGGTTTACTCAACATCCAGAAATTGAAGTTCTTAATTGGCCAGCTAAGTCTCCGGATCTCAATTTGATAGAAAATGTTTGGGGAGCAATTGCGAATTCGTGGGACTCTGGTCATGAAAGAACTAAACAACAACTGGTTGCGCACGCTAAAACCGTTTGGGAAAATTTCCGACGAAAACCTGAATTTTTCCACAACCTAAGAGAGTCGGTTGAGAAAAGGTTGCAGCAAGTAATTGCACGAAATGGGTTTTGGACCGACTATTAAACGGTTCTTTTCAGAACCTTTGATTAAAACGGCTCTTTTCAGAGCCACAAATTATTTAACGATGGATCATTCGCTCAACTATTAATTTTATTAAACTATTATTCAAGAAACTGTTATATGTATTTCTTGTATTCTTGTGCCGCGATGTCTTGCCGCTCGATGCAGTATAAAGAACATCTCCGAACAATCTCCGAAACATTTAATATTTCAACGTAATTTTTGAACTTTAATGAATCGCGCGCGTCTTATCCTCGATTTACCCAGCGTACAATAGTACGTAACAACGGCGATCGATAACTAAATCGATAACTTAGAACCAGCCGGCCGATGGCGCCATGAGTAGATTTCTCCGTTCCCCTTGCCCCGCGAGAGGGGCCACGGAACGAATTATTGACGGGCAGTGTACATACTAAAATAAATAAAATTGATTTTTTTATTACAGAGCAAAGAAGCATAAACTGTTACATTAACATATAAGGGAAAGGGTGAGGAAAGGAGCGGTGATGATGAGAGAGCTTTGGGGGATAGAAAAAAGAAGATTCGGAAAGGACTGGGCAAGAAGGATGTGGCTGTTTGACAGACTGGTATGGGCGGTGATGGGGTACGGAGTGGAGATATGGGGGTGGAAAGAGAGGAAAGAGGTGGAGAAGGTGCAGGACAGATTTTTAAAATGGGTAGCAGGAGTGGGAAGGGGTACACCAAGCTACTTGGTAAGGGAGGAATTTCAAAGAGAAAAGATGAGAGGAAGAGCGGGTCTAAGAGCATGGGGATATGAGAGGAGACTGGGGGAAGGAAAAGGAGGGGAATTGGCCAGGCTGTGTTGGGAGGAGATGAGGGAAAGAGCAAAGGGAGGATCAGCAGTGGGAGAATGGGAGAAGGAGATGAAAGAGTATTATGAGAAGAAAGGATGGAACTTGAAGGAGGTAGAAAGGATGAGGGAAGATGGAGAAATGAGAGGGGAGGAGGTAGTAAGGAAAGAGAAGAAGGCGCAGGAGGAAGAAAGATGGGAAAGGATAAGGGAGTCTAAGTTTAACAAATGGTATGGCAGAATAAAAGGAAAAGGAGTGCCGGAGTATTTAAAAGAGGGATGGAAAGAGGAAAGATGGCAGAGGGTAGCAAGGCACAGGTTAGGTTAGGTGACGGAATGAGAGGAAACAGGTATTGGGAGGATAGAGAGGAGAGAAAGTGTAGGAGATGCGGATGGGGGGAGGAAACGTGGGAGCATGTTTGGGAAGAGTGTACGAGTTGGGGGCAGGAAAGAGGGTGGCAGGAGGCGGTGGAGGTTCTAGGGGAGAGGGGAGAGGGGAAGGAGTGGATGAAAAAGTGGGAAGAGTTGAGGGAAGGGAGGGAGGAGGAGGAAGATGAGAGGAAGGGAGGAGGTGTGAATGAGGAAGGAATGGAGAGGGAGGAGCAAACAGCGGAAACGGAGGTCCAAAGGAATAAGTGTAGATGCGTGGATGGATGTGAGGGTGTGTGTGTGTGTGTCTCTCTCTCTCGGGCGAGCGAATATATAGAATTAAGTTAAATTTGTGAGCGGAGCGGAGGTCCGCGTGTACCCCGCAAAGAGAATAAACTTTACTTACTTAAAAAGAAAACAATAACAGCGTTTAAGAGAGCTAACTTTCAGCTTTTTAATGCTTCTTCGCGGAGTACTGTATGTTGATTTGTTTAAGAATAATAAGTGATCAAAGGCAAAATGACCATTTCTTCTTCAAACCTTGATAACTCGGTGAAAAAAAATCGCACAGCGATCAACAACCACTCAAATTAAAGGAGAAGAATTAGGTTTTCATTTGATGTATACATGCTCGAAAAAAATTATTCAAGTCCGTGCACGCTTTTAAATTAGGCTAATTTTAAAATATCAAACATGCACTCTAATTTAAGAGGTTTCTATTGCATAAATGTCCTTAATCAAAAAAATATGAACACCATTTTAAAGCTGAGATTTTAACCTTTAAATTAAAAAAAAGTTTATTGCTCTACAATATTTCTCGCAGAGTTATGATCTGTTAAATTTCGGTAATTTTTGGCATAAATTTTTTGATGCCATATTTTTTTGAGCAGTATATAAATGTAATAATCGCTATTACTACATTTATATATGATTATATCCTAGCAAACAGAAGGTAACACTGACATAATATCAATATTACAATTTCCAATACAACAGTGTAACTGCTATGTATTATGTCTTGTACGTAATAATTATTGAATAGGAAATTGTAACATTAATGTTATGTTACTGTTATCTTGTGTTTGCTGAGATATAGAAAATTGTTTCTCATTGTTCTAAATCTCCTTTTTTATAAAAAAAACAATGCGAAAATGACTTATTTCATTATTTTTTAATTCTTATTATTTTTCCTGTCCATACAAATAGAGATTATACAAAAGAAAGGAACATATATGGACATATTTTATATATAATTATATTTATGTATTTATATATGTTTTTATATGAAAAATTTTCTACCGAGTAGAATCATTACGTAATCGGTAGAAATACTTATCTGTTAACGTAATTGTTACAGGAGATTGTATGACCGATTGGAACGTATAGAGACAGAGATGAAGTATATCAACATAATTTTTAATACACACAACTTTTTAATACATAACACAATGCTCATTTTTCTTTAACCTCTTGCTTGCAGAAAGATGAACACCATATTGCAAAACGTTTTAAAATACGTCCAAGATCGCAATCATGCAATACATAAACCAGCCTGTCTTTCAATATCATCTCTAGAAAAGATGGATGAATTCGAGACAATGGATGAAAATGTTTATTCCAACGTCGTGACTACAAAGAAAAATTAAAATTTGTTTCTTATTGTCTTAACATAATGCATATTAATATTAACCTCAAATATTTCGTTTAGATAAATTACTTTTGTTACATCGGCGGATTTACTTTAAAGGAAGTCGTAAATTTATGCTTGAAAGAAAGTTTGAAGGATTCTCTGACACCATTGTTCATTTGGTCGGATCGCGAAGGTCAGAGAGCTTTGTACAATGCTCGTCTAACAATGGCGATTTATGGTATGATACATTTAACTTCTCTATACATAATTATTGGCATTATAGAATTATCATCTGTTATTAATAATATGTATCTTGCAATTTTTAGAGGCAACGTGCAGTAATCGGAATTTCAATAAGCCGACTCGCTCGGAATTTCGGGCGCAGATGCAGGAGGCTGTTCGCACAGCGAAGGAAAGATTTCGACACAAACTGCGTGGTCCACGTACGCAGGCAGCAAATGCTGCCAGGAATCGGCATCAGGACTTTTGGAGCGACGACCGGAGTCGGAGACAAGAGAATAATTGAATTTAAGTAATTCGTATCTTCCGTAATTCGTATTACGTATTACGTAATTCTTATCTTCCTTTTTTAATGTAATTTCTTTGGAAACGTATACATGATACATTATTTTTAGATTTATACGAAATTTTTATTATTGAGTATTATTTTAATCCTTGTACACGTATTGCATACTTTTATTACTGCGTTTTTTTGTACCATATATGCTAAACTTTTTATATTCTACGTTTTGAGTGACATGATTAAAGCGCGATAAAGATATTCACAATATTTTGCCCACAATTATTTTCAATAATTGAATCTAATTATAGAATAAAAGTACATCACTGCATGTCTTTTCTGTTTCAATACTGATATTTCACTAATTATAATAAAACAGCATATAATATTATCATTAAAACATCTGTATTTTAATTATTTAAATAGAGTTATTGGATAATTAAATTTTTACTTAAGGAGTTACACCACTTTGAAATTTTCAAAAAATCGAATTTTTTTGCTTTAAATGATAGCGTATTGTCTTAAAAATAAGGTAGTTGTTACGTCTGCCGTCTCTACTTGCTCCCCATTCGAGCCCTCGAAGCTCCTGCGCAAAAGGCTTCCCCTCATGCGTTCATGAGCAAAGGGAAGTTGTCGCGCAACCCCTTATACACGCTACCGATGAATGATCGAAGGAACCCAGCGAGCACGTGGAGGCACATGCATATATATGTATGTATGCATGTATGCCCACTCAAGTGTTATAAATTATAAAAAGGCTATGTTCATTGTCGCATTATCACTAATTATAAGTATAGGAATAAGTTAAATTAGAAAAGTCCATGCTGCGCGCGAAACATGGACCCGCGATCGGCGGCAATAACAAGTAGGAATGCGGAAATTAATTCGTTCACATAGAGAAGGGATGGCCCAGCACACCCTCTCACCGCGCGGGGCCACCGAGCTAAGGGTATATAAACCCTCGAAATCGGGCCTTCAAACACATTCAGAGCTTCCAAGTCTTGCTCGAAGGACCTGACGCGAATCCCAGCGATTCAGCTCAGCATACTCCTTCGACTTCGACTTGGTACGTGCTCTTGTAGTAACGAATTTTTGAGACTTAGAATAATTCCGCATTCGCGCTTTTCAACTTAGAATAATTTCGCGTTCACGCCTTTTCGAATTTAGAATAATTTCACGTTCGCGCCTTTTCGAACTTAGAATAATTTCGTGTTCGCGCCTTTTCAACTTAGAATAATTTCGCGTTCGCGTCTTTTCAACTTAGAATAATTTCGCGTTCGCACCTTTTCGAACTTAGAATAATTTCGCGTTCGCGCCTTATCAAACATAAAATTAATTTTGCGTTCACGATCGGACTTATAATTATACATGATGTTCGATCTTAGCCTTTCGCCTCAGTTTCACACTTATAGAATTCTTCATTTTGCATACTTGTGATAAATTACATTGATTAAATATAGGCTTTAATATCGTTCCGTTCGAACTTAGATTAGTTCGCTATAAGAGAACATACTCTGCTACGTCGCATTGAACTTATAATAATTTTCTTCGTTCCAATTCGGTGGAATATTGCATTAGTTAAAGAACGAACATTCAATCGAGCGAACCTTTACACTATCACACGCCTGTACAATGCGCTTTCTTTTCTTTTTCGCTTATTAAATCTTTGTTCTCTATTTTTCGATTTCTTCCTTTCTCTTTTTTTTGTTCACCTTTTATCTCTTACCTTTTATCCTTAACAACCGATGACGAGGCTGAGCGCTGGGAAAGCAAGGCGCCCTGATCCTCGCTACGGCCACCTTCCCACCAATCTCCTTTATGAAGTTGAGCGCTAGGGAGACCAGGCTGCTCCAACTTTTGCAACCTCCTGTCAAACTCTCTCGTGGAACTGAACGCTAGAATTACTTGGCGCCCTGACCTCCACTATTTCCATGGTTCCATTACATTCGACAACCGGAGTCTAAGCTTTAGGAAAAACCAGGGCGCTGCGACTCCAAACCTCCATCTTCCCTCACGAGGACTGAGCGCTGGGGAAACCGAGGCGTGCGTTCTCATCCTCTGATCACCTTTCTTTTCGTCTCTTCTTCCATTTCTCTAACCGTCTTTTCCTTTCGCTTGCACACGCACACTCACACAAACATATACTTCATAATGGATAGGTTTACTCGCGATAATCATGGTGCGACGCGGTGTAGCCTCGGACGGAGGAAACAGTTGCAGAGGCTCAGAAAAGCCTTCCTTAAGCACAGGGAATTCGATCCGGCCGTGTTCGACCGAGCCGTCGAGGCCGCCGCGGCAGCTAAGGGCCTTCCTTCATCCGAGCCAACAATCCCGAAGGCTTCACTCGAGGAGCCCGTGCCACCGATTCCATCGACAACATGCGTACCGAGACACGTTAAACAGTTGCCTCCGCCGCCAAGCACCGAGGCCCCGTCGAGACGTCCAACGAGGCCTCTACCGGTCACTAAATACGTGCGACCCAGGGCGGAAAAATCACCCCTCGCAACCACGACCGGTAGACCGCGCATACGCGCTATCGAGGTCACGGCATACATCCTCCGCCGAGAGGGAAATAAAATCTTCATAGGAGGCAATATCCCTCCTTCAAGGATTACCTCGCCTTGCCCGATCGAAAACAGATCGTAACAGTAGTATTAGTCAGAATACTGAATTCCAAGTTTAAAAAAGCTGTAGAGGGGATTTAGTGAAGCGCTTCGGGTCAAAGAATTGTTTTATTATTAAAGGTCTAAGAAAGTTTTCGTCTATAAGAAGTCTCTCTTCTTTTTGTGTTTCTATTAGCTTGAGGATATACATTAAGCTTATTATATATTATACATTATATATATCTTCCGAAACGAATTTTACTTATGTGTAAAGACGTTGCGACCTCTAGCGGCGTTAGCGGAACTTATTTCCTTCAGAATTTCAATTTAGTTTAGAGTGAAGTTGGAGCATTAACAACTTCACATTAAAAATGTTATGATATTTCCTTTCCGGACGGTCGTCGGAGTCGATTACGGCGCGCCGCGCAAATCCGAGCGGCGAACGCGTTGTTCGGATCGCATCTAGCGAGATCATTGGCGCCATCGGCCCGGCAAGAGCCGAGACTTGCGAATCAACGAAGGAACACGAGATATCGACTTTGAAAGAGTTGGTCTCGATGCGGTAGAAAGTTGGCGTTCGCTAATTTGCTCGCGCTGTTCAAACAAACAGCACAGGAGCCTCCCCGTCGAAAAGGAAAAACAGATTCGCTTGAACCGTCGACATGAGATAATCTCAATTCTCAAGAAGAGCACAAGTTGAATCTCCGCCGTCGCGAGCTTAAAACAGAATCAGGCACTACGCACGCAGCGATACAAATTCTAACCGCTATCCCCGCGATTGCATTGTGATTGAATTGCAGCTGAAGAAAATAAATTAACGAATTGTTACTACAAGTTCAACGAATTATTCGTTCTCGATCCTTCGCTCATCCTGCATCTCACACCATGCCTCTCTAGAGGCCTGATTGCATCCTCACCAGTAGAATTATTCTACACAAAAAATAAGAATGAAATCTTCATTTTTTATCTTTAGAGTGAATGAAATCACTTTATTGGAGTGAATATTGTCTCCACATGGAGTGAACTGGCCAGTTAGAGAGAATACTTGTGATCGTTTGTCTCAAAAGAACTGAAAAGTGTCAGTATATCTGTTTAAAAGCGTGTAAACAGACGCCGAATATTTAATGTGTATTATGCTTAAATAATTTCAGGTTAGAATTATTTTTTCATAATGGGAGGTGATAAAACAAAAATCTATCAAAAATTTAATACAAAGAAAGGCTGTAAAACCAGTAGTACACGTGCAAGCAGAAGTAACATTTCAAAAAGACGACCAGTGAACCGATATTTAGCAGAGGCAAACAGTGCGGGCGTTAGCGCGTCAGCTAAAAAATTAAAAATGTCAAAAGACAATTATGATATTAATGTGAATGCCTCTTTTTCTTATCGTTTTATTGACTTTCTGACTGTATTTTCTATGATTTTTCAGTTGTGTCCAAAAATTGTGGGATGAACATCAAGTTTAGTGAATCAAGTATTCGCGGCTTAGGTTTTAAAATCTTCGTTGCCTGCAAAGATTGCAAACCAACTTACATCAATTCAAGCCCTATTATTGATTGTCATGCATATGATATAAACCATCGTATTATTTTAGCTATGCGATTGCTAGGCGTCGGATTAAACGGTATAATGAAATTTTGCGCTTTCATGGAGTTGCCTCGGCCAGTCTTTCAATCTTATTAGGATAAAATAATAAAAACCATTTCCATCGCTATGACTACTGTTAGAGATAAATGTATGAAAAAAGCAGCAATTGAGGAAAAACAATTGAGCAAAGAAAAAGGAATGACAGACGGAATTACAGTATCAGGTGATGGATCTGGAGAAAAAGAGGATTTTCCTCTTTGTATGGAATAATAACACTTATTGGATAGTTTACTGGTAAAATAATTGATATTAGTGTAAAATCCAAATATTGTAAAAGTTGCGAATTTTGGCAGAAAAAAGAAAACACTACGGAATATTAAGAATGGATCAATTCGCATAAAGATGGATGTAGTATAAATCACGAAGGGTCGGCCGGGAAGATGGAGGTGAACGCAGTCGTGGAAATGTTCTCTTGCTCTGAATCTTTACACGGTCTCAAGTACTGTAATTACGTCGGTGACGAGGACAGAAAAACATTTAAAAGGATTCTTGATGCTCAACCTTATGAAAATTTTGTTGTTCATAAGAAAGAGTGTATTGATCACATACAGAAAAGAATGGGCACACGACTTTGTAATCTCAAAAAAACAGTACCAAAAATTGGCGGTAAAGGAAAATTTACAGGCAAGTTAATAGATGAATTAACAGTTTATTAACAGTTTATTAGCTATACGAAGAAATACTACACTCATTAAGAACATGAAGAAAGAAATTTGGGCTACTTTATATCATAAAATATCCGCTGATGAATATCCTCAGCACGACATGTGCCCGGTTGGTGAAAATTCGTGGTATTCATGGCAAAGAGCGAAAGTATACAGCTTGCAGAATACGTACACAAAGCACCTCTTAATCAAGCAGTTTTTGATGCTATTAAGCCTAGATCTAAGTAGCGACGAATTATTAGAGCGGTGCTTAGGAGGATTCACACAAAATAGCGAGAGTTTCAACTCTGTCATATGGAACTTGGCACCAAAGTCTACGTCGAGCGGAAAAACAGTTCTGGATATAGCAGCTGATATTGTAGTTTGCAATTTTAATGATGGCTTAATAAGTATAATGGAGATTATGCAAGTTTTACAGATGCCTATAGGCCAAAATTGCTATAATTCTGCGTGGAGACTGACGCTCGGCGTGTAAAAGCGGCGGAGCGTTCCTTGACTGACGCGACAAAAGAGGTTCGAAAAACTATAAAATCGGATAGAAAAGAGGCAGAGGAAGCAGATTTTAATGTGGAAAGACAGATGTATGGAGGAATCGCTGACTAAAGGAATTTTTTAATTTTGCAATTTTATTCATAAAATTTTACTACTTAAAACTTTAAACGCGTTTATCTCTAAACGACATTTTTCAAATCGGCGTACATCATAACTAGAATTTTTATTCGATTAACTTGAAATTTCCACGGTATCTTCTTAAAACAATTATCTAAAGAAGTACAAGGGCTTTTGCGATATTTTAAAATTTGATTTTGCTATGAGACTTTTTGTACTAAATTTTTAGGTAAAAAATGACATTTTTTGTTCAAATGTTTATCACCAAAAAACCATATTATACAAAATCCCTATGTACTTCTTTGGTATATGTCATGCAGAAACTAAAAATTTTTTGTTTTCTGTTCTACGAGCAACTGTTTCGTCACAATCGTGTTCGCCGATTTAACATAAAAAAAGGCGCTTATGGAGATTGGCCAAGGCGTTTCACCATTTTATTTGAAAAAATACAAAAAAAATTTTTTTCGTGTACTTCAATAGTAGTATAATAAATGCCTATTTGTACTTTTTAACATACTTTATAACTTTCTTAAAATAAATTCTCAAAAAGCTATTCTTTTTTTCCCTTCAAAGTGGTGTAACCTCTTAAAATACATCTTACATATAAATAATTGAACATTTCAATGATCACTGATCGAATTTATTAAACGAATTTTTATACCTAAAAGTACACAAATTGATAAAACAGTACAGTAAAGTCGATTTACTGCATATTAATGTTGCGTATATTAAGAAATCTGTCTTATCATGTTCATCATTTTTGTTTTGTACTCAGAGAAATATGCAATAATATAAAATTTCTAAATGAACACTTGTGTATTTTGTTAATATTTACCTTTTGGTTACATACAGTTTGATTATAACATGTATGCACGTACTTAGATCATACATTTTCGTATGTAGATTTTTCAGGTACACCAGGTATACCAAGGGATCCATTCTATGGCTCTGTTGAAGAAGACTGGAACCGCTTGCAAACCAAAAGCTTGAGGGAAGAAAAGAAGGGCACTGGATCATTTTTTTTCTTTTTCCTTCCGTTATTCGCTGCACTACTAACTGTTATCACTGTTTCGACGTTGCCTTACAGAAGTAAGACAACAGAAACAGAATGATGCTGTTTGTATTGACAGTTCATATCAGAAGTCTTATAACGATGGAATAATCTTCTTGGTCGCAATAACAATCGGCACTTTTCAGTGCCACTTAATAATTATTACTGGAACAATCTCACTTCGCAATTATCAAACGGCACTTTTCAGCGCCAATTTCTTTAAGTTCGGGAATCTTCCCGTATTAGTCGATATTTTTTTTATCATTATTTTAATTCTAAAAATTGATAAACTTGATACAATTATCCACTTATAATTATTTTTTAAATCGTGTTATTTCATTTGTTTAGGTTCCACATAGGACACCGATGCGTGTCCACAAAAGGAAGAAATATAACTCCTACACACAGGAAAAACTTGCCGCACGACAGTCAATCAAATCATCCGCCGCGCGAAAAAAGCTTTGATTTAAATTCTCACATACATCTTAAATATATGTATACACAATTAAACTTTTCGTACTATGTGAACGTATATTAAAATATAACATTGTAAAAATGTACAAAACTGTAATGTTGTAAATATTGTAAAATATTGTAGAAAGTATCAATTAAAAGTCATACTTTATTATTTAAATACACGTATAAATGTATAAAAAAATCTCAATTCTTACAGAATCTTCCGAAGAATTTTTAATATTGTCACTTTGTTTAATTACAAATTACTATAAAAAGAGCGACAGATATTGTTCCGTTTTTGGCGACAATTTGGCGTCAAATTGCGTTGCGCAGATCTTGCTTGTTTTTTGGCAATAATTTAGTGTCAAACTGCGTTGCGCAGACCTTGCTCGCTTTTTAGCGACAATTTACGGTCAAATTATGTCCGCAAGCTTTGTCAGCAAAACACAAGCTGATCGCGGACACAGATGGTATTGTATTTGGTACCAAGTTTTGAGTGAATTTGGTGCCAATTTGACGACAATTTGCTGACAAATTGCTATCTGGGTAAGTTGATCTAAATCAGATTCACCGAGTAAAAATGGCACTTGCAACAGAAGCTCTGCTAATATACAACTAACTGCCGACATATCAATCCCAGTTCCATAAAGTCTAGTACCATAAAGTAATTCAAATGCTCTATACCGTCTTGTAACAATCATTTGTCGATTCATTGTCCATACAAGAATGCACATATACGAAACTCATAAAATAGAGTCTGTTGCTATCGACGCATTATTGACGGATTTGGCCAGTTATCATCAGTACAATATAAAATAACGGATTAATAATTATAATATACACAAATAGCTTGAAATTTAGAGGAAACATTTTTATGTAACACATATATTTTAATTAATTTATTCAAAAACGCGCTAATGATAACTAAATGCATTTATTTTCGTAATACGCCAATTCTTCGGAAATCTTGCATATTTGTAACACATATATTATATTTTATATTGATCATTTATTTAAACTTATATTGCTTTAAATAAAGCAAAATGAGAGAAATTTGATAAATATAATTTTGCCAAAATATTTTACACGACTAGCCTTAGGTTTCTTATTAACTATGTATTGATTTAGTTTCTAATGTAATTCATTAAGGATAATTTTAATAATTTGTTTATTATAAGAGATTCCAAAACTATTAATACATACATATATTTTCTGTTAAAATTTCATACATATTATTTTCTGTTAAAAATTCATTATTTAACTTCAAAATTCATGCTGCATTTCAAGGAAAATTTTATTCGATTAAGTTATAATTATAAATATACTGAATATCAAATATTTTCTTAAGATTTATCAATTTTTAAGATTTAGTTATTAAGATTATATTTTAAATGTACTTTTTCTATTTTTCCTTTTTCTTTCTCTTTCCTTCCTGTTCTTTCTCTCTTTTTTCTTCTCTGGTTTCTTTCTTATGTGGTGTTATCGTAAAGAAATAATATACATTTTAATTTTACCTCTAAAATAAGGGACTTTGCATAGATATAGATTTGAAAATTAGAAAAATCTCTGTACTACTTCTTCCGGAAGATAAGATCAGATTATAATATATAATATCAGCTAATAAAAATATTCGTTTCAGAATATGTAGATTAATAAAATATATATCTTTGTAAAATATAACTTACAATCAGTCCTAAAGACCACGCACTAATTATATGAAGAAAGTGACCGCCGTTAAAATTGACCAAAACTACGGAAAAGTGTAGTTTGTATGATATCGATCAAAAGTTCAAATGGGCACAACCCTCAAAATATGCTAGTTTTTAAGCTACGAGCCCATAAAGGTAATATTCGTGGTATAAAACGTACACATATTATACATAGTATACCCACTCTTAGCGTTACCCAAGATCAACCAGCGTGGAGGTGGTGAGCGTCTGATCTCTTTTTTGTTCTTGTTTTTTTGTTTCTATTTTTTAATATTTTTTAATATTTTATTTTTTTAATATTTTTTTTCTTTTTTCTTATCTCATAGTGTTTTTCTATTGTCTCAAACTCCTTGATTTGCCCTATTACCAGCATCAATGATGTTATGCAATAATGCATTGCTTGGATATTTTACATTTGATTGATGACGCATATCCGAGATACCAAATCACGCTTGCAATATGTGCACAGGTTCCCAGCGTTCTTGCCCCAGTCTTGCAAGTACAGTAATAACCCAATATAGGTTCCTCATCAATTATGCCATCTTCATTCGTTGGACGATTATTATTACGATATCTTATCCACAATTGATATGTTGTCCTATTACAATGACGTGAATACACACGCAATCGCAATAAGTTAGCTTGAAACCTGTGGCTATCTAATTCCAATATTTCTGTATCATCTCTCATGACTTTATCCTGGATATATGAAGGAGCCAATTTAATTTGATATATACCTACAGTTAAGTCTTTTAAATAATCTAAATCAAGTATGGGAAAATCTGGTACCTGATTCTCATTGAGTCTCGTCCATTGAGCATTCCCACGCTTGAGGCCTTCAGTCTCTACCAATTCCTGAAGCTCGTTAGGTGCACGAGCTCTCTCAAGTATATTCAGAGCCAATTCAGCTGTGGCTTCCTCCATGTGTATTGGTTAGCGATATTTATTAATTATTGCTCCAGCTATAAGATAGAATTCCCGTAAATGATTCGCATGATGAAAAGGTATTATATCTTTAAAAAACTTAAAAATCGTCTTGATATGGCCATTACGCGCCTTAATTATCCATTGTTTTTGTAATTAATCTCGAATCATTAGCGATTTCAGTGCTGAGTTGAAATTGTCCTGGTTCTAATATTCCTGGCATTCGATGGTCAATGCCGAGTCTATTTAGAAGCGGAAGTACGTCTCTATGCCCTCTATCGACAATGACAATACCGCCTTCTCCTAACCATTCTCTAATGCCCGTATTCATAGATGGTTCTTATCTTAAGGACTGAGAAAGCCTTATTGGAGGATTCCTTATTTTATCAAGACCTCCTTGTTTCATAATAAAGCCTTTATGTCTCCTTCCAGAAGGAGCTTGTTCTCTAGGAACTTTATGTATTTTATAATTTATGCCACTGTTCAGAGTACAATTTAAAACAAGAGCGCGAACCTAACCTTGAACTGACTTTGACTGTCATTGCCTCAAAACATTTTTTTATACAAGATTACAAATGCAATATATTAGTTAGTATAATTATGGATTGCGAAACCAAAAACGTTCATTATACTGAAACGGAGCGGATGATCCTTGCTCAACTAATATTTGAAGAAAAAGCGATTGAAAATAAAAAAACAGGAGCAGCGGATTTAAGAGATAAAGCTGAAGCTTGGGAAAGGGTAACTGCGAAATACTGCAGCCAAGGTTTTCCACCTCGTACCAGCAAACAATTAAAGAAATGTTGGAATAATATGAAACAAAAGTATGTTAATAATTTTCTTAATATAATTGCATGAGTAGTGCAAATATTATGCTACTGAATTTTTGTAGATGCTACCTGCTTTGTTTAATACAGTTTACATTCATATCAGAAATAATAATTATATTAATCTATAAAACGTTATTTTAGAAAAAAGAAGTTAAATACTTCGATGAAAGTTCAACGTCTTATGACGGGTGGAGGCGTTTCACCTGCAGTGCCTGTTGATCCAGTCATGGATTTTATGGATACTGTCACTCCAAATTTAGATATTGAAGTACCATGTCCATTTGACAGTACAGCTCAATTTGAAAAAGACTGTATGATATATTTTTGTATTTATTTCTTATTTTTATTTATTTATTTATCTCCTAAAAAAATTATGTTTTAAATTTATATAGTGTTTGTCAAACTAATTTGTTTGCACTTATCTCTTTTCCATATAATTCAGACCATATAAAAAGTAACTCAAAAAGGCGATTAATAAGTGATAATGAAGATGAAGATTCGATATCAGTAACAAGTAATGGGGAAAATGTTCCTCCACAAGTAACATCCAAGATCCAAAATACAGCATCCAAGATTCAAAATACACCTCAATTTGAAAAAGAGTGTATGAGATATTTTTGTATTTATTTATTTATCTCCTAAAAAAATGTTTTAAATTTATATGGTATTTGTCAATCTAATTTGTTTGTACTTATCTCTTTTTAGACCATATAAAAAGTAACTTAAAAAGGCAATTAATAAGTAACGAGAGTGAAGATTCGATATTAATAGCAAGTGATGGGAAAAATGTTCCTCCACAAGTAGTTCAACATAGAGAAAATTCAATAGACCAATATTCCAATGTAAACAAAATTGCTACAGGTGGAACCATGAAAAAGAACCAAATCCCAGGATCCAAGGTTCAAAAAAATTTTCAAAATATTAATGATGAAAAAGAATTGAGACTGATAAAGCTTCGCGAAGCAATCGAACAGCAGCGGGAACTTCATTCGATGAAAATGAAAGTTGCAGAAACGGAAGTCAAAATCGCATTGCTCAAGCTTTCAATGACTGAAGAGAAAGTACAAATGCAGTCCGAATCCTCAGTCCTCACTATAATTTAAGATATTTGTTTTTTTATCTGCATTCATTATTATAAACTTTTATTTAAATAATGTTATTTAATTAAATGTTACAACATTTACATTTTCAAAGTAACACACACATATATTTTATGAGAAATGCCTTAGTATAAAAGCTCTTCTATATGTAAGTCCAATGCCATCTTCTTCTCGATTAAAAACAGCCTCAAATACTTCATTCTGTTCTTGTTCATTATGTTTTTGTTCAATTTCTTCGAATCCATGGTAAATACATATATTATGCAAAACAGCAGTAGCACAAATAATTGCAACCGATGTACTTAGTTTTGTTCTCAAACCATAATATAAGCATGGAAAGCGGTGCTTCCAAACTCCAAATAGTTGTTCGATAATAACTCTGGTCTTCCTATGTGCATTGTTATATTTAATTGTTATCAGGCCTCAATATAGGAGTCAGTAAATATTTTCGACATGCATATCCACTATCTCCAAGTAAAATTCCGTCGAGATATTCCAATTCGAAACGACATCGAACACCACTTCGATCAAAGATTACAGCATCGTGAGCTGAACCAGGATGTCTCACAACAATATCTAAAATTTCTCTTTGAGGCCCACATACAACCTATAATTACATACAGTAAATATTTTAACTCAATTTGTCCTGATTTTTTTTTCTACTAAATATGGCAACGAAACAACATACTTGCACATTCAACGAAAACCATCCTTTTCGATTCCGAAATATTTCCCCACTATTTCCTCCAGGATTAGCAATACGTATATGAGTGCAATCGATACATCCTATTATACGTGGAAAATTCGCTAATAAAATCTATTCGCTCATAAAATCTATTAGTATTTTGTCTTTGCCGCCGTTGTGTTGAAAAGTTTATGTACTGTTTTAAATAAGACGCTAAAATTGTTGATACTCGTGCAACAATACGTGATACCGATGCTTGACTGACTCCTCTAATATCTCCGTTAACAATCTGAATAAAAAGTACATTAAAAATATAAGAAAAATTTCACAAGTATAAGGCAAAAATTATATACATACTTGAAAGCTACTTGTTGCATAAAATCGCAAAGTTATTAAAAGTTGCATTATTGGAGAAATCGGCAGTCCGCAGTTATCGTTTCGCTGTAGCTGTTCATTTACTAGAGGTAACAGAATATCAATTACAGCTTTTTTACTGAATTTAACGTTTTTGGAAAGGCCCATCTTCGTAAAACTCAATAGGATTTTCCCAGTCACGAATATATCTTTTTGGCAAACGCCACCGAATATTATTTTCCACATTTTCTTCTTCAAATCCATCATCTGAATCTGAATCGTTTAAAAATTCGTTATCCATTTTAATTGCAATATATACTGTAGCACTCCGTAAAAACAGTACTCCGTAAAATGCAGACACTTTTGTGGGTTATATTATCGAATCTTCTGCTAATAAGGTTGCAGTCGCCGCCTCAAGGAAGCTCGTAACCTACCTTGAGATGAGGGAGCCAATAAGATTCCTTGTTCGGTCAAGGAAGGTTTATGAAATGTAGAATAAGGAACAAGGAATCCTCATTCCTCAAGGAAGGACTGTGAATACGGGTATAAGTGCTCCGGCATCATCATCAAACTGTTTTTCAAGCATTGCAGCATCGTTGTTTTGATAATCCGAAAAGTATGGACCATGAATGTCCAAAATATATCCATTAGGGGCAACCATTAGTGCTGGTTTCACTAAATGCCGACCCTTATGTACAGAATAAGACCATCTAAGAGCGCGGTAGTTAGTGGATTTTTCTATGTAACTGTACGTAACCATCTATATAAAAAATAACTTGTCGATCCTCTATATCGGGATTATACAGAGTATTAGCAAAATCGGTCACGTGGCGCTGTATATATCCCTCTCTAGTGATTGCCCCTAATCCTATATTTTCGGGTACAAACCGTAGCATCAAAGATTGCCTTACATTAGCTACAGCCAAACTCACAGCTTGTCGACTGTTATATTTGAATAACAGTTTAAGAAAATCGTCAGGCAATCCTTGTCGAAGTTTACATAGATATAGAAGCACGTCTTTCTCTTTGATGTATCTCCGACCATTAAGTTGTGGAATGGGATCACAATAGGTTACGATTTCATCAAACTGTTGCTTACTTGCTGGACTGATAATCCTAAATTCTTCATCTGAAAAAGAATTTTTATTTGTAAAGTTGTGCTGTTTATTAGCTATCGAAAATTTTCTTAGCATTGCTAAGAAATCATGTAGTTGTCTACCTGCGAACACTCCGATCAAAGTATTCGAAATGAACATGTAAATCTTTAGGAAAACAACCCTCATCATCCAAATGTTCAGGATAAGATCGAATGTTTTCAGGAACGTAGATGCCACGATTTATGAATATATCTGTTCTACATTTCATTGATAATTGCTGTAGTTATTCATTTCTTCTGCAAATAATACATGTACTATTTGTCCCCGTTCGCATACTATTCAATCTTGTGTATGCCGGATTATTCTCAAATTGCGTTTTATTAGTTATGAGCGCTTGACAACTTATACATACCCTTGAATCTTCTGCATATGGTGCGGGAGGTCGTTGGAGATTTTCTCGAAACCTTAACGCAATTTCACGTTTTCGAATATTTTCGTCACCTTGTAATCGAAGCATTGTTCTTCTATCTGATGCCACATTGCAAACAAAACATCGAATTCGATGTGCCATATTGAGATCAATAGTTTAAAACTCACCGGCTAGTATAGTACTCGAAAGTATTAATATAATTATGGAACTCAATTAGATGCTATTGAAAACCGAAGAGATTACGAGCGCGGCGCGCCTATAGGCTACTGCTTCTTGCGGCGCTCGGCTAGCAGGCGCGTAGAGTGGGGGAAAACGGCACCAACTTCCGAACTCTGTACATCACACTCGCAATTAAAATCTACATCCAACAGTATATATTGATTTCTCATTTGCTAATTTCAATCCATCTTTTGGTCTGTGTATATTATCTTTTTCTGATTGTTCGTAACGCAAGAACTTTTTCTGATTTTTCGTTACGTTTATAACAAGTAGATAAAATCTCGCCAACATTTTTCTCTATGATTGATAGAAGCTTTTTCTAAGACTTTTTTTCCCGATCAGTCGGTTTCAACTTATCAGTTCAATTCAACCCAGTTCATATAATCTCTTCGGTTTGGTATCTCGGATATGCGTCATCAATCAAATGTAAAATATCCAAGCAATGCATTATTGCATAACATCATTGATGCTGGTAATAGGGCAAATCAAGGAGTTTGAGACAATAAAAAAACACTATAAGATAAAAAGAAAAAATTTAAAATATTTAAAAAAAATAAAAAAATATTAAAAAATAAAAACAAAAAAACAAGAACAAAAAAGGAGATCAGACGCTCACCACCTCCACGCTGGTTGATCTTGGGTAACGCTAAGAGTGGGTATACTATGTATAATATGTGTACGTTTTATACCACGAATATTTGTGAACCTTTATGGGCTCGTAGCTTAAAAACTAGCATATTTTGAGGGTTGTGCCCATTTGAACTTTTGGCATCACACAAACTACACTTTTCCGTAGTTTTGGTCAATTTTAACGGCTGCCACTTTTTTCATATAATTAGTGCGTGGTCCTTTAACATTGCGAGAAAGACGCGCGACTTCATAACAATTTAAGGAATTTCTTAGTTCCTTTCCTTCGAGTCGTACGTTAACAAGCGTATTATTTGTCTATACAGACGTTGCGAAACACGTTTGAAGTGACAGTTGATGTGCAAAAGCCGGTGCGAAAGCTTCGTAATATTAGCTACGTGATACATACGTAATCTACTGAAATACGTGAGATACTGAATCTCGATAATACGCTCGAGTCCGAATCTCGTAAGTATATGAGATCAGTTTATTAATTTGTTTAATTTTCTTTGCCCTAGGTCGCCGTCGCTCCCGCGTCTTCTGATTTCGCTCTTCTCCGAGAAAAAGTCACAGAGTTTCGCACGACCTCGCCGTATTCAATTTAGACAATGGATTTTGCAACAACTTTAACATTTATAACAACATTTATAGCAATTACAATTTTTGGTAAGTAAATATGATAAACACGTGAATATGTATACATATTTATGTGTTTAAAAAATATATAAAATATTACTATGATTTCAGAATGGAGGAAAATGAGAGCGGGTGGCTTCCCGATAGCCTACAATAGAACAAACAATGATGACGACGTAACAATAAGTGATGAACATGAAAACACAAATTTTTTTTCTACATTATTATATGGAATTATACTCGCAATCCAAGCCCTAGTTGTATATGTGTAAGTATTTATAATTTTTTCCTGTTTGTGTGCATATATGAGAATAATATTATTATTCTGGCAAGTCAATTGTTGGAGAGCTTCTCCACTCTCTCTCGCTTGATTCGGGTCATTCCTCTCTGTTTCAGATTTTGTAGGAACACACAGAGACGACGACCGGCAAGGCGAGGATTTCTGGCCAGCGCGGAGCTGGCCGAGAGTACTATGCGCTGGATCCGTTTGGAGCAGCGCAGGGAATTTGCGGGAGAACTCGCCCTGCTGGAGGGCAGATGCCAGGTGCCGTCAGGGTCTCCACTGAGGGGCCTCTTTCCATTCTTGGACGAGGAAGGTATCATGCGAGTGGGCGGTCGATTGCGGGCGTCGCCGTAGATTACGGCGGGCGGCACCCCACAGTTCTTTCAAAGGGATCGCATCTATCCAGACTGCTCGTCTGATATGCGCACTCGGCCACACTGCACGGAGGCCCACGAATGGTGCAGAGCTTTCTGCGCCAGCGGTACTGGATTCTGCGGGACGGCCCACTGATCCGCCAGGAGATGCACTGCTGTGTGCGCTGCGCGCGTTTTCGGGCTGCCATGGGCCGCCAACAGATAGGCCAGCTGCCGCCGGAGAGATTGCGGCCGGCCAGAGCATTTCAGAGGTCCGGGGTAGATTACGCGGGGCCCTTCCGGCTGAGCACGGCAAAGGTACGCGGACCTGCTGCTCACAAGGGCTACATTGCACTCTTTATCTGCCTGGTGACAAAGGCGGTTCACCTGGAGGCGGTCTCGGACTTGTCCACGAAGGCGTTCTTGGCGGCGCTCCGTCGCTTTGTGGGGAGAAAAGAACATTGTGCGGAGCTTTGGAGCGACAATGCCACCAATTTTCGAGGAGCAGATGCGGAGCTTAAGACCATATTCCGTGCAGCCTCCGCCTTCTACACGGAGGTTGGAGAGCAATTGGCTAATGGGAGAACGGTGTGGCAGTTTATTCCGCCGCATGCGCCCCATTTTGGAGGCCTGTGGAAGGCCGGCGTTAAATCGACGAAACATCATCTTCGTCGCATCCTAGGCGATCAGACGCCAACATACGAGGAGCTAGCGACACTCATCTGCCAGATCGAGGCATATCTCAACTCGAGACCTCTATGCCCGGTCAATGCGGATTCATTCGATTTGAATACCTTGACGCCGGGCCATTTTCTGGTGGGGGAGCCCTTGACCAACATCCTAGAACCCGAGGAGCCAGAGGAGACGATCGCACACCCGCGAACGCGGTGGCGTTTGATCTCGGCCATGCGGGATCATTTCTGGCACAGGTGGTCCCGAGAGTACCTGCATCAACTCCAGCAGACGGGAAAGTGGACCGAGGCCCGACCGAATTTTCGAGTGGGCGATCTGGTCCTCCTGAAGGATGAATTGTCACTCCCTGCGAGGTGGGCAATGGGCAGGATCACATCGGTGCATTCCGGCCCTGATGGACGAATCCGCGAGGCAACCGTCCGTACGGCAGCATCGGAATTGACAAGGCCGATCGCGAAACTGTGCCTGTTGCCGATCTCGGCCTCTGACGTTCAGAGAGACTTTGAGACCAAGGAGTAATGTCGTGTTCCTTCCCTCAACTCCCGTGTAAATAGTGTAGCATAGTATCTACCTGAATAAGTTTAGTTGATTAATTTTGTATTATATTGTATCATTTCTTGTCTTGTCTTAGTTTAGATTAATTCTGGTATTTCTTCGCTGATAGGAGCTAACGTCCCACCGTTATTTCGTCGCTAGGACGAGGCGGGCGGAATGTCCGGTTTCTTATTAGTAACGCTCGTCATCGTGAGATACTCGAAAGTATCTACCGCTGTCGATAATCGATCGTTCGATCGATTGATCGAGCGCTGGTCACGAACTTTAGGACCACGGGGTAGCTTACGAGGAAGAGATCTCTCGGTTCTTCGGGGAAGACGGGGAGTCTCTCTTGGTAGCTCGCCGAGAGAGAATCGCTCGTGTGATTTTGCGAACAACGTGCCGCGGTTTCGCGCTAAAAGCTTGCTTCGCTAGTTTTCTGTAAAGTGGACAGCTTTTCATACAATAAAGAGTGTTTTGTTGCTTATCAAACCCTAGCTTTTTCATTGTGTGAAGACGTTGTGCTTTGCCACAAATATCGATAGTACGCTTTTAATAATTCGCGTAAGGACTTCAAGCCTTTGCGAGTCAAAGGTCGAGCCGAAAAACGAAGTATAATGTTTTTTTTAATAATAATTTTAATATTTCTATTTTTATATGTAATGTAAATTATATATAATAAGGTATATAATATTAACAGAGTTTACAAATTTTAAAAATAACGTAATTTTCTATTTTTTATTTTAAATTGCATTACTATTACATATGAGCAAAGCATCTACTAAATGTATTAAAAAATTATATAATATTCTCTTATATAATTATCTTATAATTATTTATAATTATATATAATTATCTTATAATTACATTATAGTATTCTCTACAGGTGATGAAAACATTTATCGTATTCCTTCGGACGGCAACATATCTTCAGATGAAAATACAAAAGATGATATTCCATATCATCCAGTGCAGCAATCTAATCCACGTACAGTCAACTGCTACAGTATCTGCTTAGTAAAGAAAGCAGATTACGTATTCATCCCTTGTGGTCATTTATGTTGCTGTACAGATTGCATTTTGCAGTTGCAATCAAAAGGATGTCCAATTTGCAATGTTGATTATAATTCTTATTTAAAGGTAATAGTTTCATAAAAAAGAACAAACAAATGTAACATTCCAGTATTTATATTATTCAGTGTATTATAACAAAAAAAAATTAACATATTTAGAAACTTCTTTGATTAAAAAAAGATTTAGAATAATTTAAGTTATTTACAAAGTTCATTCAAGGATATTCTTTAATGTTTTTAAGAACAATAAATATTGATTTTCATTTTTTCGTTTCTTTTAAAATTGATTTCTCAAAAATAATATTATGTTTTAATCAACAAGTTTAGTCATAGTGGCACAATGTGATAATTTCTATTTGTATCTACAAGAAAAGAGTATCTACACTTTTAATGTGCATATTATTTTAATACATACATGGTTTTAAATATTTACTAAATGTATCATGTATTTTAATTCAGAAAAGTTTACTAACAAGGATAGGACGCGAGATGTGAAACACCGATTTGAATGTCCTTTTTCTACAATGTAGTACTCTATTATGAGAGTACTTGAGTAAAGCCATAGGACGCACTTCTCAGCCGTTCTCGAGAAAAATTAAATTAAAAAATACAGCGGGCCATATCTTCAGTTTCGTTAGAGTAGTTTGTAAGAAGGCGGCGTAGCAGAGGCGCTTAGGTCTGCGGCTATCACGCTGCGGACTCGGGTTCAATTCCCGTTATGCATATACTATTTTTTTAAATTTTACCTAAAAAATTCCTATAAAATGAGAGAAATTTAATTAAGAATTTTTTCTTTTAATTTAAAAATTTTAAAGACAACTTTTTAAATTATCCGTGAAACATTTATAATCGTTATTATTTTATCTTTCCTTTTATCATTATATCTTATACTTTACATATTCTATGTGCAATAAAATAAATAAAACGCCAACGAAATTATATTTTAATACTTTATAAATATTTATTGACCAAATTATATAGTGGTACCAGATGTCGAGCTAGAAACTGTACGAAAAGAAACATCGTGTTCAAAGGAAATCCCGATTTTTCACGCTTTCTTATTTATTGGGATTTATCGGGATTAGGTGGATTCTGAATACATAAAATGAAAATCCAGATTTCTTTTCGTTTGTTTGTCTCTGTGATGAAGCTACATTTCATAGTACTGGCAGTCTGAATAGTCATTATTGGTCGCCCGTTAATCTTCAGTGGATGAGAAAGCAAATGAATCAGCACCGATGGAATATTTACGTACGGGTAGGGATATTAAATGGCTATATTATTAGACCATATTTCTTTGAGCGAACGATCAATGATGAAATATATTTGGATTTCCTCCGAAATTATTTACCTGGTTACTTGGAGGAAATCCCCTTCGACAAAGAATGTGGTTCCAGCAGGATGATGCTCCTGCTCATTACTATCAACGTGTTAGCAGATTTCTTTGACGGCGGTAGGGTTGTCTGATCATGCGCAACGGTCCAGTATTGTGGCCTCTAAGATCTCCTGACTTAAATCCTCTTGATTTTTACTTTTGGGGATATGCAAAAAATTTTATGTATCAAGTAGCTCTAACAACAAGAGCTGACATGATGAATAGAATAAAAAGAGCTTGTCGTGCAGTTACGCAAGAATTATTTGTAGAAGTTATACAAAATTTCAGGCAGAGATTGACTTTGTGTTTAGATATTGAAGGAGGGCACTTTGAACATGAAGGCTAAGAAATGAACTAGCCGGATCAACCTCGATCTTGCTTTTGCTAGCCGGATCAACCTAAATCTTGCTTTTGCTAGTCGGATCAACCTCGATCTTGCTTTTGCTAGCCGTCAAAGGTCGAGCCGAAAAACGAAGTATGTAATGTTTTTTTTAATAATAATTTTAATATTTCTATTTTTATATGTAATGTAAATTATATATAACAAGGTATATAATATTAACAGAGTTTGCAAATTTTAAAAATAACGTAATTTTCTATTTTTTATTTTAAATTGCATTACTATTACATATGAGCAAAGTATCTACTAAATGTATTAAAAAATTATATAATATTCTCTTATATAATTATCTTATAATTATTTATAATTATATATAATTATCTTATAATTATCTTATATTATTATCTTATAATTACATTATAGTATTCTCTACAGGTGATGAAAACATTTATCGTATTCCTTCGGACGGCAACATATCTTCAGATGAAAATACAAAAGATGATATTCCATATCATCCAGTGCAGCAATCTAATCCACGTACAGTCAACTGCTACAGTATCTGCTTAGTAAAGAAAGCAGATTACGTATTCATCCCTTGTGGTCATTTATGTTGCTGTACAGATTGCATTTTGCAGTTGCAATCGAAAGGATGTCCAATTTGCAATGTTGATTATAATTCTTATTTAAAGGTAATAGTTTCATAAAAAAGAACAAACAAATGTAACATTCCAGTATTTATATTATTCAGTGTATTATAACAAAAAAAAATTGTTTAACATATTTAGAAACCTCTTTGATTAAAAAAAGATTTAGAATAATTTAAGTTATTTACAAAGTTCATTCAAGGATATTCTTTAATGTTTTTAAGAACAATAAATATTGATTTTCATTTTTTCGTTTCTTTTAAAATTGATTTCTCAAAAATAATATTATGTTTTAATCAACAAGTTTAGTTATAGTGGCACAATGTGATAATTTCTATTTGTATCTACAAGAAAAGAGTATCTACATTTTTAATGTGCATATTATTTTAATACATACATGATTTTAAATATTTACTAAATATATCATGTATTTTAATTCAGAAAAGTTTACTAACAAGGGGAGGGCGCGAGATGTGAAACACCGATTTGAATGTCCTTTTTGCTAGCCGGATCAACCTCAATCTTGCTTTTGCTAGCCGGATCAACCTCGATCTTGCTTTTGCTAGCCGGACCAACCTCGATCTTGCTTTTGCTAGCCGGATTAATCTCGATCGTGAGAGGCAAAGGGACTCATGTTAATCAAGCACCCCAAAGGGAACAGAATTCTACTACGTACACGTCGTTGTCCCTGTATAGCGCTAAAAGTAGAATAATCCGAATTTTTGTAAACATGCTTAACTACAGAGATTTGGGTGAAAATTTGATTTCATCTTGGAATGATACCTAAGGATCAACTTGACCCCATAACATGACAACATACGAGATATTTTGTACTTTATGACAAAGTACTGCGAAGGATTGCTTTGGAGCCTCATAACTCGAGAATTACTCAATGAAAAGTTATTTTATTACAGTGTTTTGGAAAGCTCTGGAAATAACCTACAAGAATATATAAGAAAAATAGTAGGTTTCATTTAGAAATTGAAGATAACCTTCATGTAACCTTCAAGGTCAAACCAATGGTATCATCTTATGTCTCCCTCAAAACCATACAACTTTTGTCTGAAACATTTTTGTCTGCTGGGCTCAGTTTTTGAAATATTTTACTGTCCAAGTTAAAATGGGACACCCTGTATATCTTTGTAAAATATAACTTATAATCAGTCTTAAATTTAAAATTGCGAGAAAGACGCGCGACTTCATAACAATTTAGAGAATTTCTTGGTTCCTTTCCTTCGGGTCGTAGTGTCACTCGCGTTAACTGTCTATATACAAGACGTTTAGAAACATGTTTGAAGTGACAATTGATGTGCAAAAGACAGTTAAAATGCGAAAGCTTCTACATACTGAGATGCGTGAGATACTGAGTTTTTGTTTGAAAAACCCGCTTCTTTTGGCAAGTTCAGGTGCAGATGCACCGCTTGAACTCCCGCTACTATTCACACGCTACGATGCATGCCGTAACTGCGCGCAAGGGGGAGTAAGTCTCGACGGTGCGCGCATCTCTCCCTCGCGTCTTCACGGTAACGGCCGGTTCTCCCGCGCATTCGCCATTGTAGTCGGACACGATCTTACACGTTTGTGCGCTCGAGTGAAATCTGTATAGATTCGTTGTAACATTTGCACATCCTGAGAGTGGACCCTCGTGTGCAGCTCATTGAGATTTCTTGGAGGGAGAATCAGCTCCGAGATATGTATATTTGTATAATAGATCCACCGCATCCCGGATTGACCGTACAGAGAAATATTTATCAATTCGGGACCATCTCAGTAGCTCAGGAGGATCTCGCATTGTGTCCGTTCGCCACCGTTTCGGTATGCTATTCCATGCTTTCACGCACTTTTCTTTAGTATACTCTACTGATTGGTGAGTAGCATCTGGTCCAATTCTTTTATCGAGAGTTTCATCGCAATCTCAATACGAGCTGAGATAATTACGATCGGTGTGAGTCGAGAGAGTTTCTGAATATATTACAGTTACTGCATAATTACCGTTAATTAAGATATTTTTCGTATTAATGTACTACTAATTTTAATAGTAATTACATAAATTTATCATTTCGTTCATGGTTGGATATATATCTATAGTCAAATGTTCTGGCTTGATTTAAATGTTTTGTTTTAAGCGCTACAGCTTGTTTCATGCATTTTTCTCAAGCGCTACTGTTTGTTTCATATAATTTTCTCAAGCGTTATAGCTCGCTTCATGTTAACATCGAGGAAGCGTTATAGTCGATGTCTTATTACTTTCTCATTCTTGAATAGAATTTCAGTTGATTGCTTGTGACTATTGTTGCATATAGTATTTTTTATACTCTTACATTGAGATACACCGCATACAGTATTTTATACTGTTACATTGAGATATACCGCATGTCTCGTTTATACTGTTACATTGAGATACACCGCATACAGTATTTTTTATACTCTCACATTGAGATATACCGCATGCCTCGTTTATACTATTACACTGAGATAAACCGCATACAGCATTATGCTGTTATCATGAGGCATACTGCATTCAATGTTTCACAATTGAGTCTTTATCGGTTACATTACTTGTGACTCTGCATTTGATATTATCAGCGGACTGTAATAATACGTCTGCACTGATATTAATATATATATTATTTTCAGTTTAATTATATAAATATTTTACTTTCACTGATTTTCTACAACTTTATCGTACTATATTTGCCTAATTTTGCACTTTTCCCTTGGTTTAATCAAAATTCTATTAACACTATTCATATGTTGTTAAACAATCCGTTTGGATATTATAACTTATCTGTTTTTTCATATTTGTACTTGTCTTAATGTATCTTATGACTTACATACTTTGGATCTTATCATTATTGTTGTGGTTACTTGATTTAACATTATGTAATATGCATGCTGATTGATATTATATAATAATATTGTATATTTTAATTATCCTATTTGACATGTGATATTCTTGATATTGATGTGATTTGGATATATGCTTATTGGTTTTATAATACACATTTAATGTTGCTCATTCATTTGTTTATGCGCTCTGCGAGCCATATATGTTTAATTGACTCTCCTAGAGTCATGATTAATCGATCTTATTAAAGGAATACTACACGGTGTATGATTTATTTCCTCAATTGATTCTATCAAATAAAGCAATTGTTTCTGATACAATTTGAATTATACTTCATTATGAGAGATCTTACATTACTTAAATTCGGAATGCAACAACTTCAACTATTACCAGCTTGCTTTCAAACAGTCTCGATATACGTGAGTAAGGTATATGAGACCTAAATTGTGAATTAAAAATACCAGTTTATTGTGCAATCAGTTTATTAATTTGTTTAATTTTCCTTGCCCTTTGTAAATTGTTTCCAACAATTGTTGGAAACAATTTACACAAAAAGAATGGAATTTGCCACCACATCAATTTTGTCAGCATTAATCGTAATTACAAATTTGAGTAAGTAAACATGAATATGTATACATATTTATGTGTTTAAAAAATATAATATAAAAATGTTACTATGATTTTAATATGGGGGAGAATGGGAGCAAGTGGCTTTCCAATAGCACGAAACAATAGAACATATAATGATGACAACACAAATCATTATTTTGGAATTAAATTTGTAATTAAATTCATAATCGAAATCATAATTGGATGTATGTAAGTATTTATAATTTTTTCCTGTTTGTGTGCGAGAAAAATTACAGTACCATTCCATACAATAAATAAGCTATTGAATGGTACTGTATACTTTTCTGTATACACAGAAAAAACATTTCAAATCTACATTATTCTTATAGATATGCAAAAATATAAAATCTTAAAAGAAGATTTTATATTTTTGTGTATATACGTGTATGAGAATAATATTGTTGATTTGAAATTAATGTTTTTTTTTTGTATGAGTAAAGGTACTGGAGTATATTTACTAATATATTCTCTTATTGTTACAGTGTAAGCCTGATCCTATTATCATGTCACGTGACCGCGCGGTAAAGCAGAAGAGACCCGCTTTACCGACAAACAGGCAGAGAAACATGTCCCGCAGGCGAGCCCCACGTGCTTGCATTCCAGCCAAAGCCTCGCGAAGGCCACGGAATTCCTTCCGGGAATTAACGAAATAATACCGTAAAGAATGCGGACAAATTTCGGTATTATTTAATATCAAAAACCCGATTCAATACGAGGAATAGAGACCTCGTTCCGCGACTATAGGAATGAGACTCTTTAAAACAAATCAGTAACACTCGGAAGGACTTCTCTCTTTTCTTTCTGTTATTATTTTAGTATTATTTTAGCATCCAGGTCGCAAAACACAATTATTATAAACCATTATTGTAAGGTGTGAAATTATATATTCAAGCAAACAAAATAATTTTACACTTAAAAATATAATGTACCATGGAATCGAAAAATAAGAGATCACGCGCTTCGAGCTAATAGAAACGCGAACCTTGCAGCCCCGTTACACGTGATGAAGGGATGAAAACCATCACCCTCTCGCCGCGCCGATACCGCGCGAACTACCAAGCTGCGGGTATAAAAGGCCCGCCGATCGAGGCCGAAAATAAAAAAAGTTCCGGCTCTCTGACAAGAGACTACCCATCCGGAACCTACGGAAAAGTTTCCGGCTCGCTGCCAAGAGACCAGCTAACTCAAAGCCTACGGAAAAGATCCTCTAACCGTAAGACTCCATCCCTACATAAGCGCAGCCATCAGCCGATCTCGGACTTCGCCACTACTCGCTGAGAACAAGCTTAGTCTCCGAGCGACAACCCAACTTCTCGTACATTTCCATCCCAACTTTCCTCTCCAATCTTTACAAAGGATCGGAGCGCTGTGACTGCGGCACCCTGATCATCCTTTCAAATCCTTCCTCTCCAATCCTTATAAAAGATCGGAGCACTGTGACTCTGCGGCGCCCTGAACTTCCTTTCTTTCAAATCCTTCCTCTTCAATCCTTACAAAGGATCAGAGCGCTGTGACTCTGCGGCGCCCTTGATCTCCTTCCTTTCAATCCCCAGTCGTCTCCAAGACCCAATGACGAAATAGAGTGCTGTGATTCCGCGACAATCCGACTTTCCGTTCCTCGCTAGATCCAACGATTCGGAGCGCTGTACTTACGGCCGCTCTGTCTCTTCTCAAAACTTTTACATCATTAAAATCAATCTGCACCTCGTAACACCTCAAAAATGGCTTCTATATTATACGAAAGATGCCGAAACGCGGACGCGCAGCTGGCCGAAAACGATAGTTGAGATGGCTAAAACGCGAGTTTTTGAGATATCGCGCATTCGATCCCGCGATATTTAAAGAGCCAATACGTTCGGGCCCCGAGGCTCCGGCTTACGCTCCCCAAAGTCCTGACTTCGTCAAATTAGAGAATATCGAATCGCCGAAACCCTGCGTGGAAACGCAACCTCCACGGGAAGTCAAGCAGATGCCAGCTCCAGCAACGATTGCTCCAGCAAGACTTCTTACGAGACTCTTGAAAGTAGCGGTACAAATAAGGAAACGGTACACACGACCATGCCTCGAGCATCTAGGCCCAAGCCACCCATACAGGCAATAATGCCTCTCATGTTAAAAAAATATAAGAGAGGGCGGCAGATTAGTGATCGAAGGGTCATAAGAAGGTCCCAGGGCAGCATTTATCGAGTACGGAAAGATCACAAAGAGATCAAAACTCGGACGTGACACTATACAGTTTAAAGCAGTGGGTCATAAAAAAACTACAAGAAATATACAACATTATATTTACAGATATTAGGGAAGTCCTTGAAAACTGGTATATTAGATTGCTGAATTGGTTCGTCAACATCATGTTCCTAAAAAGATTATATAAACCAATTCTATAAATGGTGTTATTGAGAAGAAAATAAATATATTAAAATGGAGGAAATCGAAATTGACGAAAACACGTCACTGCTGATCGATTCCTCTTAATCAATCAAGTTTTTAATTTATATTTTTCAATTAATTGTAATTATAATGTATATTATAAGTTTATATTACATTATATTTCATTTATAACTTTTTTATACTGTTTTTTATATTATTTACACTTATCCGGCGCGAGACTCGGGGATTCGCCTGCGGGGAAGGGGCGCGATATCGGAGGATGCGGGTGCTGCACGGCGATTGATTTATACCAAGATATTCGTGATCTTGTACTAACTTCGTCGTACCAACCGAAAGGCAGCAAATCGACCCTGTTCAAACTCACGGGAGACTCCGAATCTATCATCGCACTAATAACAAAATGAATATTGTTTCCGTCACTATTGGAAATTACAAAAGAAACAGGTACCGTAAATGGAATCTCCGGACCCGTTGGCTGGATGAGGTGAGTCGACGTTTTCGCCTGCCTTGGCATCGATAACAGGATCCCCATTCGCGAGGCGGCTTCGTGCAGTCTCTCCTGATGTGCAACCTCATTGCAATTGAAACAATGGACTTCCTGGGGACGTGTTGTGCCCTCTCTTACCGTCGGCCCCGCAACCGACGATTTCTTAACTTCTCGGCGATCTCGATCGTTCTTTGACTTGTACAGTGTGATTTTCTTAAACGCCTCTAAAATATCTTTCGTATTTTCGTAGCGGTTCATTCTTGCCTGATCTCACAATCGGACATCTGGGATATCGTCTATTATCAAATCGACCAACTCCTCCGGATCAATTGTGATCTTATTTGCCAGAGTCATCTTGTCGAAAAAATAGTCGCAAAAAGACTCGCCCTTGCGCCATGAGCGACTCTCAAACTCTCTTCGCAGTGCCAATTCAACCTATTCGGACGGTGATCGAACATGTCGCCGATCTCGTTTAAAAGCTCGGTAGCTGATATCTCCAAGTGATCAGGCTTCGAATGAAACCATCTCAGGGCTTTTTCTCGCAAACGCAGACTTATTAAAACTTTAACGGCGTTGCTGTCTAAACGATAGGTTTCTCGTAGGAGTTCCAACTGTTGCCTCCAATTTTGGTAATCGTCCTTCCCATCCAAGAATTCAGATAAAAGATCGGAAATTGTCTTAGTGCCAATCGTCGCACAGTGGGGCAGAATCCCAAAAAGCTGGCCAAAAGTCGAAAAATAAAGTTTCTAGTTGGAGAATTTGAATTGTTGGGTTGGCTAGAGTAATATCCCAAGGGTCAAAATCCGTTAGTATTAGGTCAGACCCCTTATACCTGCTTTTGAAAATTAATACAAAAGCGACCTTCGCTCGAGCAACATCTGGCGTGCACGCAGGAGAGAAAACAAGCACGTGTTTGAACAGTTATAAAATTTCGTAGAGTTCATCGATTTATCTTTAACAAAATGGAATCAACTCGTGAAAGTAAGTAGAAAATAATTGTGTTTATTAGAATACTGAATATTTTTATAGAAAATAGTAATAATGTATTAAACTTATGTGAATTTTACGTTTGAAAACTAAAAAGAAACTTAGTTTTGAAGGAAAAAGTTTAATAGTTCAGCATAGTTCAAACATCTAACTTATTGGACATGAAAGGTGAAACTATTATCTATAAAATAAAACAAAATTTAGCTGCCGTCAGCTGCCTTATGAGTTTTTATGCAGCTTTTTATAAAAAAGAAAATAGAAAATATTATTTTGGCGTAACTAAAAGAGGTATAAATAATTTTTTCGTCCACTTGGATAATTGTTTCAACTTTTTTTGAACGTATATGATGTATATATAAGGTGATTTAGAATTTATATGCAAACATTCTTTTTTAAACTAAAATTTCATGCCTAAATTCCATGCGCGGGATGTAAGCCTGTACTTTATTCGAGTAAATTTATGTTATATGTATTCATATACAGTGCTTCAAATTTGTTTGTATAAAAATTAAATGCAAATTTTATTACATTAATATAATTCAGACTTATAATGATATTAGTACATTAAATAATCATTATTATTTACTAATTAATTTTATATGATGATTTTTTGAAAACTTGAAATAAAAATGACTATTAATTTAATTAAAGTGTAACTAATTTATGTATTAAACAAAAACTTTTTTTAGGTTCAGATTCAAAAATGCCCAATGAAAATGGTCTGACAAGAAAAGAAGTTTTTAATGTAATAAAAAATAATTTAAATATAAGTGCTGCAGAAGCATACGCAAAAATTGAAGAATTAATATCCTGCAAATCACAACATCCGTATAATTTACCTGACCACGCTAAACCAGCAATACGGAAATTAATGTATGAAATAAAAGACAAGTGGCAGAAAAGTAAAAGAATGGAATCTGTCTTTCTTAAAACCAATAGTGTATGGTTAGAAAGATTTATTTCATTTGAATTGAAGAAGAAAACCAATACAATAGGTCGACCATCAACAAGTTTTGAAAAATCTAGTGAGAGAACTAAACGAAGGAAGACAGAAAATTTGCGTACACAATCAAGTACTGAAGAGCTTTCTTACGCAACCCAAATGAATTTGCGAGCAGAAGGAAAAGTAGATGCAGCAAAAATAGTAAAGCATGTGACATCGAGCAGTCCTAGTAAAGCAAAAAGGTATCGAAAAAATTTTCAGTATATTGAAGAAGATAATTTTAGTCCTGATGAGGCTCTTTCTTTATTTAATGAACTGAAATTTTCAAGAAATAAATATCAACTATTACGAAATGCTTGCTTGCGAAAGAGATTCAAACTTTTTCCATCGTACAAAGAAATATTAAAGTCTAAAAAAAATTGTTATCCTAAAGCAGAAATAATTTTAACGCAAACTAGTGCAGAAATACAACTACAACCTTTACTAGATCACACGATTAGTCGTATTTTGCTTACTCAGTTGGATGTAATTAAAAGTTTAACCGATCAACAACTTGAAAATTTATCTTTAATTTGTAAATGGGGTTGCGATTCTGGGCAAAGTAGATATAAACAAAAATTCATCGATGATGAAAGAAACACAGATGAAAGTATTTTATTCACTTCTATTGTGCCACTGCAATTCATACATACAGATAAAGTGACGAATGAAATAACTGTTATTTGGAAAAATCCAAGACCTTCTTCTCCAAGATTCTGCAGACCAATCAGAATTCAATTTTTACATGAGACTACAGAAATTACAGTACAAGAAACAGATTATATAAAAAAACAAATAGATGCACTTGTTCCTTTTGAAACATATCAAGATGGAAAAAAGATCTCTGTAACATATCAACTTGCCTTGACAATGATTGATGGCAAAGTATGCAACGCATTGACAAGTAATTCTTCTACGCAACGTTGTTATCTATGTCAAGCAACATCTAAAGATTTTAATAAAATAGATTTAATTTTAAGTAAGCCAGTTAATGAGAAAAGTTTTGAATTCGGTTTATCATCACTACATGCTTGGATTCTGTTTACATCTATCTTATAAATTAGATATAAAAAAATGGCAGGCTCGCCAAGATCATGAAAAAAAATCGGTTGAAACAAGAAAAGAAAACGTTCAATTAGGTTTTAAGAAAGAATTAGGATTAATAGTTGATAAGCCAAAGCCTGGATATGGAAGTACAAACGATGGCAACACTGCTCGACGATTTTTCGAAAATTCACGTATTTCTACAGCTATAACAGGAGTAGAACCAAATATTATTCATCGCTTTTACATTATATTACAAGTTATTTCATCGGGTCATGTTATTAATCAAGAAGGATTTAAAGAATATACATTGGAAACAGCTCGCCAATTTGTAAAATTATATCCTTGGTATTATATGCCTATCTCAGTACATAAACTTCTTATTCATGGTACTGAAATAATAGCTTCTTCATTGTTACCTATTGGTCAAATGTCTGAAGATGCCCAAGAATCTTGTCACAAATACTTCAAAAAATTTCGTGAAGATTTTTCGCGCCAATACTCAAGGACAAAGACTATGGACGATATTTTTTCAAGATTTCTAGTATCATCAGATCCATATCTATCGAGTTGTCGGCAATTACCTTTGAAACAGCTTAGATCACTGTCGTCAGATGCAATAACATTATTATTACCTCCAACTGTAAGACATGGAAAAATTGCGGATGATAAAGAAGAAATTATTTCAACTTCAGAAGATTCTACGGATGCTACAAACGAAGATTTTTCATCTGATGATGATAATTTTTTATTTTAATTTATCTGTCCTTTTTATACATTTGTTCTCATATACACTTTTAATTTAACGCCTTGACATAATCTTTTGACGCTCGCAACTATTTATTTTCTTAATTATTCATTTTCTTTATGTACACTATTATTTTAACGCTTTGACATATTCAATTTGATTTTTGACTATTTTTCTTTTGACTTATTTATAACCACAATATTATTGTAATGTCATTTCATCTCGAAATTGTACCAGTCGTTAGCCATTGTCCAAAAAGTTATATCTGCTCCTTAAAAAAAATAAAATGTTTTTATTAAAATTATATTTGTTTTATTTGTATTATATTGTTTTAAAATAATTATTCTATTGTCAATTAATAGTTTTTAATGAACAGTTTTTTTATTTAGGAGTTTTCTCATTTTCATCATATATAAGTTTTCTTATTTTTGTTATATTACATCCGCCATTTTGTATTTCATTAAATTCTTAATAAACGACTCTGAACAACCCTATTCAACAAATTTTATCAAAAACTAATAATTATTCTTCACATTGAAAGCTTTGTTACTTCTGATATGGCCATATTGAATCCGCCATTTTGAATTTTGTAATTTTGACCCCGGATTCGTAATCAGCGACCCCAAAAACCCCCAAGTAAGAAATTTCAGATCGATTTATAAAGATTTGGAGTTTTGGCCAGCTTTTTGGGATTCTGCCCCACTGTGCGTCGGCTGTATCGAACATGTGCCATTCTCAGTGAGTGAGGCTCGCAAGGCTTGTTCACGTTGCATAATTTGAATTTTCCGGCGTAACAATTCTCTTTCTCGCCGGAGAAATTCCACTTCTTCTTGCATGTTATTGCGATAATCTTCTGCCAACTCTGTTTCCCGAACTCTCGGTGGATCTCCGCCTCTTAACGACGCAGCATGTGCCTCTTCGTTTTCCTGGCTATTCTCCACAATTTCCGCCACAACGTCCGCCTCAGCCCGCAATAGTCGTGCAACGAGTTCACTTTTACTTTCCGATATAGGCAGATCGCGGATACGTAGCTGTTTTTTTAATTCCGCAATCGTTAAATCGGTCAACGGTTTTATTTACATATTACCAATAACTTATTTACTTAATATAATCACATATTTATTTAGAATTAAATATTTTTACTTAATTTAATTAATATGTATTTGTTAATTAATATGTGTTTATATTAAGTAAATAAATCATTGGTACTATGTAAATAAATGTTTTCTTGGATCTAAATATTTTTTTTTCAGTGTATGTTATTCAAATTAAAAAACTAGTCATATTTGACAAATTAAATTAGACATTAATAGTGAAAGTAAAAGACTAGACGATTTCTAAATTTAAATAATATAGCGGTAAATTATAATTACATATTTATCAAATTAATATTTCAGACTTTGACAATGACGGTGGAGATGAGCCTACTATATCCTCTTCTTCATCTACATAATAAAAAACAAAACTTTCAATATATTATAATGTGGATATAAATGATAAAAAAAAAGTTTAGAATATGCAAGTTATGCAAAGAGCAAAAAATAAAGAAAATCGTAAAAATGAAACATTCGAACACTACGGGATTGAAAAGGCATTTAAAAATTGCTCACAGAAAAGAATTTGATAAATTGTACGGACTCACTCCACAATCAAAAAATCAGCAACTTTTACATTTTCCGCAGGTAATTTTAGTTAAATACAAATAAATATATATGTATATAAATAAATGTATATGCGCATGAGGTGTTATATATACAAATAATTAAAAAATCTTAAAACGTATTAGGAAAATTGCTCTAAATTAATATGCATGATTTGGTAAAGTGAGTGACATGTGAAAAGAGTACAGTTTGTGACGTGACAGGGTCCGTCATAAGGGTTCGCCTGACCGAACGGAGTCTAAGAAGGGATCGGAGTCGCTCCCGCGGGGCGGGAGAAAGACGCCTCCCCGTATATTGAGTAATTAGGTCGCGTTGCGGCGCGTAATCCGCCCGTTTTGTAATTGTGGTTCCGCCAGCGGGCTCATTGCCTGAATATTTATTATTCTTACGACTCGACAGGAGAGTTGAAGACGTTTGGAGTGGTGGCTCGCGCAGGGTTGTATTGGCATTGGAAGGAGGAGAGAGCGTAGGAGCAGCGGAATCGGCAGAACAATGGCAAGGGCGAAGGAAAGGCAAAATAGAGGAGGCGAGTGAGAGTCGGAGCGGAGACATACGGGACGAGGCGTAGGGCGAGGGCTTCTCCCTGAGCGACTGGCAGGTCAAAAATCCCGGGGCGAGGGCGAGTGGAGGGCCACGTGCCGGAGGATGTTCCCCGAAGGACGGGTCCTGGCCCAACCAGCCGGGACCCTCGTACAAGGAAGCGCGCCTGCAAGGCGGCAAACAGGACGCACGGGTGTGCAGACGAATCGGAGGTTATCGACCGCCATTATCGACCGCCCTTATCGACTGCCCGGGATCCAGGGATGGTAATCGATGGAATATGCTAGGCGCTGGATGGCGCGGAAGCAAAGGGAGGGCCCGACGCTGCGCCGGAAGCGTCCCGACGGTACTTGCCTGTGAGATGCCACGGGGCGTAGAGCGACTCCGAGATCGAGTGCCACGTCGCCCGAGCCGAGCTACGACACCCCGGAGAGCGAGTCGAACTGGGACGCTGAGGAGCCTGAGTGCGAGCCTACGAGGGACCTTTCGGCGAAATCTGTAAGGCCATCACTCCAGGGCGTCGAGGAATCATCGAGACCGAGAGCGGCAGCCTTGCGGTAAGGTCCCCGGGAAAGGACGGGCAGCCGTAAGAGAGCGACGGCCAAGGTCATCGGACCTGACGCCGTTGCTATAGTTTCGCGAGGAGGCTTGCCGCCCCGGGCTCGTCGAACGTTTCGTTGTTTTTTGGGGGGGAAATCTCTCGCTTTGCATCTCACACGCAGTCAAAAGAATGCATTCGCGACTTCGTGCTGTAGGCTCGGCCTAGAATAATCTCACGGTCGCGACCTAGCGTCGTGTAATCTGGTCGATGCCTTTGAATCGTGAGTTCGTTACGGAGTTCGCGGTGTAAAGTCGCTGTCGTCGTGTCGCGGTGCTCGCGTTTGGGTAATCCCGCTGGAAGGGCGTGCGTGCAAGTGCGTTATAACTGCGTCTTCGCCGAGGAGCGGTCACGACGCTGTAAGATTTCCGTTCCGTCGGCGCCGCGTAGTCGAAATTCTGGTACCATGGATTCGCGCGCACCTCCGATTATTGTACGTTCGTCCCTCGCGTCGTAACTTTTGTCAATTCGTTATGGCGTCGCTCGCCTGATACGTTTATGTCTCGCGTTTTAACTCTTGTAAATTCTTTCTTAGGCCGTTCGTATGGTACTCTGGTTACCGCGTCACCATTGGTATGAATTCGTCTCGCGTTATTGTTAATGTACCGTCATTCTCGCCTGTAAAATCAGGGATTCATTCCCGCGTCTTTTGGTGAATTGTAAGCGTTGCCGCCGATCGGCTCTAAGAATTCGCGTATCTAGTCGCTTTGGCGAATCATTATAAGATTGCATTCGGAAATCGACGTCTTATTGACGTCACTCGTTAGTACGTTTATTCGAACGTCTGTGTGACACACTGTGTTCTTAAAATACATGTTTTTTTCATATGTTTCTTTTTAAGCGGTGAGATTAATTATTTGCGACGCCCTAGCCTCTCCCATAACTCCCGGCTTCGGATTCATTCAATTAGTGTGACAAAAACCATATTGTGTGGCACGAGCGTCGTGCCTGGCGCCCAACTTTAATTATTTCGCGATTTCTACCTTTGGCGGCATATTATCGAAAAATTAATACTCAATCTGATCAGACTTCCGCGGGGTCAGGCGGACCCGTGGAAATTCCTGTCGCAAGTTATTAGTAGTTATACTAGGCGGGTTCTAATGCACCATGGGTGGTCCTCTTATCTTATCTTTGTTTATAAACATATCAAATTACAACTTTTTTGTTTATAAACATATCAGATTACAACTTTTTGTTTATAAACATATCAGATAACAGCGGTATCAGATAACAGCGGTATCAGATAACAGCGGTATCAGATAACACCGGTATCAGATAACAGCGATATCAGATAACGCGGTGGGCATAATGCCGCTATCAGGGCCCCTCAGTACCCCCCTAATTTCCAGGAAGAAACCTTTTGATACCGCCGATATTTCGACTATTGTAGATATAAGACCGCGGTGCGCAGAACCCCCTTCCCCAATTTCCAAGAATTGTATCTTTGTTTATAAACATATCAGGACCTGCACGGACCTGCACAGACCTGCACGGACCAGCGCAGTTATCTTATCTTTGTTTATCAGAATCTGCACGGACCTGCGCAGTTATCTTATCTCTGTTTATAAACATATCAGAACGTTATTACGGATCTCCGCAGTACCCCCTCCCCTAATTTGCAGTGCGATAATCTGTGTTAGAAAGAGACAAACGAAAGTATAAAATCGGTCCGGAAGCGTGTGGTGCCTCAATAGGTGCTCCGACAGTCTCTGTGCAAAGATCCAAGCGGAAAATAAGAAAGTTATAATGGATATAGTACGCGAGCTGCTGGAGGGATCCAGACGAGTGGTTACGTTGGGTGAATTTTTCACGTGGGCTCAGCAATGTGACGAGTGCGTGGAACGACTCAAAGAACAAAGTCGGGTCAAGCGTCCGCGGCTCTCGATCGGGCAGAGACAATCCGTGGTAGCGAGCGTCATCGCTGCTCAGACGAACACCGTATACGTTATCTAAACCGCTCTTTCGATCGTCGTTCAGAATGGCTTCGAGGTACTTTTGACACAGCGGTCCCAGGTTACCGCGCAACGTTTCTCGACTCTCAGACGTTTGTAACTGCTTTCGAACGGTCGTCACGAGCAAATCATCCGTGGTCTCGAAAACATTCTCATTGCTCGCGAGCAATTCGGGCGATTGTACCAATGTTGTCGTCGCGGTTGATGTTGTCGTCGATATCGGTGATATGTCCAGCGAGGGCTCAAATCGAAAGGATTTATACGATGTCGATGTGGCGCGATCCAACACTCGTTTCCTCTTTGTCTTCGCATCCTCCTCATGCTTCTGAACGATTAACGTTTCATCATCGTCGCGCGCGTCAGAATTTTCAACGATCTTTTGCAGTTGCTCGATAATTGATTTGAAGCGTGTCTTCACCGCGATATCATCCTCGATTCTGTCGGTCTTCAAGGAGCGAGATTTCTTGAGGATCGATCCACTCGTCTTCTCAATCTTCCTCGCGATCTTCTCGCGCTCACAAGTATCGTTGCTCTCAGCCATGTTTTACCTCGACAAGGTACCGACGACGACTGATCGTTTTATGGTATCGCGAACATATTAAATCCTTTTCGGTATCACCCATTCGTAAGCAAAATATCCTTGTCTATCACTACGAATCCATACTCGGGCTGCCAACAATCGTGAGAAAACGCGCTGAAATCCCCGTACGACATGTCGGTATTCACGTGATCGTTGTAAACATGTTTCAAATTGGTTCTATCCTGTTTGAACAGGAGTTACAACAGAACATCTATCAAACATCAAGTGGTTAATAACAGACCATCTATCAAAACATCAAGTTGTTAATAACAAAACATCTAGCATACATCGAGAGATTACAACAGAACATCTGTCAAACATCAAGTGGTTAATAATAGAACATCAAGTGGTTAATAATAGAACATCTATCAAACATCGAAGTAATGCCCGGATCTAGTTTATCATCTTGGTAAGCTTGTATGAAGAATAGTAAGAATTACAGGTTACGGGGTGTTTTCCAGCAACGACACTGCATAACACTGTGAGCCATTTCATCTCTCTCTCTCTCACTCTCACTCTTCTACTCTCTTTCTCTCTCTCTCTCTCTCTTCTCTCTCTCTCTCTCTCTCTCTCTCTCTCTTTAACATTCAGCTATGAAAACTAGAACCAGGAGACCAGACGTCGAAAGAAACGTCGAGAAACGTCGAGAGGTTACAACAGAACATCTATCAAACATCAAGTGGTTAATAACAGAACATCTAGCATACATCGAGAGGTTACAACAAAACATCTATCAAACATCAAGTGGTTAATGTTCTATGAGCACGAGTTGCATCGCGCGGCCGATCCCGACGTGTATCTCGTGGAGAAGGTACTGCGCAGGAGAGGCGACGAGGTTTATGTGAAATGGCTAGGATTCGATGGATCGCACAATTCGTGGATACATAAAGACAATGTGATTTTCGTTTATTCATTTTGAACATATATAAAATGTATGCAATATAAAATGTATACAATATATAACAATATAAAATGTATACAATATATAAAATATATGAGATATGTGAGATATACAAAAGTGATTATTAATATCCCTTACGTAGTAATATATGAGATATACAAAAGTGATTATTATTATCCCTTACGTAGTAATATACGAAAATATATACATGTATACAAAAATTATTATCCGTTACGTAGTAATATATTACAGGTATTCGATAATGCCCCCATGGCAAAGTATCGATTGAATTCGGTACGATATATCGTTTGTCGTCGTATGGACTCAAAGCGATTTTCTTTTCGGACACAGTATAAACTTCGTGCAGCTTGGATCTTATGCACGATTGCTGTCGCGTCATTTCAATCTCATCGTTGAGACACCGCGTGTAATTGTCGAACGTTATCGTTCGCGCTACAACGTTACTTTTGACGCCTTTCGCCTTTTTGGTGTCCTTCTTTCCATCAACTCGCAAAGCGTACATCTTCGCTCTGAGCCCTACGAATTCTGTCATTATAGCGCCGTTATTTTCGTCCTTCATAAGTCCTGGCACCTTCTTGTTCGCAAGCGGTAAGCCGTACACGTTATCAGCGGGATAATCGTTCGTATCGAATCTGTCTATATCGCGTTTCATGTGCGTGTAAATATCCTCGCACTCGATATGGTAAATTAGACTGTCCGTGTCGGTGTACATTACTTTACACGCGCCTCGATATAATGGTTGCATATACTCGTGGTGAAAATCGTACAAACAGACCTTGGATACGTCGAAGATGCACATACCCACATAGATTGGTTTGTCGAATAACACCTCGAGTTTACGCATCTCGATCGCGACCAGATTTTCTGAAAAAATGTGGCTGTGGAAATTCGGTTTCGCGATCATTGCTTCCGCACCGTATCTGCCTTCTCATTTAGTTAGCAATTTCACGTCGACGTGGTTACGCACGTTTTCCATAGTTTTGCCAAAGACAGCTAGACAGCAAAGACAAAGACAGACTAATAAAATATTTGCCGTTTAATTTTTTTGATGATATTGCCACACAGAATTTTTTTGCTGCACTAAATCCTAATCTTAAGTATCCCGAACGCGAACGATACTATGAAAAGGAGAGTATTGGAAATATTTGAAAAGAAGAAAGATGCAGTAATCAATATATTAAAAAGTAATGAATCCAAGATTTCCTTCACGGTCGATGGTTGGACGTCCATTGCTGGGAAATCTTATTACGGTATTATTGCACATTTTGTGGATGCTAGCTGGAAACTACAGTCCATAGTTCTAGACTTTGTACCATCCAACGGAGCCCACACTGGCAAGGACATAGCAATGTTGTTCTACAATTCTTTGAAAAACTTCAATATTGAGTCGAAGATTCAAGGTAATAACATGTACAGTTGCAAACAACGAAATTAGATTTGTAACTTCTTGATTTTACATGCATTGATGCGTTTTTTAATTTCTCGAAACAAAGTACTGTTTATAGATTATGTAACCATAGGTATCGTCTTGGATAATGTTGCTAGCAATACTCCCATACAGCAAGATGATAACAAAAAGAGCTCTTAATGTTCTCTCACTTTAGATATGGACATCTAAAAATTGTTTTAGAAAGACAACATAATGATGTCAAAAAGAGTTCTCATACGTCGATTTCAGAGAAAAAAAAGACCTCTTCCGAAAGTCATCAAAAAGATAACATTTTTAAGATATCTTGTAATAGATATCAAAAAGATCTCTTAAATTAGATATCTGTAAGAGATCACGTTTAAGATGTCAATAAGACATCTGTTTCAAGACATTAAAAGCATTAGGGGCCAGTTGTTTCAACTTCTTGATAATTTTATCTCTCAGGTAAACACGTGTCTATCTTTATCTTTTTTTTCTAAATACATAGATACAGATAGATACGTGTATACCTAAGAGATAAATTTACCAAGAAGTTGAAACCTAGTCCTAAACGCAAAACCTGTAATAAGATATTTAGAAAATTCTTTAAGAGATTTTTGGTAATATAAAAGATAGTTAATTAAATATGAAAAATAATACGAAAGGGAAAGTTAATCATTCTCAATCTTTCATATTGTCAAAAACCTTTATTTGCTAAATATCTTACTAAAGATTTTGTATTAGTTCCTTGGTATTCTTAATTAATAGTACTTCAAACAAAATCATTAAAGAATTAAAGAAAATAAAATTTATTTCATTATTATATATATATATATATTTATATAATACGTTATAGATATGTATATATATATATATATATAACGTATTATTTATATATTTATGTATATATAATATATATATATTTTATATATATATATATATATATATATATATTGTTACGTCCGTAGACTCCACGATTTCTTCCATTCGCGAAGCATAAACGGAAATAGCAAATAAGTCACCGAGCGCGGTCTGATAAAGAGTCAAACGCGGTCTCAATGATCCCTTGTCTAAAAAACTTTTCGTCAACGTCCCTTTGTCCCATGAAGGCACGTGTTATTACTTCTGGAAAACGATCTCAATAAATATCCCAAATCTAGACAGCGACATGGAGAAAAATTGATATCTCCATAATTAATTGCTCTGAGAAATAGTTGCGAGCCGTGTGCACTGCTTCCCTAATTCGGCCAATAGAAAGCCGAAAAATTGCAAATTTCCTTATTTGGAGACCATTATCTATGTCGTACCGCTAATCAAATTAAATCACGCGGAAATTGGGAAGGACCATCTCCCCTAAAAATTCGCTATAAAAAGGGCGACTCGGCGACTCCGCGGGCAATTCCATCCGCAGTCATTAACTATTTACAGTGCGCGACCTTTTGCTCGTTCTGATTACAAGTAGTGCACATTACTTGTGACTCGCAATTGTAAATTCGACTCGCGAATCATCGTTAGAGAAGATCCATCTCTTACGAACTCAGCGCTTCCAGAAGTCCAAATCACCCGAGCTCTTCTACAAAAATAAGTCATTGCATTCTGATCATATTCTTGCGCGTTAAACGCGAGTGGATTGTGGAATCATATAGAACCTCGTTCTAGTGTCGAGTAACCCAGTAGATGACGATTTCGTCCGAGAGGTAATGTCTGTGAAGTTAGCCCCCCATTTTAAAAATTCACAAAAAATCATGTGAGTTCTGGATGCTCCCGCACGAGTTCTAGAGTTCTCAATCAATTTTAGAAAGAGTTCTGCTGTTTAAAGCCAAGAAAACATAATTTTAAAAACGGGGGGCTAACTTCACGACGCCCCACATTTTTGAAAAAATTGACTTTTTTTTGAAGATTTTGAAAAATTTCGATGAGTTCAAGAGTTCCCTATAGGTTTTAAAAAGAGTTCCGTTCAAATAAGTGCAAAAATCGACCGGAACTTTGAGCGGCTGTAACTCTGTTAGTTTTAGTTTTAGCGCTTCGGGCCTTAAGACTTTTTTGTAGAACTCGTGCGGGGGCAAACAGAACTCTAAACAGAATTGCGGATTTTCCAAAAAAAGGTTCCAAAAATTCGGAAAAATTAAAAAAAAATTTTTTTGGGAAATTCGCAGTTCTGGCGGGAGTTCTGTTTGCCCCCGCACGAGTTCTATCGAAATGTATCAGGGTCCGAAGCGCTGAAACCAAAATTGACAAAGATACAGCCAGTCAAAGTTCCGAAAAAAAATTTTTTTTTTGAAAATTCGCAGTTCTGGCGGGAGTTCTTTTTGCCCCCGCACGAGTTCTATTGAAATGTATCAGGGTCCGAAGCGCTGAAACCAAAATTGACAAAGATACAGCCAGTCAAAGTTCCGTAAAATTTTTTTGGAAAATCGCAGTTCTGGCGGGAGTTCTGTTTGCCCCAGCACGAGTTCTATCGAAATGTATCAGGGTCCGAAGCGCTGAAACCGAAATTGACAAAGATACAGCCAGTCAAAGTTCCGGATTTGAAAAATTTTTTAAGTCCCAAGGGGTAAAATTTTTTTTGGAAAATCGCAGTTCTGGCAGGAGTTCTGTTTGCCCCCGCACGAGTTCTATCGAAATGTATTAGGGTTCGAAGCGCTGAAACCAAAATTGACAAAGATACAGCCAGTCAAAATTCCGAAAAAAAAATTTTTTTTAGAAAATCGCAGTTCTGGCGGAAGTTCTGTTTGCCCCCGCACGAGTTCTATCGAAATGTATCAGGGTCCTAAGCGCTGAAACCAAAATTGACAAAGATACAGCCAGTCAAAGTTCCGGGTTCGAAAAATTTCTAAGTCCCAGTGGTAAAATGTTCTCCTTGGAAATCCGCAGTTCTGTTGGGAGTTCTTTACTTTCGAGTTCTATCAGTAATTCTGTGGACTTGAACTACTAAGTCCAAAATATATAATGATTGTAAGTTATGTAGCTATTGAAGTTGTACGCTTTTGCTGCAGTTATTTTTGATTTTTTTATTTTAATATTAGTTGTTAACGACTGAGGACACTTGGAAATAAAATGAACATGTAAATAATTGTTTCCTTTATTTTATTTATTCTTTATTTGGTACTAATTATGTCTTACAATATTTAATCTCGTTATTACATATAGTAAATATATTTAATTCGTATAACAAACGTTGACATCGGTACATTCTCATTTCCATTTACCTCTCCATGATGTCTTCTGTTCATCCCTCGCGCTCTTGAAGAATAATAGCTATATAAAAAACAGAAGAAGCAAGAAATTAATTTATAAAGCAAGAATAATGCTAAAATTTTAAGGAATTTGTAACATTGTTCTTTTCAATGATATTATTTTAAATAAAATAAAATTGACAAAATTTCATTTACTAAAAGTTTTAGTTTTGAAAATTTTTTATATCTAGAAGGATGAAAAATTTTTTTGGAATTTTGCAATTGTAACATGAGTTTCCTTTGACCCCACATGAGTTATATTCAAGTTTACGCTATATTTAAAATTGACGAATTTACCTGAAAAATTCGGAACATTTTTAATTGTTACTAAAATTTAGTTATCTGACAGTAGATGCGGTGTTTCAGTACACATGGATTACAATCATATCTATCCATTAGGTAATAGCTAATTTAATCTCTAACGGTAAAATATAAATGTACCCATGCGCACATGTGTATAGAAATTCTCTTTTTCTTGTTGACTCCTTTTATGTACTAGTTATAAATTTGTGTTTATATTAAATATTAACTGCGTCTAACGCAGAATGCATTTTCATCATAACCACTGCGCCCAGCGCAGAGTGCACTTTCGAAATAATCACTGCGCCTAGCGCAGAGTGCACTTTTGAAACAATCACTGCGCCTAGCGCAGAGTGCACTTTTGTAATAATTACTGCGCATAGCGCAGAATGCATTTTTATAATAATTACTGCGACTAGCGCAAAATACATTTTTATAGTAATTACTGCGATCAGCGCAGAATGCATTTTAATATTACTCTGAACGTAGAATTAGTTTCTTAATTTTGTACGTATATTGTTTATATTTTTGCATTATTTTAATCTATTTCAATGTTTTTCTTCCGTTGTCTTCATATTTATCTGTCTCTTTTCTTTTTATACTATTTTTCGTCTCTTAGTGTATTATGTAATATATAATGAAATTAATTGATTATTTATAATCTTTTCGTTTATCTTTATGTATTCACATAAAGTAGAACATGTGGAGATATTTCTTCATTTGCACTTATAGTAATCCGTTTTGCGGGCATGTCGTCAAACTTATACCAATATAGACCTGTATACGTGAATGCAACATAATGTCCTTCATTGTATTTACTGCCATATTTGATATATGATACAAGGCCTGCTAGTGAATAATTATTATTTTCAATTGTAATAGTTTTGATCACATTGTTTAATATATGTTTCCGCTGTTGTATGCCCATTTCTTTTATGTAATCTACATCGGATAAGATACTTGTATCAATAATTATATGAGGTCCATATGACATAGTACGACTAATGGTACTTTTGCACTTATGACATGTTATTTTTCTTTCGCAAATTATTTGATCATCAATCGCTTGTTGCATATTACTCAATCCATTTTTTAAAATTTCGTCAACATTTATATTATATGTTGGTGACGTTGTTTTATAACTGTGACCACACTTGCAACAATCGTAATTAGTAGTGTAACTTGGGATTTTGAATAAATGTTCTATTAGATGCGCAGCATTACAATTTGCATTAAGTGATGAAATATTGCGTGTACATTTCTTTCGAAAAATTGGTATGTCGCATAAAATCATTGCTCTTGTGCTGTAATCTTTTGCAGTAATTCTTCCGCTTTTTAAGATATCCATAGTAAATTTGACAAAATCATTCGATGAAATTAATGCATTCATATTTGTTTTATAAGTACTACCCATACCCATACCCAACTATTTGAAAAATAGAGTCAAATGTACACGTTTCACGCACTATTATTTGTTCTTTCTTAACAGTAGTTGCTTTGCATGTGCTGCCATTTTTTAAAACTGGATAACCTATAGTTTTATTTGTGTTACTAAAATCCCAATCGGCGCATGGCGTTAAATAATTAGATTTAGATCGTTTCGAAATATGTTGTTCACTTGCTGATGTCTTTCTTTTTATCTTACCTCGCCAATTTTCTATTTCGTTTAATGATTTTTGCTCCAGATTTTCTTTATCCATATTTATAAATGATTCATTTCTTTCGTCGAATACATTTAGACTGGATTCTTTATTATTTTCATTATCATCTTTTGAAGGTGACTTTACGACATTGTCTTCTTCATCAGATATTTTTACTGGACTCCATTCTTTTTCGATCAAATCCATGTTTTCTATTGATTTTGTAGAATTATCTTCAGAAGGCATTTTTATTGGACTGAATTCTGTCTCGATCAAATCTATGTTATCTTTTGATTTTATGAAACTATTTTCATTAAGCATTTTTGCTGGACTCAATTCTCTCTCATGGATCAATTCCATATTATCTTTTGGAGACGAGTTTATTAAACTGTCATTGTTAAATGTTTTTAGTGGACTTGATTCTGTCTTTTTTGTATCTGTCATTTGATTGGCTGAACCATATGTTACTTTAAGTCGACTGTATAAATATTCAATATGTCGAAATATAAATTTATCTATTCGCATCGGTAATTAATTTTTAAAATTTCTTGTTTTCAATTCGGCAAATTCAACTTCAACATAAGACGATGTAGCGATCTGTAAACCATGTTTAAACTGTGCTCTCATTATACCCGTCCATAAAGGCAAGAAACACATAAGATGTTTTATTTTTTTGGCAGCTTCGACATTATAATATGCATTTGTCATAGTTCCATTAACTGAAATATCAGCAAGTTCTTTAGCTTCAAGAAATATATTTTCTGCCCAGATATTCCAATAACCTTCTGCAGCAATTTCATCATCTTCCACGCATCCATGATTATCATGTTCATTTAAGTCCTCAATCGTAACTCCTTCAATAATATTATTAATTTGTGTGAAATATATTTCGGATGGTAACTTCCTATCATCATTATCATGGCCTATTTCCTCGCCTAACGCTACAATCAATAAAGATTTTAAAAAATTGCGCGTATCATTAAGATTATCCATCTGATAGGCTCGTCCTAAACTTCTTATTAAAAATTGGCATATTTTAGTTGCCTTGTTCCTTAGACAGTCCCATCTAGCAATCATAGCTATAAAATGGCTTATATCTAGTCTCATGTAACAGGACGGAATATTTATATAGTTATCATTAATAACTTTATAACATACTTGCAAATAATCATTTAAATCGATGCAGTTTGCAAATACACGTGCAACAGCGATTAAAATTGCCTTTCCAAAATCGGTCACAACAATTCGAGGTTTTGGAGCACCATTTCTTATAATTTCTAAAAAGAAGTAACTTATTATAGCTGCATCTTGTTTTGCGGATACCATTTGAAAACTTGGAAAATTGCCATATTTTGAAACGCAAACGCATTGATATAGAAACAAATGCGAGGATTTTTCGTCGTTAGGAAGATGTAATTTCTTTCCTATACTTCCTGTAGCATCTATTGCTAAAAAATTGTCAATATCTTTATAAGCCGTTTTATACATCAGCTGTTGCTCTTGAGTCCAGTACATACAATAAAATGGATCCAGTCCTATATTATGAATAATGCCAATTAATCTTATACGTTTTGCCATGTGTAAATTCTTTATTGGATCGGTATTTTCCAATTGCAAACGTTTATCCATTTCCTCTTCTTTTGCTTTGCGCAAAACTGTCGTATTATATAAAATTGGTGGGATATCATCACCAAATGTCATAATTTTATTCGCTTCTTCATTGCGCCATACATTGGCATTTTTATTTCCATCGACCAACTCACTTGCAATTTTTTCCCGCAATTCACCTCTCAATTGTCTTGTCTTCTTATGTCGAATTTCAGAAGAAAAATTGCTGAGCGTGCATTCAAAAATTATATCGCTTTTCTTGGCAGGTTTATTATATAAAATGCCCACAAGTTGTGCGCCACATTCGCTGCAACTACCTTTAAATTTTGCATAATATTTAGCATCGCTACTTTTCAAAACTTTTGCACGCTTAAATGTAAATGCACATGGTATTCTTGTTTGTTGCCATATTTTATCAGCAAAAATATGGGTCTATTTTCCTGCTTGCAGTGTCATATATGTTCGTTTATTATTTCTTTTACATTTATATTTACTTTCAGAAGGCTTTATTCGCGCCCACTTTTCTTCTGAAATTAGTAATTTAAATTTTTTCTTTTCTTCTTTGCAAGCAGAATTATCATTTCTTTCAGTCTCATTAAAAGAGCTACCTTTTGATTCATCATATATTTCTCTTTTATCAATAGAGAATGCCTTCAATACAGCTTTGTACATGCCACTCCTATCATTTTTCAAAATTGTATATATATGTTTTGGAGTGACATGGGACCCACTATTTATAAGTATCTCAGATATAGAGCGATGAATAACATGAGAGGGCGGGAAAATTTTACCATCGTCATCTATAGTTTTATAGTTTTCATCTGTTAAAATATTGAGCAATTTTTCCTTGTCATACATATTGATAAATTTATTATGTCAATTTCTTGTATGTGTTATAAATTTACTTATATTTCTTTATATTTTACTTATACTGTTATATTTTACTTATATTTCTTTTTTCAAATCGGTTTTTTAAATTTATTAATATTTATTTGTTAATAAATAAAAAACCCTAAAAAAGAAACGTAATTTAAAAACAATTTGGGTGGGACATTAAAATGGGAAACCTTGTATACTGAAGAAATGAAATCGCGTGTGTTAAGTTAGCACCCCAACATTAAAATTTCGTAGTTCTGATCTGAGTTCTAGCTTTATTTTGAAGAGACTTCGAGTTCCCTATAGTTTAAAAAAAGAGTTCTGTTCATTAACGATCAGAAATTAAAATTTAAAAAATGGGGTGCTAACTTCTTATCAAAATTCGAGATCAAATAGTTCTGAACGGCTTAATAGCTTTATTTTGGAAATATCTAGAGTTCCTGATAAATAAAAAAAATTTGAATAAAAAAAATTAAAAATGTTTAAAAATTTAATTTTGAATATGATAGTTCTGAGATATTTATATTGTTATTTACTTTATTTCGAAGAGTTCCTGATAGTTAAAAAAAATTTAGACTCAAAAATATAAAACTTCTGGAACTTAATAAAGTTTCAAAAAGCAGTCGAAAATGCCATGTACCTTTTTATTTCATTACCAATCGCTTTGACTCATAAGATTTTTTGTCAAAGCTCATCAAGAACTGCTCGGAACTCTAATCAAAACTACTTAGAACTCTAAAAAATTTGTGAGATAACAGATATTCGGATGATCGAAAATTTTTTAAGTTCCATGGATGAAAATTTTTTTAGAATTCCGAGTAGTTCTGACGAGAGTTCTGAGCAGTTCTCGATGAGTTCTCACGAAAAGTCTTATAGGTCAAAGCAATCGGACGAACGGTTTGCGCGATAATAGATATTCGAACGTCGATCGAAAATTTTCTAAGTCTCGTGGATGAAAATTTTTTTAGAGTTCCGAGTAGTTCTGATTAGAGTTCCGAGCAGTTCTCGATGAGCTTTGATAAAAAGTCTTATGAGTCAAAGCGATTGGGTAATGAAATAAAAAGGTACATGACATTTTTGATTACTTTTTGAAACTTTATTAAGTTCCAGAAGTTTTATATTTTTGAGTCTAAATTCTTTTAACCATCAGGGACTCTTCTGTGGCTTTTAATTGGCATAAAGTAAATGACTCAGTAGCCGGACATATTCCAGTTTTCCATATGTTAAAAAAACAATAGTTATTATTAAATGTATATACGAATATAAATATTAAAATAAAAAGCTCAGCGAATACAGTCAATAAATAGTTTAAGATTAATAGAAATAAAAGTAATATGTTTTATACAAAGTTTAATTTTTTGAAACTATTATTATTGAGAAATTATGTATAAATGTACAATTAGAAAGGTGTGAAAATATATCTATTATGTACAGTTATTTATGCATGTTATTTGATTTTTATCGCTTATTCATATTTTATTGCTTTATCGCTTATTCATATATTTTTGCGTTTTTTTATTTTATTAGTGTACAATATAGTCGCTTGTTTCGCGTTTTATTATAACTAACTAGCTAATAAAAACGCAAAAATAAAATATAAATATTTATAAGCCATAAAAACCAATGACATGTACAAATAACTGTATATAATAATAGATATGAATAACTATAAACCAAACTATAAAAATCGAATTATATATTATTATCTTTTTCATTATAAAATTACAATTTTCGTAGATTTAAAATTAAAAAAATTTTTTAATTCTTTAATCTTCGCTGATAACCTAACACCAACTGTTAAAACTATTACAAAATATACATCTTAGTACTACTCTCATAATTAAAATCTAATTAATTTATATATTATTTTTTTTAGATATTGCTTAATTCTTTGCTTACCCCATACTTATTATTTATTTAAGGGGAACTCACTTTCTTTCAATAAATTTAGTAACTTGACTGTACTTTATAATATTTTTAATTGATTCTAATATTATAATTATATTTTAGGCTTAGCTTGGTAGGCTATCTGTCAAATGCTTTAAGAAGCACAATACAGATTTAATTGCATAAACTTAATTGTTACTTAAATGATATGTCTCATTAGAGACATATGTCTCATACCCATGAGACATATCATTTAAGTAACAAATAAGTTTATACAATTAAATCTGTATTGTGCTTCTTAAAGCATTTGACAGATAGCCTACCAATCTAAGCCTAAAATATAATTATAATATTAGAATCATTTTAAATGTAGTGCAGTACACTTAGTTTTAGTGGTGTATATACATACATCCATAAAAAGTGTACAGAAAAAGAGTTCGTCGTAGTTAGAGTTCTAGAGAGCTTAATAGTCGCAACATGACAAAAAATAATAAATACAATTATTATAATATTTAAAGGCTAGAGTCCTAAATAAGACATTTTTGGAGAGGGGATTACATGCCTGTCATGGCGGGAGGGTCCCGATAGCGCACGGTGCGATAGCACACATCCCGATAGCACACATAAAATTTAACTCATTTCCCGATAGCTCACATCCCGATAGCACACGTCCCGATATCGCACAAGATAAAAAACACATTTTCCCGATAGCGCACAAAGAAAGAAACATGTTATCCCGATAGCACACATCCCCGAATACCCTTTATCCCGATAGCGCACATCCCGATAGGGACTGAGCCAGGCGACCCCCATTAACCGGGGTGTCCAGGTCGCAAAGTTCGAGACATAGGGATCCGACACGAGAACCAACGGGCTCGGCAGCACCGGGGCACACGTAGGGACCATGCTAGGCGATTCCCGTCAACCGGGATGTCCGGGTCGTGAAAATCACAATAAGAGGTGCGCCACGAGAACTAACGGGTTCGGCGGCACTGGGGTACGCGTAGGGACAGTACCAGGCGATTCCCGTTAACCGGGGTGTCCAGGTCGCAAAGATCGCGACGTAGAGATCCGCCACGAGAACCAACGATTTCGGCGGCACCGAGGCACACGTAGGGACCGTGTCAGGTGACCCCCGTCAACCGGTGTGTCCAGGTCGCGAAGATCACGACACAGAGGTGCGCCACGAGAACCAACGGGTTCTGCGGCACCGGGACACGCGTAGGGACCATGCCAGGCGATCCCCGTCAACCGCACGATTCGACACCGCACTTAATTTTCTTCTGTTTTTCATACAAAACAAAAGTCCACGCTATTCATTTCCACGTTGTTGAATGTGAGGCTCTCTAGTTATGTTATAATTTTTCCGCGGGGATGCAGGGGGAGAGCGAAGCCCTCCCCCTGCACCCCGCCCAAGCGTATTATCCAACCTCACTACTTCCACATAGGTTAACAACTTAAATTTTGCACGTTTTCCCTACGGCGGATCCCTACGTCGCGATTTTCGCGACCTGGACACCCCGGTTGACGGGGGTGGTCTGGAACGGTCCCTACGCGAGCCTTGGTGTCGCCGAACCTGTTGGTTCTCGTAGCGCACCTCTGTGTCGTCATCTTCACAACCCGGACATTCCGGTTGACGGGAGTCGCCTGGCCCGGTCCTTACGCGTGCCCCGGTGCTGCCGAACCCGTTGGTTCTCGTGGCGCACCTCTGTGTCGTGATCTTCGTGACCTGGACATCCAGGTTGACGGGGGTCACCTGGTACGGTCCCTACGCGTGCCCCGGTGCTGCCAAACCCGTTGGTTCTCGTGGCGCACCTCTGTGTCGTGATCTTCGCGACCTGGAAACCCCGGTTAACGGGAATCACCTGGTACGGTCCCTACGCGTGCCCCGGTGCCGCACAGTGGGGCAACAGCGGCCAAAAATAGGTTTTGAACAATATTTTGATTTTCCATAATAACTATTAAAATCTGTTATATAACATCTCAAAGTATTAGAAATTTTATAAACATATCAAGTATTTAAAAAATTCAATATTATTTTGAGTATGTAAAAATAACTAAATTTAATTTATGTTTTTTATTAAATATTAGATAAAATTTGAGCTGCTCTTAAAAATTAACTAAAGGCGATTAATGTTTTTAACGTATTGAATTTATTATTTACTGATGTTTAAAACTTATTACAAAAAATAAAAATTTAATTGCATGTATAAGTGTTTTTTAAACAGTCTCTGAGTCACTAGACTAAGTTTCAAGTAAATATTGCAAAAATCAGTTTTTCAACACATTTTTAATAATGATATACAACAATAGACAAGTTGTGTTTTAGATAAAACTCTTCTTTAACATCCCCCCTAATGATTAGTGAAAATTTCCTTTGCAGATATTTGCAGATGTAAAAGTTACAAATAATATAAGGCAACGAAAAAGTATAAGGCGGAACCTTTTTTGTAAGCTATAATGTCGCGCGCGGGACGGTGTTTTGTTATGCATGAATACATATAAATATATTTTTTAGTTCTGCCATGCTAACTAGATGGCGTATTTTCTCGTAATAAAAATTGTACTCCTTACGGCATATAAGAATGGAATATTTTTTGACTATTAAGTAAGGCGTAAAGTGAAATATTTTCGTGTGATTTATTTTTCAGGTTATTTCCTTTATCATTAGTTTATCTTTCAGGTTATTTCCTTTATTTTTTACTTTAATTTCACTTTGATTTTTTCCTTTATTTCAAGCTATTTTCTTTATTTTTTAGATAATAAGGCGTATAATATTAATAGTATAAATAGTAGTATAAGTATTTGTATTAGTATTAGTATAATTATATAAGTCGTGATTTTATTGGAAAGATATTAAACATGGATACTTTTCAAATAAAACAAGAAGAATTGTGTGTATGGATATGGAGTGATCCGCAAAAACAAAAAAGCAAAATAAATATTCTTATGAATAAAATTCAAAACGAATTTAATTTCAATGAAAATCAATTAGCCCAGATAAAACGTAAATTAAATACTTCCTTTTTACCAGCATATACAAGGTATTGGAATAAGTGTAAAAGATTGCAACGTACGTTCAAAAAGCAATTTAAATCTTTTATAGAAGAAATATTTAAAGTTGAATTTTCAACTGCGATTTCTTTAAATTCTTCCGTTTCATCAACTTCACAAAATTCTACTCGTCGAGGCCGACCAAAGTTATCTTATAAAGATTGTTCTATTCGATCAAAAAGAAGACGTCTACAAGAGTTGAGATGTAACTATGACCAAGAGGCATTAGCCAAGGCGGTTTCGACTAAAATAAACAAATCTACAGCTGATGAAGAATGTAACTTTCTAAATACAGTTCTAGCAATGTATATGGATTTAGGTTTGTCAAAGGCTAAGTACGAAACTCTTCGTTTGTATAATTTAAGTTTATTTAATGATAAGAACTATCCACCTTATAAAAAATTAAGTGCTGTGAAGAAAGACTGTTACCCAAACAATATTACAATAACTGAATGCGGTGCATATGTGCACTTACAATCTCTACTGGACCATACGGTAAATAGAATCATTTGTTCAATAGATTCTTTGAAATTAAACGATGCAAATGGAAAAAAATTTATGTTATATGGAAAATGGGGTATGGACGGAGCTTCCGGGCAACAAACGGTTAAACAGAGATGGAATGTCGACACGAACCAATCTTGCAATGAAAAAACACCATCAATAGAATTATCTACAATTGAAGTTGAGATTCCAGAAAATCAGTTATCGGATAAATCTATATTCATAATTTCATTTGTGCCACTACGTATAATCGCAGAAGATGGTGACATTTTATGGCTAAACAATCGACCTTCGTCCGTACGATATTGTCGGCCCATAAAATTTGAATTTATGAAAGAAACTTCAACAACAACCTTACGAGAATACAATTTTTACGCAGAGGAAATTCGTAAATTGATTCCAACTATTATAAAAAGATATGAAATTTCATTTACAGTGTCTTATAGTTTGAAGTGTACTATGATAGATGGAAAAGTATGCAACGTACTTACAGACCAGAAATCATCTGCATCATGCAACATTTGCGGTGCTAAACCAAGCCAGATGAATAATCTAGACCTTATAATGTCTTTAAAAGATAATAAACAAAATTATCAGTTTGGATTATCCACACTCCATTGCTGGATACGATTCATGGAGTGTATTCTCCATATTGCTTATAATAATGATTTTAAAAAAGGTTACGCTTCTGGAGACAATAAAATTTTGAAAAAAAATAAAAAAAAGAATATCCAAAATGAAATGAAGGCTCGGTTAAGTATTAGTGTAGATATCGTAAAACAAGGATACGGGACTAGTAGTGGCAACACAGCCAGAAGATTTTTTGAAGAGGCGGAAACAGTATCTGAAATACTTGACATTGATGTCAATTTAATTAAAAAATTTAGTACGATATTGCAGGTTCTATCATGTGGTTTAGAGGTCGACTTGGATAAATTTGAAATATATACGGTCGAAACTGCCAAATTATTTGTCCAGCTGTACAGTTGGTATAAAATGCCTCCTGCAGTGCATAAGGTATTAATACATGGTAAAAAAATAATGGAGGAATTCTCCATTCCCATCGGTAACTTATCAGAAGAAGCTCAAGAGGCTAATAATAAAATTTTTAAAAATGCACGAGAGCATAACAGTCGTTTTTGTTCTCGACGAGCTAATAATGAAGACATCCTTCATTATTTGCTCATTTCTTCAGATCCTCTTATTAGTGCAATACGATTAAAAAAAGATAAAAAAATTAAGGAATTATCTGAGGAAGCAAAACAATTATTAAAGAACAGTGTTGAAAGTGAGGAACTTCTATGAACAAGAAAAATATATATTTACAATTATTTTTAAATATTTGAGTAACAAAATTTATATTTAAAGTATAATAATACTTTTAATAACAAAGTTATTCAAAAGGTGAGAGGCAAGGGGACTCACCTTAACCAAGCACCCCAAAAGGTGAGAGGCAAGGGGACTCACCTTAACCAAGCACCCCAAAAGGTGAGAGGCAAGGGGACTCACCTTAATCAAGCACCCCAAAAGGTGAGAGGCAAGGGGACTCACCTTAACCAAGCACCCCAAAAGGTGAGAGGCAAGGGGACTCACCTTAATCAAGCACCCCAAAAGGTGAGAGGCAAGGGGACTCATCTTAACCAAGCACCCCAAAAGGTGAGAGGCAAGGGGACTCACCTTAATCAAGCACCGCAAAAGGTGAGAGGCAAGGGGACTCACGTAAATCCAACACTCCACTCTACGTGGCTTCTTAAAAGAAGATTACGATTTTACTATTCACGTGTGGAGAATCAACAAGAATAAATAATATGATTTCAATCTCGGATCTCCTTAAGTAACATTTCTACTAATCTATCTGAAAGAAGCCTCATAACTCAAGTACTTAATGAAAAATGACTTAGTTATAAGTGTTTTGGAAAGCTCTCGAAATAAGCTACAAGATATGTAGAAATAGGGGGTTCTATATAAAATATTGAAATCGACATTCACGTGACCTTCAAATGACTATCCAAGGTCAAACCAGTGACATCATCTTATGTCCCTCTTGAAACCATACAACTTTTATCTGAAACATTTTTCTCAAAAACGTTTAGTTTTCCAAAGAAATGCTTGATACGGCGCGCTGATGCACCATGTATACTTGAAGTATACATTCTAAATACTTCCGTTTAGGCTGGAATTGACTAAATATTACTTCCAAGGGTAAGGAAGTGATTCCAGCCATTTTGTCCAATTTTGAAGAGTGCCGAAAACAGGCCTTAGGGACCATCCTCCTTTAGTGCGCGAATAGTTCCTCCCCCTCCCCCAAATAAACCCCCGTGAATGGATACATTACATATAAATCCATAATCCAAATATACATCCTTCACTTTACATATCCCGTAAATTTCATCGAAATCCATTCATTTTTACAGATTTTACAGATTTTTGACCGTTTTTTCCCGATTTGCCCCACTGTGCGTCGGTTCCCGGCCGTGCTCCGGCAGAGAGACCCGAACACCCCAAACTTGGACTCGCGGCAAGACTTCCTTGCTACCGCTGAGGGCAACCAGCCCAAGGATTTCACGGCCATCGGTCTATCCATTTCTACTGTCCGCACCCACGAACCTACCAGTATCAAAGCACCCACGCGACCAGGCAAACCGCGTGCCTGCCACCACCGTAATCAAAGCGTCCGCGTACTCAGACGACCGCGTACCTACCGTCGCTGTGACAACCGACACCACGTCACGCGGAAATAGCTACGCGACATCACCACTATTGTAACGCTCCGTTCCGCCAAGCACATGGCCGTCTCTTCGCATTTATTATTTTGTACATACTATCTTCTTTTATACATATTATTTTATTATAATAAAGTTTCTTTTTCTTTTAACTTATACACTTCTACATTGCTTTGTCGTGCCGTTTTCCCGGACCTACTTACGCGAACCCGGCGCACCGGCGAGCTAGTCCGTCGCGTGGAAACTAAGTCGTTTCAATCTAATGTTATTGAGCATTTTCCTCAAGATTTAAAATAAGGTGTGCCTCGGAAAGTGTTTCCATTGACAGTAATAAGAGCAAGAGAGGCTGATGAGGTTCGTAAACGTACAAACCGTCGATGTAAAAAGAAACAACAGAAATCGTCGAATAAACAGATTATAAGTCTCAACAAACTAAGAAAGAATTAAATAACTTTTTTCTTAAAAATTCTTTTATAAATACATCAGAAAAGTACGTACAATTAGTAACGAGTAATATTCATATTAGGTAATTTCATGAACAATTTCAAAATGTGTCGTGTATTGAAAATAACGTGTATGATAACAAGGAGAAAAATAGCATCAATATTCACAATATAAGCGAAGATGTAGAAAATGAAGACGCTGCTAAACAATGTGCAATATAGAAATAATTTTGTTAAAGAAAACAACGAGAAATGACACTGTCGGTGGAAGAAAAAAGTATTATTGCAGAAGGCAGATGATTAAATGATCTGCATATGGATCATTTTAATGATCTTTTAAAAACGTACTCAGATTATAGACCTGTCGGTTCATGGCGAACACAATTAATAGACACAATACAACCCGTATCAAGGAATAAAAAGCATATACAGATATTACCTACTGAGTTATTGGGAAGCCATTGGGTGTGCAGTTATTACGATAAAAAAAATTTATTTATTTATGATTCTTTAAATATAAAAAAATTAACCGAACGTCAGAAACAGTTTTTGGAAAAATTATTTCCAACGTATAACTTTAAAAAGTGTCCTATTCAATTTCCTATTGTGCAAGAATAATCGAATTCCAACGATTGCGATGTTTTTGCAATAGCCTTTGGTATTTCACTATTATTTGATATTAAACCAGATAAAGTAAGATATAACATTAACTTAATGTGTTTGCATTTAATAAAAATTTTTAAATTTAATGTAATTGAGCACTTTCCTCAAGATTTATCAATCTATAATGCTCCTCTAGAAGTATTTTCATTAGAAGTAGTAAAAGTAAAAGCAGAAGAAATTAACACGACATATACAAAATGTCAATATGACAAGGAACAACAGAAATTAAATCAATTCTAAGAAAATTTTAATTCTCAGCAAATTAAAGAAAAATTAAATAATCTTTCAAAAACGCTGAGTACATCAAAAGAACATGTACAATCAATAATGAGTGATATTTACGTTGCGCAAGATATATGATAAAGAGTTTCAAAAAATGGTATTACTCGAGAGGATAATGATTTATGTAGTGGCAATAAGCAAAAGTAAATAGAAGTTCAAGGTACGAATAATAAAGAGAAAAGCAAATATCTAGAACATATTAATACCAAAGTAGAACATAAATATAAAAATAAAAGTTATCGTGCTAAAAAACGATATCGGTATCAACAAGATCCAGAAAATCATCGTGCTAAAAAACGATATCGATATCAACAAGATCCAGAAAATCATCGTGCTAAAAAACGATGTCGGTATCAACAAGATCCAGAAAATCATTGTGTTAAAAAGCGTTGTTGATATAACAAGAATAGTCAGCGTGAACGAGAGGGACTAAGAGGAATACCTTCTGATCGTAAGTGGCTATATAATAAGCGATGTTATCAGAAAGAAAAATATTAACTTCATACTTGAAAAGAAAAATAATATTGTTACAAATATTGTTAAAAATATTACTAAAAAGTACGTAAAGTCGGTCAAAAGACTTTATAAAAATTCATGGTAATTCGGTAATATTTGTTGAAAATATTTTACAAAAACTTAATATTACAAACAGCATTACAAATAAAAGTTATATTGAAAAACGATTAAAAGCTGAAAAAATAGTACGTTGGTGCATGAATATCAGAGATAATTATATTCGTAAAATATACAAAACGTTATCTGAGTTTAAAAAGAAATCAGAAGTATGTTTGACTCTTGTTGAAGAAAGTTCTATATTTGATGCTAAACTACGTGCGCTGTGTGGTACATCTAGACATACAGCTTCGTCTGAAAATTACTTTGTTGACTCCACATACTATAATGTAATTTCATCTAAACCCAATATAACTAAGCCTTCAATAAAGGATAAATCACGTATTGAGAACGTTTCTATATGTTATGATACAGTTTTGTCTGAAGTGAATATAACTGAATCTTTCAAAATGAATGTAAAAGGGCAAATTGTTAATGTATTATCTTTGATACAAGCACGAGCAAAAAATGCATGGTTGTGCAATAGTTTATGTAAAATTAATCCTCTTCTAATTGATCGATATCAAAAACTTTTGGAAGTTATAAATACATGTAGTGTGAAGAATGTATCGAAACTATTACAAAAGTTTTCGAATGTACTGTGAAAACTTCGAATGATAAATTAGGCCATCCGAATAGCTGTTATATTGATTTAAATCTTTGTAAAGCGATGTTTGTTCCAATGCAATTGTTAGCACCTCATTTCCCAAAAGTAAGGTATATTAGACATTTAATTTATCGACTTAAAGATTTCTACGAAAAGACGTCAAAACTCGGTGAAGCATTAACTTCTGCTGATCTAGATACTTTAAATGAAATAGTAACTTCAGCACAAGAGAAAGTAGATATGTACAAGCATGAGCAAACTAGTATAATTTTAAGTGATGATGATATTATTTCTAAGTATCATAATGCGTTTAAGGCTTTGACTAAACGTTCTGTAGATACACCACGGTATATTTGTGTGTCATGTGAAAGGTTCCTTTGTTTTAAAAGGGACGTTTCTAAAATTAATCAACTTCAAGCACAGAGAGATATTCCAATTTGGAGAGACTTAATGGCGTATGTACAGCAGCGAAAAATTAATCCGCAATATATATGTCATTATTGTGAAGTTTCGTAGCGGCTTCATGCCTACGTGTGCATTCTTAATAATCTTTTTGTTAACAATGTGCCCGAGATAATATCTCTTAACACATTTGAAAAAGTACTTATACAGAGAGCTAAAGCTTTTCAAACTGTTCATAAAATGGGGACAGTTAGTAATAAAAAAATACCTGAAAGACAAAAGATACAAATAGTTAAAGGTAGGACGTTTCATTTACCACTTTCTTTACAACAGACTTGGAATAAATTATGTTTTGACACTGATCCGATAAACGTAAATCACGAACTATATATTATAGTTCGAAATATTCCGACTAAGTCAAAAATTATCTGGGAAGATTTTGTGGATATTAAAAAAGTATTTGAAGCGTTAACGTGGTTGAAAAATAATAATCCTTTGTATTCTCATATTATACTGCCCAATACTTATGATGAGATACGTTTGGAGAAGTTGAATAATCCTGAATTTCACTGGTGGAAGAAACGGAAAATGATACAAGAGATTCATTTAATGACGAATTTAATAATTCCGAACTGCAAATTCAAGATATAAAAACTCATGCAGAAGTTACATTACATGATCAATGCGGCAATGTTAACGCAGAAAGATGAAAATGATAGTTATTACGAGCAATATACTGTTTATCCTTTGTATGAAAAAAAGGTTAATAAGACTGCGACTGCTTTGTATCAAATGTTAAAAATTCAAGATTTACCTTTGGATAATCGCGAAAGAAATTTGGATTTAATGTGTTTTCCAGGTTTATTTCCATACGGTATTAATGGACAACATGATGAAACTAGACCGATTAAACTTCAAGAGCATGAATTTATCAAATCTCGTTTGAAATCTAAGCATCCACAATATAGATTAAATCAACAATACTTATTTTATTTGTTAAATAATGCAAATATTCGCCAGTTAAGTCGTGGAATTTATCATAAAATGAATATAACTAATCCACGGTTTTGTTACACGGCTGCCGAATATTTAGAAGCAATGTCGAAAGAATTGCTGGAGTCCAATTTAAATACAATATTTTCTGCACTTCGAAATACGGAACAATATTGGCGTAGACCGAGAAGTGATTTACGATGTATTGCACAACACTATGGACCTGCGACATGGTTTTTAACATTAAGTCTTACTGAATGGTTATGGGAAGATTTAGATGAATATATTCGTGAAGTAAATGGATGGCACGACTCTTCGTCGAGCGTCAGTGTACTTGTTGCTGCAGATCCTGTATCAACGTCGACATTTCTTGATAACAAATTTCAGGCAATGCTTGATTTTATTTGTTCTAAAGATCATCCAATTGGAGAAGTGACATATTACTTTTGGCGAAGAGAATATCAAGGTAGAAGTACACAACATTTTCATTTATTAATTTGGATTAAAGATGCACCTATATTTGGTGAATCCTCTATCGAAGAAGTGTCTCGATTTATTTTACAATATATAAGTTGCAAAATGCTAAATATGCAAAATATATCGCCATTATTGTACAGACGTGTCGATACGCATCAACGACATAAACATAACGATTATTGTCTTCGATCTAAAAAAGTAGGACGTAAAGTTATTCGTAGATGTCGTTTTGGATTTCCTCGTCCCATTACTGAAACATTGATTATAAGAGATGTGGCAACTTCGATAACAGGTAGAAAACAATTGAAACCTAAAAGCAGATTGTATGATGTTCCTCGAACGGATAATGAAGGTGATATTAATGATTATAATCCTGTTATTCTTACTGCATGGGAAGGAAATATGGATATACAATTTATTGGTAAAAAATCATCATTGCTTACTTGGTATGTTACTAAGTATTTGAATAGAGCTGGAAAAAGTAAACTGTCTGATTTTGACCTTGATAGTAAGGATAATAAAAACAAATCATTGGCAAGTTATCTTTGGAATTTTGCTTTACGTTCCATGACACAAAGAGAATGTGGTGCTCTCGAAGCTGCTGATACATTATTAGGAATTTCTTTATATGGGACTGATCGAAATACAACCATTAAATTGCTAGATGTTAATCCCATACGGCATAGGAAATTAAAAAGTCGTAAAGAAATTGAAGCTCTTGAATCTATTGTTGTAGCTTAGAAGCTACCACAGTGCAAGCTTGCATTTTCGACTGCATAGCAACGATCACGCCCATGGGCGAGCGGAAATGCAAGATTGCTGAGATATAGAAATTAATCCGTGAGACCGTGCACGACTGACACCCCACCTAAATTCCTGACAAATGGCACTATAAAAGCGCCCGCCTAATCGCCACTCGCGGGAGAATCTAAGATGAATTTATAACGAACTTATAACAGATCCCTAACGGGAGAATCCATAAAGAAATCTATAACAAAACTATCACGAATATCAAAGTCAAAATTATTACTGTGTCAATCGCGACATTTATCGTCGAACGCGGACGAGTTACAATTCTGTAAGAAGAATTGTAACGAAACTTCGAAATACAAGTGTAAGTGATATCTAGCTAATGTGTTAATTGCTGAAACCTGGAAAATTTCTTACCTGCACTCCTTGAGTTCTAACTCTTAAGGCGAAACGAATCCCAAAATTTCCTTGTTGCGTTGAGAGGCACAACACTATAAACATATTTTGTCCATCTGTAATAGATAATTATTATCTGCAAAGACCGAAAGAATTAGAATCAAAGTCTCTTTATAAATTTGTACAATGGTACGACATCACAAAAATCAAACTGCGAAGTCAAAATATTGAATGTTGTAAAATATATAGATAATAGTAGTCATTACATTAAACAATGACAACGTGGATGTCTTATAAATCATTATAGACATAAAGTTAATAAACAACCGGAAGACTATTTCTTTTTTTTTACTCCGTATGTTTAAACCATGGCAGAAATTAGAGGATCTTAAAGATAATTATGATACTTATGCACAATCATTTTATAACATAAAACTACATCTTACGAATGCATTGCAATATCACGACAAACAGAATTACAAAAAGCATTTAAAACTGCACAACAGTTAGTTCAATAACGTTTAGATGAATATTCACAAAAAAAGTGTCTCACAAGGGAACATCGCGAAGTGTCAAATTCAGAAAATTATGAAACTTGGCATAAATGTAGAGGGGGTGAACACATGAATTTAGCAATTTTTAGTTGGTGCTATAAAACGGTCTAAAGGGGTGAAACCACCCTTCAAAAGTTGAGACATTTTTACTTTTCTCGGTATATCTCGTAAACTAAACAAAATATAAAAAAATGTTTTATATAAAAGTTTTACAGTATAAATACCTCTATTTAAATACGCTAGTCATTTTTTGAAAAAAAATTTTTTTTCAAAAATTCACCTTTTATACTAATTATTTATTGCATTAAAATTCCAATTTTAATGAAACTTGGCATAAATGTAGAGAGGGTAAATACATGAATTTAGAAATTTTTAGTTGGTGTTATAAAACGGTTTGAAGGGGTGAAACCACCCTTCAAAGGTGGAGACAGTTTTGCCTTTTTTCGGTATATCTCATAAACTAAACAAAATATAAAAAAATGTTTTATATAAAAGTTTTACAGTAAATATTCCTCTATTTAACTACGCTATTCATTTTTTGAAAAAAATTTTGAATTGGTGCCATAAAACGGTTTGAAGGAGTGAAATCACCCTTCAAAGGTACAGACATTTTTGCCTTTTTTCGATATGTCTCGTAAACTGAACGATATATGAAGGTGTTTTATAATACAAAAATTTTACATTTTCTTTTACATTTTAAATATCTATTTAACCACTATTTATTTATTAAAAAATTTCTTTAATGTTACATCTTTATACTTAAGATTCATAATTCTTAAACAGTATTATAATGCTGTATATATTGACAATTTACTTATACTTACTAGAGGATATGTTGATACAAATAAAATAACGTATAATAAATATTTGATTAAAAATTTTTTTATATATTTATAATATTATAATATATTTGTATATACAGAGTGTCCTAAAAATCGCCTACTACACTTTGGGAGGTGATTTGGAACCCAAAAACAAGCAAAAAAGTTCATACAAACATAGGTCCGGAAATGAGCCGTTTCCGAGTTATAGCCACTTTTATGTTCAAAAATCGTAATTTAGAATCCGCTTGGCATCCCTCTTTCTTAATTATTTCTTAAATTAAATTTTTTTTTATTTTCATAATTTTCTGAATTTGACTCTTCGCGATGTTCCCTTGTCAGAATGACCCTGACAATCCGATAGGTGTTCAAAATATTGAAGCTGGTGAAGCGATTTTAGAGATCTTGGTAATAAAATAGATCAGAAGATCGATGTGTCTGAAATGATTGCAAAATTAAATTCGGATCAAAGAAGACTATTTGATAGAGTCATTGATACTGTAAGTTCAGATAATTCAGTACTAATTCAGTACAATTATATGTTAGCTGAGAAGGTGGTACTGGAAAAAGTTTCTTAAAACAATTAAATGCTGGATAAGACAAAATCTCAATAAAGATACCGCCGTAACAGCACCTATTGGCATAGCAGCTTTTAATAAAGATGATTTGACAGTTCACAGATTGCTTCAGTTATCTGTTGAACACGGTCAAACTCTAAAGTATAAGCAATTGTCTGATCATGTGTTGAAAGTTTTACGAGCAGATCTTAAGGATATTGTTCTTCTTGTAATTGATGAAGTGTCAATGATATCTAATTTGATTTTAATGTATATACATCTTCGAAACATCTTCGAATGTCTGAAATATTTGATACTAATGCTTGTGAAGACGGTTGTTTCGGTCGAAGGCATATTCCTTTATTTGGTGTTTTGCTTCAATTACCTCCTGTACGCGAAGATCCCGTTTTCGTGAGATTGTCAAATGACAAAATTATTAAATATATTGGTTATCTAAATGTTGTTAATTTGTGAACTACATTATTTGATTATAATGAATTGACGATCAACAAGGGAATGAGTTTTATAGACAGTTGTTGTCGAGAATTCGTATTGGTTTAGTGACAAATTTGATTGTGAGATTCTCAAAAGTAGAAAAATATCTTTTAATGGTGATTTCTTTGAATCTAGATTGAACGAATTATGTAATTTTACTAATTTACCGTCGAACGCTGTTTGTTTATTGCCTCCTTGTCATATATGTGATGTTCTTAATACTGCAATGTTAAATCGCGTTACTGAGAAAGAGATAATATTACTTGCCGAAGAGATGATTGATTGTATTCCATATGTGAAAAAAAAGTATTAAAAGTATTGTCAAATAATGATGATGATAATGATAATTCTAAAACTGCTGGACTTTCAAAGGAAATTGTAATTAAGATTGGAGCAAAAGTAATGATAAGGCGTAATATTGATGCTACCTTGGGTCTTGTGACTGGTACAATAGCTAAAGTAATTTCAGTTGTACGAGATGCATCTACCGATTGTGTAGAAGAAATCAAACTTCTTTTGCCATCGGGATCAGAACATTCAACTGAAAAAGTGAGCGTTAAATTTGAAGTGGTAGATAGAGCGTACGCTAGAAAACAATTTCCACTGTGTCTGAGATATGGAATCACTATTCATAAAAATCAAGGTTTAAGCTTACAAAATGCTATGGACACAGGTAAGTCTATATTTAGTTGCGGTCAAGTTTACGTTGCATTATCACGAGTAACGTCTCTAGAAGGGTTGTATTTGATTAACTATGGTCCTTCGACAGTAAGAGCTAACGAAGAAGCCATTATTGAATATAATCGGCTGAGACAAACCAGAAACAGAAATGATTATTGTTTCAAAAGAACGTTTTCGCAAAGTAAAAGTTGCTTCATGGGTACTGTCAAAAGTAGTTGACTCTATTCAACAGAACTGTCAAGATAAAAAATCTCGACAAAATACTATTTGGATTATACATGATTTTCAAAATATGGATAAAGTTTCATGTTACGCAAATGCAGTATTACAATGTCTGTTAAATTTAAGTACCATTAGAAAAGAAGTGCTTAATTGTGATAAATCAGATGTTTTAAGGTTAATAATGCATCGATATGAAAATGGAATGCCCAGTTTGAACACATGTCCAATACGGCAATATTTAGGAAAACATTTCTCGATAAACATAAAACGAGCATTTGAATTTCTTTCAATTTTGTGCGCAAAATATGATTGTGTAAGACATTTGGTAGAATGTAAAGTAATTTTTACTACTTGGTGTAAATCTTGTGAGACAAAACAAACACAAAACAAACAATTACTTATAATAATTTAATTCTTTCAATACCTATTAACAATTTAAAAAAGAAAAGTTATAATCTCAACAATATATTAAATGCTACATTTTCACATCGGTGTCAATCAAATAATAAGGGATCATGTGTATATTGTATCGGAAATGAAATATTATAAGTTGTTTCTTCCTACTCGATTGATGACTCCTTGTTGCCATCGCCTTTCTTCGCGAATCGCGACAAATTCGCCTGGTTTAACGTGGTCAGGGCAAAGGCGCAGGAGATGGCTCCTTCAGTTCATTCGCCGAGACATATCGTCGATAAGTTCGTCGAGATCTTCGCGGCTGTTCTCAAGCTGAACCCAGAAAAGTATTGGATTCTCTTACTTTGAGTACTTTGAGTGATCCGCAGGACAGAAGTTTAGTGTTGATGCATTGAACTCCGTGTTCTAAAAACATTTGCAGCCGTGGTATTCCTTCAACCCACTCGTTTATAGCATATTAGAAAATGATTGCCGATTTCAATAAAGTAGTAAAAGTTACATAATTTCCTCCTTTTTTTATAAACTTTGTATTTATATATTTTTATTTTTTATTCTTTTAGTTTAAAGGTGTAAGTGGATGGTTGAGGGGGCTGTGGTGAAGGAAGTATAGGGTAATTATGTTGTGGATCTGTTATATTCTTTGCGGAGGCTGACGATTCGGAAGAATTTATTTTATTCGTAAATCCCCATTGTGGTTGAAAATTCTCGTTCAGTTCATGATTCTCGATTAGTATCGGGGCAGCCGGGTTATTGGTTTTCTTAGATTCTTTTCTCCCTAAATGTAAAAGTAACTAGGTTACTTTTACATTTAGGGAGAAAAGAATCTAAGAAAACCAATAACCCGGCTGCCAGTGAGATAGGAATTTCGAGGAACAACTCAGAAGCGGGAATTCAGTTAGAACTTACACTAGAAAGATCTTACATTCGTTTGATGTTCACTACCGTCGACATGTTACCCCGCTTCCTCAGGCTCGCCGTAAATGTTATCCAGCAAGGCGCGAAACGATTGTCCCATACAGCTCCGATTAGATGTACGGATAATCCCAAATTTAAATGGGAGCGAGGTTCGCTACATATCGGATGTTCGAACTGATATAAATAAAGAGCGAATTACTTACTTCGAAGAATTACCAAATAGAGGTTTTCCATTTGTGTATGAACATGCACAAATGAATAGAAATGCCTTAAGAGTTCTTAATAATAGATTCAGTAGTGGTCCAATTGCTACTACTTGAACAAAATATCATAGATTATACCTGTCCTATGATGCTCTATTATCAGACTTGCTCGAATATAAGCAAGATAGACCTTGACAACATCAACCATCTTATTTTGCAACGATTGAAAGTGTAAGAAGGGATTTAACCCTCAAACCATTACCCCTCTTACTTTGAGCGCTGTGACCTAACGCCCAGATATTCCATTGTAAAAATCACCAGGCTTACCATATAAATTAGAAGGTTTCAAAACAAAAGGAGAAGCTTTAAACCACTCAGATACATTACCAAGAATAAGAAAATTATGGAGTACTGTTGAAGCTTATCATAAAATTGACGTATGTTGTTATGCTAGATCTCAAATAACAACACGCGACAAAAATAAAATAAGTGCAACATGGGGATACCCTCTAGACATGTATAAGGGAGAAGCTCAATGGTTCTATCCATTTTTAGATCACTTGTAGAAATTGGATAATCTAATTATTACATATGGAATAGAAATGACTAACGGCGGAACGAGTTCCATTAATTCAATGATGTTACAATTTCCGAATAGACCTACCCTTTTAGATGATTGGTCTAAATTTGACAAGACTATATCCTGGATAATACGTGACGCTTTTCACTTCTTCGTTTTTCACACTTCGCATAGTAGAAGAAGCATTTGATATGTCACATGTTATAAATGATAAGGGAGAAAAGGTAAAAGTTAGATCATCACGTATGCATAGAAGATGGCCATTTTACAGAAGTAAAATATTTTATAGATACTCCTATTTATATAAATGACGAAAGAAGATTTATTTTATTTTATTTATTTTATTTATTTATTTATTTTATTTATTTATTATTAAACATGGTGGAGTGCCATCTGGATCATGCTGGACCAACGTGATTGACTCTATCATAAACGCAAGCGTTATCTAATATACGAATTAACAGTTAGATATCCAGCTGTTGTTGTTAACTAGGAGATGATTCAATCATAGTTCTACCTATCCTTATAAATCTTGAGTCATTTGCTAAACACGCTAAAGATGAATTTGGTATGATTTTTAATATAGAAAAGAGTCATCAAGTAACTGATGCAAGATGTGTTCATTTTTTTGGATAATAATAATACAGGAACTCCCTTTCGACCAATCGATACTATGGTAGCTTCAGCCATATATCCTGAAAGGACTGTATTAACTAAAATCGATACTGTTTTGCTCGAATTTTAAGACAAGGATTTGCATATTTTGGACTAGATGAACCAAATAAATTCTTCTTAGCTGCAAAAGATCTTATGATGGAAGACAACATCATTGACAAAATAGTTAAGGAATATTTTAGAGACAATCCAAGTAGATTTAAATATTTACAAACCATTAGATTTGAAGTCAAAAATATAACCATCCCAACTATAAGTGAAACAATCTCAACTCCACAAATTTAACCAAATATTGAAAAACGTAAGTGGAGATCACGAAATTACGATCCTGACGTTTTATACACATTAGGAATTCTATAGTATAGTAAAAATTGATTATATATAGATAAAGATAAAGATTATGAAAAAGATTTAATATGTATGAAATTTGTTAGTTAACATTAATTTTTATCAATCTAAAACCCAACTCAATCTATAGGATCCGTACACAGTGTGCAAGGCATATCTGTGTACGACGGTGTCTAGTATTAGTTTAATGTCCTTCACGCACAAATAAATTCCGAGTAATCCTGCGTTGATATTGCCAATTCAAAAATTTGTCCCAGAATTTTTTCTAGGCGAAAACAGCGATTTTGTGAATAGACGCTTCGTCTATAAGATTTGAAATAGAGCCTTCATTCATTAGAGTCGTCCCATTATTCCTCTTACTACAGTGTTGATAATGGCGGATCACTCAGCGGGCAATATTATGTGGTCCCTCAGTTTGTCTAAGTCGTTCTGCGTATATGTACCGCTAGTGGCAAGTGCTCCGGGACTAACGTATTTCTAAGTGAGTTTCGTTAATAATTTCATAATAGTGGGCGACATTGTTTCAATCAGTTTCGGTAAAAATTTATATGATGCTTCTTCTAAAAGATACATAGACGGTGCCAGAGCATTGCAAGTGACCTATGTTCCTTGCCGCAATAGAATGTGAGTTTGTGGTGTTAAAAAGTTAGTGGTATTTTCCCGTGTTACTGGAAGCTGTTCGTAACATTTATAATATTTTTACTTCGACCGGGACGCATTTCACTATGTGGATAACTTCACCAGCTAGTAGAGCCATGTATCCGGGCCCTTTCATAAAATGGTAAGCAAAAACGTCAGGCGATCGTGCGGCAATTGATAAGGCGTTTTGCATGAGCCGAGACTCGAGATTGCAACTGTTGCAACAATATATTTCTATATAATCTGTTAATCTGGTAGCAAATATGCTTTTCTACATATACAAATTCTGAAGTCACGTATGTAAAGAGGTCAAAGCTAGAGGTGCGACCATAATTTTGAAAGATTTTGATTTCGGGGTGATCTTCGAAATTACAAGCTTCGGATGTTCAGTTCGGATGAGTTTGTATCCACACGTAATATATTTGCCTGTTTTGGTTAAAGCGAAAACTGTCCTGGGAAGTTAATGAGTAAGTAATTTGCGGTGGATCCCGTGTATAGTCGATTATTTTGTCTGCGTGTCCACGGTACAAGGAACTGTAATCGGAGAGCTTGCAGGTGTTCGCAGGTATGGAATCCCAAAAGATATTTCCGCCTTCTATGTCGATGCAGCGTCCAGCGCAATGTCAATTCGCAGGTTACCCCTAATCGAAGTTGCACTCGGTTAGCGTTCACTCATACAGTAGTGATGTAATCTTGCAAAGTAATTTTTACGCTACTCAGCACGACATCTCCCGAACTTCCATATGGGTCAGAATACGCTCCTCCGGAGCATCTGCCATCGTTGTCTATATGGTCGGCTAGAATGATCGGACGAGTAGCGGTTTGATTAGATTTTAGTTTGGCTATAAGAGTGCCTGATAACTCGAAACTACCGTAGGTGTGCAAGCTCCATGAGATATTTCATGTATGTATGAATATTTGCCATTATGTACGTTCATGGTGTGGGAGAACATTCCGCATTTCTTTATTGTGCGATCTATTTCGACCTTGCACTGTATTACTTGTACACATTTAAATTCATCAATTTGCTGTAAGTTGTAGATAAGTTGGAGTGCTATTCACTTGCTGTAGAGGGACATAACATTCCTCAATGTCTACTAGCGATAGAATAGTCAAGTTTGCGGACAGAGCTCCGTAATCCTATTATTCCTTGAGCTTGTCATGGCCATATGGTCAATAATAATATAGCAGTTATCCCACAATGCCAGAGATCCATCTGAAAGTTAAAACAACCCTGCTTCCCGCGACGACCTAGCTCGTCAGACGTCCGGGTTCATGGGAGAAGGTGTCGGGAAACTCGGCACGACAAAGTATTTTGATTAAACAAATAGAAAGTTTATTATAACGAAAATATAAACAATAGAGTTTAGAAGAAGTTTAAAGTTTAGAAAAGATTAGCGTGGATATATATGTACAAACAGATAGTTTCGGAATTAGTCGCTTAATCGGTTCGCGCGGTGTTACAGTCGGCTCGCTTGGTACGTGGTCGTGCGCAGGCGTGGTCGCGGCTGGCCGTGCGTGCCGCGGTGACAGCGCGGCGACGTGACGCGATGACGGCGTGCGCGCTGTGATGACAATTCGTACCCACGTGGGCTGAGTCCGGCGCGAGCGGATTCGGATTTGCGCGGGCTGCGAAAGGGCGGGAACGATTTGAGTACGGTCGGCGGTCCGGCGGAGGTACGGCGGATGCCGACCCAGGTATCGTACTTTTCCATTGACAGGATTGGTTCGGAGGTGTATAACCGGTATGGCCGGCGAAAGTATAGCGGATGCTTACCCCGGGTTCTATACCCGGTGATTTGGTTTACGGAATTAGGCTAGGTTTTCTGGGAGCTTATCGGAGCACGGTCGGTGGACCGGCGGAGGTATAGCGGATGCCTACCCCGGGTCGTGCTTTTCGGAGGCAGGAGTGGCTCGGGAGAGCATAGCCGGTATTGCCGGTGGAATTATGACAAATGCCTATCCCGGGTGCTATACTCGAAGAGCTTCTAATGCAGAGTTAGAGGCACCACGGAAAACTCGCCGTGGCGAAAGGGTATTCCCTATCTAAGTGCCTCGTTCTGGGATTTCGAATTTCGGGTTTCGGTTTTGGCCATGACGATCCGGCAGAGATAGGATACGCCCTCTCTCGGTCTTGGGATAGCGAGTGTGGCTCGGAGAGCGACTCGCCCAGGAATCGTGTTCTGCTTCGAGACGGGTCCCTTTTTATACCCCTGTACTGGTGGCGAAGGCGATACGGGGGGCCGGCGGCGGTTCTCAGAAGCGCGCGCAGTTTTCCGTCGGGCCCGCTCAGAATCGCTCGGCGAACCGCGCTATGCGCTTTTCGGTTTTCCGCTTATGCGGGGTGGAGGAGTTTAAAAGGCGACGTCCGCCCCAAACATCCTCGCCGACGGCTGGTCAGTCGGCGGGAGCCAGCTGCTGTTCGTCGACTAGTAACGGTGCCCAGAGGCATATTTGCAAAGTTAGATGGTTCCGAGATTTATTTTAATTGGTTCTGACGTAAGAAATTCGTAATCGGTTAGGCTGTACGACACAAGATGTGTGTTGCTGGCACCCCCAAATGCAAATTAAAAAAAAATTGAAGTAGAATTTGTTTGTTCACGTTTGTCCAACCAAAAATTTCATTTGTCCATCTCTCTAAACAAAATTATATTTTTTTAAAATTTGTTTGATACCAGCACTTCCATAACAAAATTTCATTAATTTCTTAGTGGCATACGTTTGTCCACGATTTGTCCATGTTTGTCCACAAATTTTCACTTGTCCATTAAAAAAAAAGTTATAGCCAAATTAAAAAATTGAAAGCATGTGAAGTTAATACCCTCAAATTGGATTTTTTATAAAATTTAGGGGGCATTCGTTTATCCACTTTTTGTTTTCATTTGTCCATGCATAATTTTCCATTCGTTTGTCCACCCCGTCAAATCGAATAATTAAAAAAAATTCAAGAAACGAGGTAAGTAAGGCTTGTAAACTTTTGACCCGCTGGTTTAAGAGAGGTTCCAACTTAAACGGACAGACTCATACCACTAATAGCAATTATCTGTGTGGCGGCTTACGCGCCACAAAAATCCACGGGCGTCTACCAAAATGACAACCCGACAGACGCGTCAAGGCGCCTACCAGAACGGCAGCCCGGTCGATCGAAAGCTTTGTGCAAAAGCACGCAGCGAGCACGTGCACAACAGCCTTCGCCAAAAGAAAGCAGCGTTCACGGGAAACGACGACAGGTGGCTTAAGAGAACAGAAGTAACTCGGTTACAAAATGCGACGAGGCAGAGCATAAAAGGCGAGCCTGCGGCACAAGCCGACACTCTCTTCAGGAAGCTAGCAATAGTCGAATGGAAAAAGACGAATGCAGTAACGTAACCAAGTGGACGTTGGAACCACTTGAGATATCACCGAGACGACGCCGTCGCACCCGGTCACCTAGAGTTCTGCTACATCAGGACGACAGGAGATATACATCCCCTCGGTACCAGGGAGCAGAGCTGCCGATCTCCCCGCTGCCAGGAGACATCAAGCTCATGGACCAGTACATCCAGACCAACTGGGACAGCTGGATAAACCAAGTCACACAGGTCAGCAGCGGGGACGAGTGGAAGCCCAGCCTGCCTTCTGCTGGCACCCAAACCGAGGCACTCAATTCAGCTGGTGTGGCCATACAGACGGAGCAAAGGGAAGCTGTGGAGACAGCTACACAGACCGAGCCTTCCGGAACAGCGAGAACGGTCCTTCCTACAAGGCTTCCAGTAACACTTCCTCTGGCCCGAATCCAACCGACCATCGAGAAGACTAAGTGGGGTCCGATCCGGTACACGACCAAGGAACCCCAGATCACTTGGCGTAAAATAGTGCAATAAACACGCTTTACAAACGGCCCTTTTCAGGGCCACACATAAAGAAAACATAACAGTACATACTGGCATATAAATACTTGACTTAAAATATATATACGATTTTACCAGACGTCCCCGCTACATCATTTCTCGACCTGCCTACGAACCTACTCAACTATCGGACGCGGCCGCCTCGTAGAACACGGCCACAATCTGTATATGTATTGGCCGCTGTCGGCCGAAGTATAGAAAGCAAGTGAAAGTCGCCTTTAGCTATTAACAATGAGTAGCCGAAGTAGAAGCAGTTGGTGATTAACAGTGCAAGATTTGTGCAAAATAGTTTTACAGCTTTTGAAACAAAAAAGTATACATTCGATTGGAACCAGATGTAACAGACATCACAAAACAGTGACGGACGTACGTGAAGGAGAGGAAGGTGGGCAATTGGAGGGAAGGCTGTGTAGTACAAAATTTTACAAAATGTATAAATTACATATTGTCATAGAACATTCAATAAATATTTTCTACGAACATATGAAATATTATTTCTAAAAGTGGCTATTCATTTCACTTTTTTTACAAGAAAAAGAAAAATTAGAAAACAATATAACTTAAGTATTGTTGAGAATGTTAAAATGTTAATATTATCCGTTAATTGATATCTCATTAGCTTCTTAATTTTAACACTTTTGTACATTTTCAATGTGTGCAATTGCATTTTAACTAATTTTGTCTTTCGTGTTAAAAAGGGTGACTTTAATTGCTTTTGAAAATGCAATGTGTAATAAACTATGCGCAATATAAACAAATTCGATGAATATTCTAAGAACGTTATTAAACACGATATCTGATTGTAATGTTCTACGTATATTCATAATATTCTATTCGAATATTCGAAATTAAGAACATACAGGGGATGGACAAAATAATATGAACACCTGATATATACACAATATTTATTTATCAATAAGGTGTTGGGCCACCATTTGCTTTTAGAACAGCTGCAATTCTTCGCGGAATAGATTCGTAGAGTGAATAGTTTCCAACGGAATGTTGTCCCATTCTTGTACCAAAACATCCGCCAATTGCTTCAATGATGTTGGAGATGGAAATCTACTCCTCACTCTTTGCTCTAAAACTCCCCATAACGGTTTAATTATGTTGAGATCTGGCGATTGTGCTGGTCAGGGAAAATGTTGGATGATATTCTGATGCTCTTTAAAGCAAGACTGAATCTTTTTAGCTGTGTGGGCGCATTATCATCTTGGAATATAGCAGTGTTTGGCAGCAATATGCTAGTCATAGTAAGAACTTCATTATTAAGGATGTCGAGATATTCATTCGCAGTAATCCGGCCAGTGATGTGAATGAGAGGACCAGCTGAATACCATGATATAGCCGCCCAAATCATAACGAAACCTCCCCCATGCTTGACTGTAGGAAGCAGGCAGTCCGGATTGTAAGCTTCTTTCGGAGTTCTCCATACATAAACCCGGCCGTTTGTAGGAAACAATGCAAATGATGATTCATCGGATCATACCACATTCTTCCAATCATCAAGTGTCCAGGTTTTATGATCGTGGCACCACTTCTTTCGCAGCTTAGCGTTGGCTTCCGTTATAAAGGGTTTCGCAATTGCAGCTCTTCCGTGAATGTTAGCTTTGTGGAGCTCCCACTGTACTGTTTTTGTCGAAACAGTATTACTCAAGTGAGTGTTGAGTTCTGCTGTCACTTTTGCCGCGGTAGTTTTATGTTGTCTGGCCACAATCCTTTTTAATATTCGTCGGTCTCTGTCAGTTAACTTTGGGTTTCTCCCACTATTCCTCTTCATCGATGATGTTTTACCATGTTTTGTATATGCTGTCATCACCGTGGATACTGTCGCTCGTGAAACGTTAAACAATTCAGCTGTTTTCGTTATAGACGCTCCCGCTAACCGAACACCAACGATTTGCCCTCTTTCAAAATCTGAGAGATCACACATTTTTCCGATCGCTTGTTTTAACCGTCGCAGAATAAAGCGTATAATACACTGAAATATAATCTACAAGACTTGGCACGTAAACTGTGCAATACATACGCGTCGCATTATTTAAACGGAAGCAGTGTTGCCAACATGCAACAAGATGTACTATATTGCATGGTGTTCATATTATTTTGTCCATCCCCTGTATTCGCACTTTATAAGAATATTGATAGACTTTTTATTTATTGCATATACCTAATTTGTTGCGTATTGAAAAACAGTTAAATTCATTTTTTTTTACAAGGAAGACAAAATTAATTAAAATGCAATACTTATTGAAAATATACAAAAATGATAAAATTAAAAGACTGATGAGCTATCAGATAATATTAACCCTTTATAACTCCCACAGTAGTAAATTCGCTACATTCACTTTAAAGTGAATTTAAGAGTATAAAACATATTTAAAAGTATAAAACATAAAATTTTTATATTAGCCTCTTAGATATGTGTCAATTGAACTTAGGTGTACTGTTTTTCGTCCAGTTCTTACTGTTATTGTTATTATTAAAAATAAAATTTTTTCAAGTACATCACAAAATTTCAAGATCGTAAAACAGCATAAAAACTCATTATGAAAAAGTAGTAAAACTTTTTTTTAATAATAATTTTATAATGGATTCTTCAAAAGTAGAGTTGAAATTATGTAAAACTTATATGATATGTTTATTACAGTTAAAATTATGATCTGTGGGATTTTTTAAATTCTTATGTAGCAAATTCACTACAATGAGCATTTATTGTATAATTATAAAATCGTAAAATCGTAAAATCAAAATAATGATAAGTAATCCCCACTTTATTCGTTTCGTGTAGTTTTGTACTCTGTGACTATACGTAATGATAAATGTAAACAAATAGCGCTATGTAAGAACAAGAAAAGTTCGAGTGCTAAGGTTCATTTTTTGTATATAAACTAAAAGGTATTGTTGCGTACGCTACGCGCGCGCCATTTGTATTTCAGAACATTAAAAACCCCAAATAGTACAAAAGAATTTATTTAAAGAAAGAATTAATTTTTTTAAATAGAAAAAGTATTGTTAAATAATTTTTTTTTAAACCATAAACGCCCAAAGTAGCAATTATGCTGCATTCAAAAAACCATTTTTATTTCTCAAACCAAAAAAAGTTTCGAACAAAAAAGTCATATTTATCATTTTCTATAACATATTAAAAGGGTAGAATTTTTTTCTAACTTTTAAGAGATCTGGGAGATCTGGGGGGGGGGAATCTGGTTAAAAGGTTAACATTCTTATCAATAAGTTATATTGTTTTCAAATTAATTTTCTATTAATGTTTTTTAATTATTTAATTTTTGCTTCTCTTATAAAAAGAAAGATGAAATGGTTCTAGTCACTTTTCGAAATTGTAATGGGATCACCGCTATCTCCAGCGGATATTGTTATGCAAGACTTAGAGGAGTAGTGATTAACGAGGGCCGATGTGCAGCCTATCTTTTATTTTTCGATATGTGGACGACATTGTGCTGGCTGCTCCTTCAGAGAAAATTTCTCACTTATTTGACATATTCAATAATTACCATGAATATCTGAAGTTCACATTAGAATTAGAAAAAAAACAAATGCCTTAACTTCTTAGATTTAAAATTAAAAATTATTAATAACATCTTAACTATTGACTGGCATCATAAAGAGACGTTCTCGGGCAGATATCTTTCCCACACAACACGCATATCCTAAAGACGTCTTTTTTTTGACGTCTTAAAGACATTATCAAAAGACGTCTTAAAGACGTCTTATTTATAATATTTTTAGGACTTTACCGACGTCGACATTTTTGCTTATCTGACAGTTGGTAATATAACCTAATTATATATTCCAGGGAGAACAAAAATTATGGTGACATCGTATTGACATCAAAATAACGCTAGAACAGCGATAAAATAACATAATAATGGCATTTTAGAGTCATTTTGACATATTTGTGACTTCTTGTTCTACCTGGGTATGTTAACTTCTCGGTGAGAAATCATGATCGAAAAGACATTGAATCGACGTCGACGTGATGCCTTTTTGACGTAAGAAACATCAATTTAATGTCGATTCAACATTGATTTGACCAACCATTTCTCATTGGATTAATAACAGTTAATAAAATATATAGGTGCTCTTTATGTATAGTTTCGTTAGATTAATTTTTAAAAAAACAGCGCAGCCAAGGTACTAAGGTCGAAGACTATCACGCCGCGGACTCGGGTTCGATTCCAGTCCTGCATGGATTTTTTTTTTAATTAAAAATATCTTTCAAACTTGTCTTAAAGACGTCTTAAAGACGTCTTAAAGACGTCTTAATGTTGTGTGGGTTCTTTTCTCTCGAATCATCCTATGTACTACAAAATTGGAACTATTTATAATTTAGTTGATAGGGCGAATTTGCTATCACATCTGTTACGTCTGCCGCCTCCACCCACTCCCTATTCAAAGCCCTCGAACCCCTGCGGAAGGACTTTCCCTCGGACGCTCGCGATCAAAAAGGGACTTATCGCGCCATCCCTGATTCGCACTATCAAATTTTCTAATACCAACGGAACGGCTGAGGAGCCCAACGCGTACGTGTGCATATGCAAATATATATATATATATATATATATATATATATATTGTTGCGCTCGCACACACTCTCGCACAATCACACATTCGCGACTGAACGCGAGAATGAAGGATACGATCTTTCAAACGAATCAAGGCTCTTTATTGCAGTCGTAATACAGAGAGTCCAGTTGGCACGTCCGAACGGATCGACGTCCAAGGATCAACTTCGTTGTTTATCTCTTCATAGCGACGCGGCTCCCTTTTGTCACAGCTGACGGAGGCGATCGATTATATCGAACCCTCGCGTCGGCCGATTAAGCTCGCTCTCACAGTCGTGCGAGACTCGCGCATGCAACACTATATATATATATATATATATATATATATATATATATATATATATATATATATATATTGTGACGTGACAGGATCCGTCACAAGGGCTCGCCTGACCGAGCGGGGTCCGAAAGGGATCGGAGTCGCTCCCGCGGGGCGGGAGGGCGACGATTCCCCGGACCTGAGTAATTGGGTCGCGTTGCGGCGCGTAATCCGCATGTGTCGTGTATTTGTGGTCCCGCTCGTGGGTCAAAAACCTAGAGAACTTATTACTTTTAACTCGATAGGGAAATAAGAGGTGGCTGGAGTGGTGGATCGGACGTAAATATAGCAGGAGGGAGAACGAGAAGCAGAGGATCAGCGGAATCGGCGAGACGAGGGCGAGCGCGGAGAAGAGGCGGAGTTGGCGAAGCCGTGGAGCAAGAGCGGAGGAGTACGGGGCCGGGCGTGGAGCGGGGCCTCTCCCTGGCGAGACTAGCGTACCTCGAGGATCCCGGATCGATAACAAGTGGAGGTCCGCATGCCGGAGGATGCTCCGGGCTGGTCCCCCTGACGGAGAGCAAGCTAGCCGCTAATAAGGACAGGCGGCATCGGAGTGACGAGCCCTGGCCCGGCCAGCCGGGGAGAGTGCTCGAGGAAGCGCGCCTGAGGAGCGGCAAGCGGGAGGCACGGACGTGTGCGGGCGAGTCAGCGAGATAGAACGGAAGTAGTTATCGACCGCCCGGGATCCGAAGATAAGATCGATACAAGATGCTAGGCGCTGGATGGCGCGGACGCCAAGGGAGGGCCCGACGTCACTGCCGTGTGGGATGCCACGTGAGAAGGAGCGAGTTCGATCTCCGGTGCCGCATCGCCCTCGAAGCCGCCTCAACCAAGGAGGAATGCGTGGACGAGCAAGGAGAGACCGACTGCGGCGTATCCTGTAAGACCACCACTCCGGCTTCTCGCGCGTTAACGAGACCGCCTCTCAATAACGTCCACGGGAAAGGAGGACTTAGCGTCGAAAGAGTACGACGGCCAAGGTCACTGGGCCGGAAGCCGTCGAAATAGTCTCGCGGAGAGGCTCGCTGCCCCGGGCTCGTCGAGTGTGTTACTTGGGGAATTCTCTCGCCGATCGCGTATCTCACCGGCAGTCACGGTACCGGCGTTGTAAATTCGTGATTTTATCGGCGTTGCAAATTCGTATTGTGCTCGCGCCGTAAAGTCGTTATGGTAATTGCGTTATGAGTCAGTCATCGGATTCGCCGTAAAAATTACTAATCGTCATAGTGTTATACGGCACTCAGTATATTCGCGTGGTATGTTCGTTGTCGTATCGGCGTTATAAGTTCGTATAATGTCACATTGTAAATTCGTCATTACTCGCGTTGTAAAGTTGCCATGTAAATTCATAACTGTATTCGCGTTTTAATTTTGTCATAGCACTCGTGTAGTAACGTCTATACTGTATTCGCGTTGTAAATGCGTGGTTGCGTTCGCGTCGAGAATTCGTTGCAACATCCGAACCGCGGGCTCGTTATGTATTCGGTATTCGCGTTGTTAGTTCGTAGACACACTCACTGCGTTCATTCTCTAAATATATATATCCTCTTGTATTCTTTCACGATGTTATGCTCTAATTATTTGTGACTCGCTATCCTCTCCCTGAGCCTTACTCCCGCGGAAAACGTATAACCTTCGTTCAATTACGTATTGTCGTGTGGCACGATACGCCGTGCCTGGCACGCAACTATCGCGTAGTATATTAAATAAAGATATTCGACTTTGAGACATCGAAATAGATACTAAATCTGGACGGACTCCGCAAGGTCGAGGCGGACTCGCGGAAATTCTCGTCGCAATATATATATCCCTTATAACATTAGACATTCTATGTATATGCATTTTTTCTCCATTATGTGAAAATAATATTCTATATGTAGAATGAATGTACATTTCATATGCTTGGTTTGAATATACATTATGGTACATTATATGTATATTTATTAATGTATATTTATTTCATACGTATATACAGTAAACAACATTTAATATATATACATTACATATATATAATTTGAATATATGATACATTATGGTACATTATATATATATTCATTAATGTATTTCATACGTATATACAGTGTACTACATTTAATGTATATACATTACATATATATAATTTGAATATACATAATAATACACAATATGTATATTCACCGATGTATTCAATATGTATATACAATGTTTAATACCAAACGTATATATATATATATATATATATATATATATATATATAGTATATATATGGTATATACATCCCGCGAAAAAAAATTAATATAAATTTAATACAGTTTTTATATAAATTTATTTAAAACTTAATAAAATACTAAGGAGTTGTTGTGCCTCTCGACGCAACAAGGAAATTTTGGGATTCGTTTCGCCTTAAGAGGACCTTAGTTTCACCTTAGAACTCAAGGAGTGCAGATAGGAAATCTTCCAGGTTTCAGCAATCAACACGTTAGCTAGATATCACTTACACTTATATTTCGAAGGTTCGTTACAATTCTTCTTACAGAACTCGTCCGCGTTCGATGATAATTTCCGTGTCGCGATTAACACAGTAATAATTTTGACTTTGATACTCGTGATAGTTTCGTTATAGATTTCTTTATGGATTCTCCCGTTAGGGATCTGTTATAAATTCATCTTAGATTCTCCCGATATGGATCTGTTATTAGTTCGTTAATGATTCTCCCGTTAGTGGCGATTAGGCGGGCGCTTTTATAGTGCCATTTGTCAGGAATTTAGGTGGGGTGATACTTCTTAATAGAACCATATTTGGTTAATGCTGTGTCAGTCGTGCACGGTCTCACGGATTAATTTCTATATCTCAGCAATCTTGCATTTCCGCTCGCCCATGGCGTGATCGTTGCTATGCAGTCGAAAATGCAAGCTTGCACTGTGGTAGCTTCTGAGCTACAACAAAGTTTTTAATAAAGACACAGTTTTCTTATTAAACCCTTATAAAGGTTTAATTTAGATTATGTAAAAATCTAAATTAAATTTTAATTTGTGCCGTATGTAATGTATTTATATGGAACTTTTTAAATTTACCCGCATTTAATCTTAATTAGTAGCTTATGATTTCTTTACATGTCTTAATAAGACACTTTTCCCTTGATTAGTATTAATTAATTTATATAAGATTATAGTAAAAGTTATTTAATACTTATAAAATGTGTAATACTCCCGTAAATTTCGCCTACGCCGCTAGGCGTCGCATAAGACTATAAGCTTTTTCGTAAGTAAAATTCACTTGGAAATGTATATAAGTAAGTATAAAGTGCACTTCTTCATCAGTACATGCATGGTGTAAAGAATAAGGTGAAGCAATCTGGTAGATGCGCAGTCGTCTAAGAGTAGAAGGGGAGCAGTCAACCAATTAGAAGTGCCCCAAACATAAAATCCAATATGGCTAACACTGATTAGCTGCGTTCCGTAAAGCGTAGTATACCGCATGATGTAAAGATGCATAGTATACGTTACGTGATCAAGTAGGATATTGCGCAAATATTTTGTTCCTACTAATATATGTTTATAGTATATGTATATATGTAATATAATGTTAATTGTTAACTTGTTATTACAAATATATAAATTAATATAATTCATTTAACAAAACTGTGTTTTCATTTTTCCTAAGTAATTTGATTTATATTTTCCGCCTTCTGCGCGGGGCATTTAGAATTGGTTGAAAATTCTACTCCCCTCCATAATACCGCCATTATGCGCAATGCTTCACCTTGTCTCTTTACACCATGAGTACATGATGTTCGCTGTCATTATTTCCATTTCTGTAGCGAGTTTATATAAAATGTCATATCCTATAAACTCGCTAAGAAAGTGGAACAAATTATTGAGGAGCAGTACATATACGTATAAAGAATATGTGTATATAAATAGTATGTACATACATATATGTGTGAAGAATAAATATATAGATTGTATGTGCATGGTACGTACATGGTATGCATATATGTAAGAAGAATGTATGTACATAATATGTACATGTATGTACAAAGAATGTACATACAGAGTGTATATACGCTGAATGTATATATCATGTATGTATGTACTATGAATCTTCTATTTTCCTGGTTACATTTGCACATAGATTTCACATCCTATGTATGTAAGTTGCATCTAGGATGTATGTTCATAGAATATTCAATATACATAAATGTACATACATTGTATATACTAAGTATATTTTAATGTTTTATGGGATATATATATATATATATATATATATATATATATACTACTTTTGGCTCACTTTTTCACCTTCCTCAAATTTCAAGAAAACACCTAAAAAACAAACATAAAACAACTAAAAAAATAGTATATTTATAAAATTACGAATATTATGGTTAAATAGGCGTCAGTAGTATATAAGTACTATTTTATGGCCCACCACACTCTCCTTTCTATCTCCATTTTTCTTTCCCACAAAAATAAAATTCAACGAGTACATATGTCTTTTAACGCATGTTTAGTATCTCCGCCAAAACGGCGAGGTTGTCGAATGTTATTTTATTATCAATTTTTTATGATTTTCAACATTTTTTAAAAAATATCGGTTTTTACCTAAAATTCAACGATTTTTCATAAAAAATTCAAAAATTTTACCTAAAATATAGTATAACCATGATCTTCGATTATAGTATGTGGTTGCGTATTTAAAGGCTGCTCCATTTTGGAGCACCCTTCTAAAAATAATTTTATCATCAATTTTTTATAATTTTCAACATTTTTTAAAAAATATCGATTTTACCTAAAACTCAACGATTTTTCCTAAAAATTCAACAATTTTACCTAAAATATAGTATGTGGTTGCGTATTTAAAGGCTGCTCCATTTTGGAGCACCCTTCTAAAAATAATATTTAAGGGGGTATCCTGGTCAAAAAAGTCATTTTTTTTTCTTTGGCTTAAATTACTCTCTAACATCTCTAAAATATGGGACTATAGTTGTTTTTTTGAAATTCGAACTCTAAGGCTCGTATTCATAGTCAGTTCTTATATTTAAGATCATCTTAAGTAAAGTCTTATATGGTTCTAAACCAATCACAGAGCCGTATTAGCATTTTAAAACGTTGCTTAAGACGGTCTTAAAATAAGAACTGACTATGAATATGGGCCTAAGTTTACCTACTGAACCTTTTTTGGAGCAGGTATGTACACGCGTTGGCGCTCAGGTACATTTTTCGCGTTTTTCTCGAAAACATGTTTTCAAAGTTGGCGTACACGATTACTCAAAATCTATTGAACGGATTGTCTTGAAACTGAACATACTTTGAAAATACATAATTATCTTCGATATGAATAGAAAATTATTTTAAAAACAATTGTTTTTTTAATTGTACAGATCATTATTACCGATTTTTTTAAAGCTAAACAACGCTTTTTTTTTCAAACTGCCAAAAAACTTTAATTTAAAAAATTTTTCAATTTTTGCGCCTATTTATATAGAAAATGTGGGTTTATAGATTACAAAACCATTAAAAATTTTTAGATTGTACCATTTTTGCGACCAGGATCCTATACGCCGATTTGATGCTCGAAATTTAGACTCTTCACAAGAACTCAATTTAGACTCTTCACAAGAACTTAAATGTTGCTTATCATTTGTTTAAATAACTTTTTTCTTTATAAAAAAAATTTTTTTGTATTGTCTGAGAGTTACACTAGTGTGTAAAAAAAGTTTTGAATTGATTTGGATTATACGTTTTGTGTAAAAAATTATTAAAAAATCACTTTTTTTGTGCTCTTGACCAGGATACCCCCTTAAGTTATTTTATCATCAATTTTTTATGATTTTCAATATTTTTAAAAAATATCGTTTTTTACCTAAAATTTATCGATTTTTCCTAAAAAAATTCATCAATTTTACCTAAAATTCGACGATTTTTCCTAAAATATAGGCTGTGGTTGATGAAAAATATAGTATGTGGTTGCGTATTTAAAGGCTGCTCCATTTTGGAGCACCCTTTTAAAAATAATATTTAAGTTATTTTATCATCAATTTAGACACAGGTCATACAATGATCACCCGTTTAAGGTGATTTTATGTCTTTCTTTTTCTTTATGTAAATCAACCATTACACTCACATTTTTTAAATTCAGGTCATTTCCCTCTCCTTCAAAAGTAAGTTTTAATTTATCAAATAGACCTACAACATCATCAAAATAAAAATACATTACATTCTCAAGTTTGATGTAAGCAGGTAATTTATCTGCAAGGAATCTAAATATTAGTCCTTCCACAAAATTCGAATATACACATGTATCAAGTTTAACGCTCCTTTGGACGTTTAATTCTTTAAATACAGTTTCTTTATTCGGCTCTGTAATAGTATAATTTGGAATACCAAATATTTTTATACCAGAATGGGATATTATTAATTTTACAGGACTATACACACTTGTTTTATTATTATTCTTCTCAAATTTTAATTTGTTTATATCAATAACTGCTGGTAATTTGTTTATTTCTTCTTCTATTGCTTTTTTTACATCATTTTTATATTTTTTAAAAGAGCTATCAAAATGTTCTTTATATTCTTTTATATATGTCCTATATCTATCCTTTTATGTTTATCTTACGATTATCCTTTATATTACCCTATATTATCCTATATTGTCCTTTATATTATCCTTTACATTATCCTTTCGTATGTTCTATGATAGGATCGTTCAGCTCGTTAAGTCGTTTTGACCAGTGTGAACTTGTACCGTTCGATGATTTAAACAAATGTAACTGCTGTTTTGTACGTTGTGTATGTGTAATATAACTAGTGTGTGTGATTATTTAGTATCTGAATAAATAAGAATAAATAAATAAGAATCGCAAAAGTAACTATGACGAATGATATTGTAAAGCTCTGTAATGAAACGTTACTGTGGAAACCGCATCGATGCGCCTCACCTCGTGCGGTTTCCTCCGCCGCTTCTCTAACTCGACACCACTGACCGTCCGCTTTAAATACGGCCCTGTGAGCCGTCGAAAGGCAGACTTTCCCGGACCGACGAGTTGAGTCGATCCATTCCGTCGAGACGAGTTGAATCCCGGTGCTAGTGCGAGTTGAGTACAATTACCTAACCTAACAACGCGCGCGGAGCGTTTCCTACACTGACCGATCCTCTTACGCACACCGCGGGCTGAGCGATATCTTACACGGGCCGCCTACGAGATGAGCCCCGGCACCTTCTAGAGGCCTCACGTTGAGAGGCCTGCGCCGCATGCACGAGCTGAGTGCTGTGATAGCACCGCCGCTACACGAACCGGCCCATGGCAACGGCACCGCCTAATGCCGCCGCGCTAAGTACCATTTGACTCCACCAGCGCAACCGATTGGCGCTCGCCTACCGAGCAACGCGATAAACATAACTGTACATATATATCTGCATTTTACAAGAGACATACCCCAACTGTCCGGAACCGATTTAGTTCTCCCTGAAATATGTTGTTAAATACAAAAAACTAAGAGACCCATATTTTTTATATGTGCAATAATTTATGTTTAAGGGTTGAAACACCTCTTTGAAAAAAAAAACGGTCTTTCTCTTTCGGGACGAATATCGTCGAAAGTATAACAGATAGAAAAAAATGTTTTAAATAAAAGTTAAATAACTTGAAGAGTACTTTATAATAGTTATTTCAAAAAATTAAAAAAAAATGTGACGCTACGCCTCCCCTCCTCGTCACTAGCCGACAAGCCGCCCACGCACAACGCTCCGGCCCACGCGATTTCCCCCACTACGCCGGCACCTGCCGAGTATAAAAGGGGGCCGCCGCGGCAAGAGATCAATCATTCCTCGCGGTCAGGAGCTACTGACCGCATCCCCTACACAGCGTCACGGTGTCACCGTGCGCAGCCGGGTACTACCGGTGTGTATACTTCCTCCTCCGGGTGCTACCGGAGGCTTATTACCTGTCCGACTTCTGACCGCGCTGGGTGCTACCAGTGTATCCGCACAGCGTAACGGAGGTTGCCGTTACGCATCCGGGTGCCACCGGAGTGCAAACAGTCTCCTCCTCGGGAGCTCCCGAGGAGACACCGTACCTGTCCTGTTCCCCTGCCGAGTGACACCGAGGCACTACGTCGAATCGTCCGTTTCGTGCTCCGACACGACTCGCGTCCGCGAATCACGTGTCGCGCCGTCCACATTGTAAGCCGCGCTTCGTTTAAATATAAGTCGCGCCGTCTATATTGTGAGCCGCGCTCTGTTTAGATTATAAGTCGCGCCGTCCTTTTGTAAGCCGCGCTCAGTTTCTGTTAAATACCGTAGCATATAAGTACACACTCACACCGACATATTCGACACCCGCGACACTACATACACTTATTTTCTTGTACATATACTCCACTTCTTTATGTTTGAATAAACATTGTTATTTTATTTTATCAAACCCAGAGCAGTCTTCTCCTTTTCCACCCTCGACTCCGGCGAGCTATTATATATACTGCGTGTGTAAAAGGCGTACCGTTACAAAATTTTTTTTAATATTTCCCCTACCACTTAATTTTTTTCAAAATTTTTAGTTTTTCTAAAGACGACATTGAAGCTTATTTTATTGTGAATCCAATCATATATGACAAAGTTATTTTCTGACATACGGAATTAGCGAAAAATAATTACATTATTTTAAAATGTGGTTGGAAGAAGCTTATTTTCCAAACATTGGTTCTAATAGTGTTCTTTTTATCGATTCATGGACTGGACATTGCCCCAATATCATTTCGGAATTGGATACCTCCAGGAAAACATGATACATAATTGAACGATCAAACGAACTTACCTGTATGTGAAGTTCGATCGTAATTATATGAAAGGTCTCGTTCGAGACGATTTACGTAGTACCGCCTTTAGGCTTACAGCGCCACAAGCTTTAAAGTAGCCATTTTTCTTTTTCCCTGAGTCCCCACGCTTCCACGCTCATATAGTTTAGAGCTCGAAGAACTTCTTGTTCAATAAAAATTACTATAAGCGCAGGGGTTGGGAAAAAACAATTTTTCGGGTGGGAATTATCGTCTCGAACGAGACCTTGAAACCGACGATTTTGTCCATACAGCACCTCGAAACGGCAAGGGTGCCGATAGTGAGAGCGGAGAGGCTGGAGACGGACAAGATGGCGGAAAGCGAGATAAAACCTGTCCACGGAAGGAGAGCCGAGCAGCAGGAAGTCGCAGCGAGGAATCGGGCGACGAGGAGATGCCGGCGTCTCAGGCGATACGCGAATCTGTTCGCGAAATGACAGAGGGACGAACGAAGCTGCCAGCGGACAACGAAAAGCCGACGGCGGAGAGCAGTTCGGAGGAGTCCAAGGAAAGAGAAGCGTCCAAGGACGAGGAAGAATAAGAAGATTAATATATCGATATTATTTTATGCGAAAGAAACGCGAGAAGCAAAAATGTATTTGCAATTTTATTTTACGTTATTTTATTTTATGTTACTTTATTTTATTTTATGTTACTTTATTTTATTTTATTATTTTAATAATAAGATATATATATATATATATATATATATATATACATATACTTACCGTTGAAGTAGTTCGGGTAGCCATAAAAGATAACGGGACCTGAAAGAGAAAAAGAAATTAGATTAAAAATAAAGTTTTATGTTAGATTAATACTTACCTGTCGAATACCAAGATGGCGGGGGAAAAGATGGCGTCGCGTTACGATGACATGTCGGGTTGAAATGTAGAGACCTGAAAACAAAAAGAAATTTTAAGTTAGTAATTTTAAACCAATGATATTATATCAAATATAGCTTAGGAAAGCGCAAATAATGTAATCAATAGCGATAAGATTAGTTTTATTTTATATGCGCGAATTTACGACCATGTTAAGATGGCGTCGCTAATAGTATAACGGCGACGCTCAGAAGAAGACGGCAATGACAAGATGGCATCGCTAAGATGGCGACGCTAAGGAGAAGACGGCCATGATAAGACGGCGCCGCTAAAGGTAAGATGGCGGCGTTCAGAAGAAGGAGGCAACACCGTCACTCGAGATGGCGGAGCGTAATACAAGATGGCGACGCAATAAGATGGCGTCGCAGAATGCAGTCGACATGGAGGGAAACATGGCCGACCACACAGCCGAGGCCAGATCCAAGATGGAGCCTCGAGTAGCAGGTACGAGTCAACACCGAGAGAGGGTACCGCGGCCGTTCGCAACAAGCGGCGCTGGAAAGTTCCGGCCAGGACGCGACGGTTAAGCGGGAGACGAGTGGAAGGGGCGACCGCCCCACTCTTGTGCGAGCCCGGCAAGCGCGTGAGCTGCCGGGAGAAAGAAGGTTGCGCCGAGACCTTCGTATCGAACGGACGTGCGATGGTCGACACAGATATATATACGTGGAAGATTCGAGAACGTAGATACCGTGAGATACGCGATACGCGACGTGATTTCGGACGAGTGTTCGGTTATGTGTGCCTTGTTTATCGATAAGAAACGGGCGAAGATTGATCACACGTGGCGCAAATTTCCGCGGAAGCGCGATACACATAAACGACGAAAGATAACCGTCGTTACGCGTCGTCGAGATAAAGTAATCGAGGCGAGTGCGTTAATTGTAAAAGCGAAAGCGACATAGTGTTATGTAGAGCGTCTCGGAATAAACGCTACGTATTATTGGAACGATAATAAAGTGCACACCGTTGTTGAAATCTATAATACGTGTTGTTCGAGTTATTCGGCGACCTACATACTTTGCCAGGATTGCGAGTTCTGCGTGCAGGAGAGCTACAAGGACATCGCTCTCTGCTGGTACACAGAGAGACGTCTGCGGGACACGAGGTCGTCCAGAAACCTTCTCGTTTGGTGGTCAAAACGAGTGGCGACCGTAAGAGATATTCATAAATATTTCATAAATTGATCGTGACGTTCGGTCACAACCTTTCATATAATTACGATCGAACTTCACATACAGGTAAGTTCGTTTGATCGTTCAATTATATTTCAGGTCTCGTTCTCAACGATTTACATGTAGAGGTTCAGAGAGAGAGTAATTTTTATATATACTATAATTATTTACTCATTAACTCTTAAAGCAAAGTTATAAATCAACTCATAAAACAGTCTTAGAAATCTTCCTCTATAATCATCTAATTAACATAAAATAAAAAACTTTACTTCGCACCAAATTAAATAAAGCAAAAAAAATAAACCGAGGAATCTATATATGCTTATCAATGAATAAGTGATTTTATGAACGGTTCCTCATTTAAGATAATCGTTTTGTTATAATGTTTCACGAATACTTGCGAATCTTTTGACCATCCGGCCGCTTTTTTGATAGTCTCTACACTAACTCCTTTCCTCAACGCCGCTGAAATAGCTGCGTGTCTCGTCGAATGAGCCGTGAATTTTTCACTTATCCCGCAGCTGAACATGGCTGTTTTAATCCACCTTCTTATCGTTGTTGGAGTTGCTGCTTTGAATGGCTTCTTCGTCGTCAGGAACAGATCATCGATATCTCCCCTCCATTGTGCCGTCATTTTTATGTAAACCTCGAGTGTCGCCGCAATGCACAGTTGGGCTTTTCAGGAAACGTTGGTATCGTTAATAATGGTTAATAAGCTCCTGGGCGAGACGTTTTAATCCGGTCCGGTATCTCTATTTCGAATCCTTCTGACTTTCGCTTGACATTTCGTAATTTGATCGCTGCCAACGATTGACTCCTCTGCGCGGTGCCCAATGCTAATAGAAAAACCAATCGCTCCGTCAATTTTTCCCGAGACAACTCCTCTAGAGAAAACCATTTCTCGATTTCTCGAAGGGCTATATCGACATCCCATGTTCTATCGTACTTAGACTTTGTTGGCCTAAGCATAAAAATTCCTTTAAAAAACCTTGATATGTTCCTGCTTTTGCCTATATCGTTTCCACTAATCAAGGAGATTGCTGATCTTATTGAGTTTAACGATCCGTATGCTGCTCCTTCTCCGAATCTCTTGGTTAAGAACTGGATGACTATTCCTTCCTTTGGATGATATGGATCCAAACCTTTATCCATACAGAACGACCACCATTGTCTTAACGGTCCTGCATATTGCTTATGTGTCGATTCCGTTAACGAGGCTTCAAAAATAGCTAAAGATGTATCGGGCAGTCCTCTTACTCTAAACGCTTCCCTGATAATTTCCCTACTATCAGGGATAGCTTGTCTGCTAGTGGATGCTGAATCGACCTGCAAGGCGATAAAAGTAAATTGGAAGAAGGTTTGAAAATCAAAGGTTTCTCTGTCAATAATTTTGAGAATAATGGGAACCATGGTTGACTAGTCCAGTGGGGAATCACTATGATACCTGTGGCCCGATCCGCTACATCTTTCTCAGGACTCTTAAGATAACAGCGAATGGTGGAAATGCCCAAAACAATCCCAGCGAGTGCCAACTCCTAGTAAAGGCATCGACTGCTAATGCTTCCGGGTCTCTCTCCCAAGCGAAAAACTTTTTGCATTTTTTGTTACATCTAGTCGCGAACAAATCTATTTCTTGATGCCCGAAACGCTTTATAGCTTTTTGAAATTTGTATCTTATTACGCGTCATTGATAACAAGAAAATGCATGATTTTACAATTTCGTAGCATGATCGCATTTCTAGAAATTCTTATTTCGTGAAAAGACCTGCTAGTCTACGATTTATGCAATTATTTCAACTGTGATTGCGATCTTCTACTGAAATTGAAAGATACATACTTGTTTTTCTCATTATTAGGAAGTCAAACTCACTGCAAAATAACACGACTGCAAATATTTACAAGTCTATTAAGACATTATAGATGCAATGTCATGGTACATTTACAGCAAGTATTTTCTATCCATAATGACGGAACAATAAAATACAACGAAACAATAATAGATTAAAGAAAGTATTTAATATTTTTTATAAAATTAACACAATAAAATAATTATATAATTAAATTTTATTTTAAAAATTATCTATGCGTTCTACGTTATTTTATTGTTTTTTATTGCTTACCTTTCACTTATTTGTTGCTGCTTTATATTTCTATTCTTCCATTTCCATTCTTTCCTTTCTTCAACTGTTCTTACAGCGCTCTTGGTTATTTCTTTTTTTGTTTTTCTATTATTATACGTATTTCTTTATTTCTGTTTTTTTATATTTTCTTGAAGAATAATGCACAAAATGGTTAACTTATTTCCAGATTTTCTCCTACAATCATTTTATTTTTATTTATTTAATAGATTATTCATTTTTCTATGGATATTACCTCTTTTTGTAGCACGATTGTTATATCTCATGCGAGAATACAATTTTACTTTAATCATATATCTTAATGCTTGCAATTGTATGATTGTAGCATACATTATTTTTATCTAGTCATCCAGAATGTTTTCCATTTGTTACAGTTACACACTCATTCATTATTTTATCCAGAATTTGCTTTGATGCCCAGTAACATTGCCATGTATGATTGAATACCTCTAATTGCGTTTGTACCACTTTTGTAAACAAATCTGTTGGTCGTATTAATTTTGTTACTGTAGAAGCATCTTCGTCTGCGTTTGGATATTCGCGAAATTCAATATACATCTCATTTTCCGTAGCGTTATCCATTGGTGTTTTCATCATGTAATTACGGCAATTATCGCACTTGGATTTTGCAACGCTTTGTCGCGCTATGTAGCCAGCAAAATATGCAATAGCATTTTCATCATAAATATTAAGTGGCTCAACATTTTCTGCATTTCCTACATTATCGTATTCTTCAAGCATTTGTATATCTTCTATAAATAAATCATCTTCAAAATTAGCGTCATATTCTATAGTAGTGTTACTTGTATTCAATGACTTTTCAAGCGTTTTAACGAAATGACTCGGTGAATTAATAAGAGATTCGGCTTCTTCACATTGAACATTGCCTTTATCAGTTATTCGAATGTATCCTGTAGATATTATATGTCTCAGAGCGAGTCGTATCATCCTTGCTGTAGGATTGGGATTAAATCCTCCGCGACCTCTTAATTTAGAAAACAAATGTTCAACCGAGTCTTGGTTGCATAATCCTGTAGCAAGTTCAAAATGTTCAAATCGCGTTGTGAGTTGTTCAAATACTTTAAGAATCGCTTGAACAGTTAAAGTGAAATCTTTTAAACAAGGAATTTTCGTTATTTTGTTTGATGATAGAGACCATTTTGAGCACCATTCAAAATCTCTTAATAAAATTTCAATGTCAGAATTTTTACTGACAATGGTCGTTTTCCGCCATGTGTCATATTTAAACTGTAAGAATTGCAAGCATCTATTACTTTATTTAAATTTTCTGTAAATTCAGTTGCATCCCATGTATTTGTTTTTAATACTTTTCCATGACCAGCAGTTCTTATTGCAGCTGCAAACGTATGACTGAATAATTGGAAAGCCCTTTTAACATTTTTTCGAAATTATTGGGTCGAATATGTGCTTCCGTAATGTGAGATAATAAATTGAAACCTCCTTTATTAGCATTATCAATAGACCATGTCTGTTCAAAATCGTGAAATGATGCGATTATTTTTCCATCGCGATATAAATATTTATGTTTTCTTAATAAACTCGCCAATCTTTTCACTAAATGTGGGAAATCAAATGATGCGTAATATTTCTTTCCATTGTGAATAAAAAATGGATTATCTGAATGTATGCCAAGGCACTCTACATTGCATAAAGGCGCTCTGATTACTCGTATCTTAGTCACATGTTACGAGTTGTACATCAGCACCCGTTTCAACCAATCTGTCTAAACATTCTTTTAATAAAAATATTATATCGTCGGCTTTCATGCCTGTTCCAGGAAGGAAATATGTTAATGGTTGACACCATGGATATCGTGCGTTCAAACTATCCAAGCAAAATACGAAAACGTGTTTTGCAATTTCATGTTTTCTTCCTAAGGGTCCTAAATCAACGAGTCCTTCTATTTCATCCAATTTAAATGAATATTTTTCATATGATTTAATTGCCATTTCATCCCATTTTAAAGTACATACTATTTGTTCTGCAGGTATCTTAGAAATTTTCTCTTGCAATTTACGAAATATAAATTCGCAAAATCCTGGCGTCATGTTATATTCTTCGTACCATCTTCGAATAGTTCGTTCCCCAGGAAAATTACAACCTGTCTTTCTTAAACCACGCAGTGCAGAAGCTGAATAATAATAAAGTTGCTTTGAAATAGTTCTTTCTTTTTCTGTATATGGTGCGTTTGGCGTATGTAATTGCAAATTTATCATTGCTTTCGATACGGGATGTAATTTAGTCTCATTCATCAGTTTCTGAATCTTTTTTTTTTGGTTTTTCTTATTTGTGCGTTTAGTGGGCATTCGTGGAATATACTTTTGTTTTGTGTGTTTAGCGGGCATTTGTCGAATATACATTTGTAAACGTAATTTTAACGTTTTTATTTTCCGACGCAAACGTACATTTTCACTTATTAAATTTTCAATTGTCGCTTGTAAACTTTCTTTATTTTTTGTCTGTCCTTTAATGATATTTTTATGCGCTGCTATTTTTTTGTAAATTGGCGGTTCCACATTAATCCATTCCATATCATCTTTTTCCAATACCATATTAAAATCTAATTGCGGTGACCGGTAGGTTCGCATTGATGGCCATTGAAATGACTCTTCTATGATGTCATTATTTTTATTTTTATCGACATTTGCAAATGTTGTTGGTGTTGTAACATTTTCATTTTTCTTTTTTGTTTCTGTTACATTTCCTATTGCATTTTTTATCTCGGTCACCTCTATTGCCATAGGTATGTTAATTATGTCTGCGTCTTCATTACTATCATTTAATAAAGCAATATTCTTAAATGGAAGGGGTATTGAGCCGCGTTTTAATCTTTTCTTACCTTCTCCGTGGAATGAATTATCACTAAAATGATCTGCACACAGACCGGCACGACGAAGTGAAGTAGTAGACCATTTTTCCAGATGAAGATTTCCAGAAAGAAAATCAACGTAAAGAATTACTTCTACAGAAATCTGTCGAAAGATTTTTTACAAGAAAATCCATTATGATGGCTGAAAAACAGGCTACTTTAGAGATTTTTACTTTTAAAATATTTAAATAAAATTAATAAAATTTAATTCAGTATTTAAAATAAAATATAAATTATAATATTTAAAATAAATAACAAAATTATAAAATAAAATATTAAAAATTTAGTATTATTGTATTAAATGAAATTAATTTAAGAGGTAACACCTATGTAGTGGGGTTTGAAAAATCGAAAATGTTTTCTTGCTTAAATGAAAGTTTAAGGTCGGATCGAAAATTATGTACTTTAGGCATTTAGTTTAGAAATGTCTCCTTATATAGTTATAAGCCCCGGATGTAAGGTCTTTTGTGGCGCGCAGGCCATGTTTTTTTAAAATGGCCGGATACGTAACTTGAACAATTTTCATCCTATTCACTTCCAATTTTAACTGTATCTTCAAAACTATATTCTCTAGAGAAAAACGTAGAAATTGTACGAAATATTGAAAATTTTTTATTTTATAAACAATTCTTGATAAATTTTAATGAATTTTTCTGGCAAAAAATGAAACTTTTTTTTCGAATGCCTATCATTATTACAAAAATCAATATTTTTAAAATTTCCTATGCTTCTCTCTATCTTTTAGTATGTAAATTAAGAAAAACCTTTAATTTTTTTTTCTAAATAAAGATTTACGCTTTTCGAAAAAATGCCTTGCGTTCACGAATCGGTACAGCCGCCATTTTGTGTATTAAACGCACAAAAAAATTAATATGTATTCCTTAAAACATGTGTAATAAACCCACATTAATGAATTTTTCCTTAATTCCTTTCTCTTCCGTAAAAAATTCTCAAAATTACATATTGAAAACAGGCCGCTACATAGGTGTTACACTTAAATAAAATAATAAGTTGAATTTTCAATAATATACTACTAAAAAAAATAGGGTTTACCTGCACTTTACATGCTAAAAAAATGGGTTTTTTTCAAACTGCTGTAACTCAGCGACAAATTATTGTAGGCGCAAAATAGAAAAAGCATTTTAAAGCTTGAACCTTCTTCTTTCAAATTCTTTCTGCGGATTTCTAGTTATCTTCTTCCTTTACAAAACGACAGAATGATGAAGCTTGATCCATCAAAATAAAAATTTTTAACACGATTTTGCTGCGTTACATCTAGCGTGAAAAAAGTCGTAAAGAATTTTTATTATCTGCGTTTGACAGCAGGATCTCTCCCCTTTAATTTGAGGGGTTGCTGATCGCTGTGTGATTTCTTTGACCGAGTTATCGAAGTTTGAAAAAGAAATGGTCATTTTGATCATTTATAACTCGTAAACAAATTGACATACAGTACTCCGCGAAAAAGCATTAAAAAGCTGAAAGTCAGCTGTTTCAAACGCCGTTATTGTTTTCTTCTTAGCCTTACTTTTTCTGACAAAAAATTAAGTTCAAATATCATGTAAAAAATCACATATTTTACGTTTCTTCTTTAATTCAATATATTGTCATGAAAAAAAATCCTATCTGATCACCAAAGAGTTTTGTAGTTCAAGTATACCAGAATAAAAAACAATAATATATAATGTTTTAGCATCAGTTAAAATATTTTTATTCCATGTGTCCATTTCTTGAAATTGTCTATACTGCTAAAAACTAAAAAACTTTCGATATTGCGTTAAAATTAAAACTTCAAGCTTGAAAAATGCGTGTTCAATTTCTTGAGACGTTTTTTATTACATACTATGGTAAAGTAGACCGATTCTTTTAGTTTTCAACAATTTAGATTAAATCAGCGATCAAAGTCAAAATGATCATTTCATCTTCAAACCTCAATAACTCGATCAAAAAAAATCGCACCGCGATCAGCAATCACTCAAATTAAAGGGGAAAGGTCCTGCTATAAGACGCAAATGACAGAAATTTTCTACAATTTTTTGCACGCCAGATGTAACGCAGCAAAGTCGTGTTAAAAATTTTCATTTTGACGGACCAAGGTTCATTATTTTGCCGGTTCGTAAAGAAAAAAGATAATTAAAATCTACAAAAAGAATTTGAAAGAAGAAGTTTCAAGCCTCAAAATGCTTTTTGGATTTTGTCTCTGCGATGATTCTTCGCCGAATTACAGCGGTTTGAAAATAGCCCAAATTCTTAAGGTACAATTTCATGGAGCGAAGAAAAGCTAGCGTTTTGCCCCCATTCCATCGATTTTCGTCAAAATGGTTGTATCAGCGAAGGTGCGCTCAAAGTTCGACATTGTCCAACTAACAGCGACGAAATGCTAAAAAAGTGTAGCCGGTGAAGTGAAAGAGATTATAATAATTTTTAATAGAATATTTAAGAATTATCAGTTTTAAAACTATGGCTAAAAGGACACGTATGGCAGCGCCAATATTTTTTCTTTTTATACGGTCTTTTCTTTTTCAATAAATTCATCATAGCAAGTACAGCGACTATGCGTCGCTTCCTAACTTCTACCGCAACTGTAGCTGTTACTATACGTCTGTATTGTTCCACATATTCGATGTACTTGCTATCATAATACATTTTTAAGCAACGTTAATTGTAGGCTCAAAATGACACTTTTTAGTTTTTTAATTGTGATAACTTTTCAACGCTGCTTTGCATTGAGGTGGAGCGGAGATAAAACGCTAGCTCACGCTGGCTTTTCTTCGCTCCATGAAATTGAACCTTTAGCATGCAAAAAGTGTTCCCTATATTTTTTGGAGTAATGTATATACAATAAAATAAATAAATTTAAGAAAATAATTTAAATAAAATGAATTATAAAATATTTAGAATTAATTTATGTTAAATTCAATGAATTATAAAATATTTAGAATTAATTTATGTTAAATTCACTTTTAATTAATTAAATTTATAATTATTGTTAAAAATTACTGTTACAATTTTTATATATACAACTTTTATACAATATACAATTTTTATATGTACAACTTTGAAAAATTTATCAATATAAATTGCAATAAAATTTTTTACAATAAATGTTATTGTTTTTATCGATTTTTTTTATTATTCTACAAAAGTATGAAGGTAAAATCATTGAAAAGTTACTACTTAACAAGAAATTTCATTTCTAATAATAAGAAATATTACAACAAAATGTGCAATATCACAGAAAATTCCAAAAAATGTATATAGTATTTTGAACACGTCTCAACTTCAACTATATGAATATATAATGAAACATTTAAAATTTTTGACATAGAGCATTCAAAATTATAAAAATTAAAGATGATCTTGATTTTGAAAAGATCAAATCAAGTTCATATTATCATCATGTAATTTTCTTTAAAACTTTTAAATCCCCACTAAAACTCTTTTAAATCCATTTTTAAACTGAACTTTTGTCTGAAACGTTTTTGTCCATGAAAAGTTGCAGAACAGATATTAAAATGCATTAATTAAAATGAGATACATTGACACAAACACCTATAAAAACAACACACATCCATAAAATATAAAAAGAAATATAAGAAAATCTAAGAAACTTACCACTATTGCGTATCCATATTTTATATCTTTCGTCCGTGCTTAATGGAAATCGAAATAAATGCGCTCCCGTGGAAAATCGACCATTGCGACAATTTCTATACGCACATTTATCGTAAACACTTTCCGAAAGGCATTATTCATCTTTATTTAAGATTTTTTATTAATATATTTATATTATTAATATTTTGATATTATATTTTTCAAATTATATTTATATATATTTTATTATTTTATTATTATTAATATTCTTATTATGTTGAAAATTTATATTTGATATTTGTTGGATGTTAATAAAGATATCTTTTATTAAAAATAACTTCTACTATCTTTTATGAAAAAATAAAATAAAATCGACAAATAAAGCAAAAAAAATAAAAACTATTTGCACGCTTTAAGAAATAATAAAAAAAATAAAAAATGAAATCAAGGGAAAAAATAAACAATAAAGCTTATTTAATACCTAAAAAACCAATTTAATTACACAAGCTAAGTAATTTAAAAAATACACAAATTATATATACTGTACACACAGACACGCGCGCGCGCGCGCGCGCACGCGCACGCACACACGCACACACGCACACACGCACACACGCACACACGCACACACGCACACACGCACACACGCACACACACACACACACACACACACACACACACACACACACACACACACACATATTGTACATGAAATTGTGTAAACTAGTCGATTATCAATCGTGTTGTATAACATGAATTGATATTAAACCAATTCAATCGAGACAGCATCTTCTATAATGAAGAATTGAACAAGTTTAATATTTCGGCTAGATTACGATTACTAATAAAGCACACTGATCACAGCAAATCGCTCAAGTCGCCTCGGCAAATTTCTCGTGAAGAAAGACTGTCGACAACTGTTATTTTCTGTAGAAGTAGCGGCTTGTCTGTGTGTGTGTAGTGAGTCGAGTTTCATTTGTTTACTAACATTTCCCAACGCGGCAAGCCGGGCGAGCGAGCAGGAGCTGCAGGAGCCGCAGTGTATAGCGAGCCTTCGCAGTGTATAGCGAGCCTTCGCAGTGTACAGCGAGCCTATCGAGCATATCGTGTTATTTGGATTGAACATTTAAATTATTAATTTAAATAAATTATTATTAATTTTAATTATCACTTTGTGTAGTGTTTATCAGAACAACACCGACGGCGACGATGTCGACGGCGACAGCGACGGTGGCGACGACGACGATGTCTCCGGTCTCGACGGACACGGCGATGATGTCGACGGCGATGGCGACGATGTCGACCGTCCCGATGGCAACGGCGACGATGTTGACCGTCCCGACGGCGACGGCCTCGATGGCGATGAGCCCGACGGCGACGGTCCCGGCCCCGACAGCGGCGGCCCCGATCCCGACGGTCCCGGCCCCGACGGCGCCGGCAGGATCCTTGATTTTAAATGTAAGTAATAAACTATCGCGATTTTATAGCTTTTCGTCGATATTCAATAAATTCATTAGGTACATTTAAATTTAATTTAAATAAATAAAAGCTTTTATTTCATCAGATTACTATTTTTTGGATAACTGCAATTATTTTATTAATATTTCTATAGCTAATGAATTTTTTTTGTGCATGTTTCAGACCAAGTAATTACAAGAATTAATAAATACCATTACAATGGTATTTAGAGGAAGAGGACGAGGACGAGGACGAGGACGAGGACGAGGACGAGGGAGAGGAAGAGGAAGAGGCCAGGGGAGAGGGAACATAATTATATACAATAATTAAAATAATTATTAATAAATGAATAAAAATAAAGAATTGTTTTATATTCATTTCAGCGAGATGTCAATAAGACCAGACAAGATAGTAGTAGGAGCAAGCGAGATGAGAATAACAGCATGCAAGGAAACTCGATCCGATCCTCGAATCTTCCGCATGCTGTTATTCTCAACTCGCTCGCTCCTTATTGTCTCGTTTATTATTCGCTCTTATTGACGTCTCGCTCGATTCTATTACTGTTTCACTCGCTCCTATTACTGTCTCGCTCGCTCCTATTACTGTCTCGTTCCCTCTCCTGGTTCTTATTAGCATCTCGCTCGCTCCTATTGCTGTTTCGCTCCCTTTCTTGGCTCTTATTAGCATCTCGCTCGCTCCTATTACTGTCTCGCTCGCTCTGTTGGCTCTTATTGTCATCTCGTTCGCACCTAGAGCTGTCTCGCTCGCTCCTATTACTGTCTCGTTCGCTCCTATTACAGTCTCGCTCGCTCTCCTGGCTCTTATTGTCATCTCGCTCGCTCCTAGCACTGACTCGCTCGCTCTGACATAACTGTCGCGTTACCGACGTTTCGTGTACATAGCACGGAACGCAACCAAAAATTGTGCACATTGGGAGTTAGCCCTGAGAAAATGAACATTGGCTACGTATTCATGTCCACTTTTTCAGAGGACGCATCCGTACAGGACCACCTAAAATCGGGCCGTGACACCTCTCAGGCTTCTCCCTGGCGCATGCCTGCATAGTTAACGCGCTTCATGCAAAATCATGGCTATCCAACTGTACTTATCGTACAGTTGAAAAATACACTTTTCTAATTCATTTTCTCTGAAACTAAGGCCCATACATCCAAAAGCCCCATCACGGTTTATACTCGCAACCTACCTTTTCGAATGCACTATGGCTCATTTAAAAGTAGAGTTCGCAGTTGGCGGCATCTCTTTGTAAATACATATAAATTTATGGAATTTTAAAATAAAGAGGAACAAAGAAAATAAAAAGAAAAAATAAACATATGGGAACATTTCCTGGAAAGATTAATAACGAATAAATGAAGTAAAAACATTCAACTTTTTTTTATAATACTTTATATATAATATTACTAATTTTCCAAATTGTATAGACATGGATACTAGGTGGACAGGGCTATATCAAGAGAAAGTGAGAGAGAGTACTGCAACATGAATCAATACTCCCGCAGGACACCGCACAAGACCGTTCCTGCAATAATGTGTAAGTAGATTTACATTAAGGTTGTATGATCCTTCAGAAGAAAAAAATGCCATTTGAACTCGCTTCGCAACGGACGCAAAATAGTAGGCGCACGCCCAACCTGCACAGCTAGCGCGCTTCATGCAAAATCATGGCTATCCATTATATTTACAGTTGAAAAATACACATTTTATAATTAATTTTGCCCGAAACTGAGGCCCATACACCTTGTCACGGTTTATACTCACAACCTATCCTTTCGAATGAACTCTATTCGAATGAACTATGGATCATTTAAAAGTAGAGTTCGCAGTTGGCGGTATCTGTTTGTAAATACATATAAATTTGTGGATTTTTTAAATAAAGAGGAACAAAGAAAATAATAAGAAAAAATAAAAAGATGGGAACATTTCCTGAAAAGATTAATAACGAATAAATGATGTAAAAACATTCAACTTTTTTTATAATACTTTATATATATTTCCAATTTTTCAAATCGTATGGATACTAGGTGGACAGGGCTACATCAAGAGAAAGTGAGAGAGAGTACTGCAACATGAATCAATATTCCCACAGGACACCGCACAAGACCGTTCTTGCATTAATGTGTAAGTAGACTTACATTAAAGTTGTGACCCCTCAGAAGAAAAAATGCCAAATACAAAAATTGTCAGGTGATAAGTATTATATTAATAAAGCATTGTGCCAAGTCTGAACAAGTTTGCAAGGCCTGTTCAGAAGTTATTACAATTTGAATTTTGACATGGGCTCTTATGGGAATTCATCAAGTTTCACTATTTTTTCCACTTCATTTGGGAAATAAATATAGAAGAAAATATGGCATACTTTCAAAACTTTGCAGAAATGTTAATAAACATCTTAAAAACAAATTAGTGCAAAAAAAATTATGACTTCAAGGATATTTGTTGAAATATTGAATAAACAGCAAACAGACAATGGTTTCGCTGAAGTCGTAAGTGTGGAAATGGGGCAACAGCGCACGGTGACGTCACGTTGGCTGCGTTCCGAAATTTACTTTCAGTATTTATATACTGAAAATCTATAATGTGTGTAACATAAACCATAGATTTGTAGTAATGGCAGTGAATATCGGAATTCAGCTTTCATAACCCTTCTCTCCGTAAAGGATAATAAATACTACAGAGATTCGCTACTTTTTTTAATAGAGACTCTAACATCGATCTCACTTGACAATCAGCTGCTTGAGCGCGAAGTGTGCTTCGAGCGCGTGTAGTATACAGACACTTACATCGTTTCACCAGACTCATTTGAAATCTCTTGTTCTTCATCAATATCTGTTGATTTTTTCTCCACAGTACTTGTATTTTCCATGCAATCATCTGATGTGGTTTCGACTCGTGTCTTCAAGTTACAGAATTTGTCCGTGCTAACCGTTAATTGTACACTTTTTCAGTGACAACATTTCCTTTCCACATGTAACGTTTTAATTTCGACATTTTCGTAACGCAAGCGAAAACTAACCTCAAACGATGCGTTTGTATACTACACGCGCTCGAAGCACACTTCGCGCTCACGCAGCTAATTGTCGAGTGAAATCGATCCTACCAACTTACAGAAAATGCGACGTTGCCGCGATCAAAATACTTTTTTATGAGAGCTACTGTATTTAATTAATGAATAAATGACGTAAATAAATGCATTTTATATACATAATATAATTTCATTATTTAAGTATTTTTAAACAGTAATTACTACATTTTGTTACTTTTTAAAGATTTTCATACATACTTTCAGATTTTCGTTTTTGTCAGTTGCAAGTCAAGTAGTCTTTTTAAAAATCATTAAAAGTAAAAGTAAAAGTTTTACATACAGTAAATGCAATTTGTATATGATTTTATTAACAAATATTAACTTTAGCTTCTTAATCTCTCAAAGGAAGTTATATAATTTGGAATATGTTGGCTACATCGCTACAATTATTCGTGGCCTGTAGTATTTTCTATGTTTTGTATTATTTATTGTATTATTTATAATTACAGACCACAACCAGGTACTTCTACTGGTATTACTCATTCTTTACAACTCGACGACCACCGGAAAGTAGTCACATGTGTTCAAACCAAATACAAGGCAATCCTGGGTAATTCATTTTTACTTATTTTAAGCAAAGAGGTATGTTTAAAATTTCAATATCAAGAATTACAATATTTTTACGCTTTTGTAATTCTGAAATAAAAAATTGAATGTTTTTACTTCTTTTATTCGTTATTAATTTTTCTAGGATACAATATTTTTTCTAGGTTACAATATTTTTTAAAGTTTATGAACTCTACATGTTTATAAGTTCATAATCATGTAACATTTTATATTATTTATTTATCGAGTTAGCTTCTGATTGGTTAAGCGATTACGCGTTATGGGGGAAATACATGCCATGGGACGTCAACCTTACTGTTAATACTCTGAGAAGTTAGGAGATAGTTGCGGCAATAAATCAAGGCAAGCATTTTGTGCACATATAAACATTATTATTTACCATTTCCTTGCAACATCGCAATTTCTCGGGATAAAAGGCTGGCAAGAGTGGTTGTGATATAACCTCCCTACGCATGCATACTACACATTACATCCCCGTATGGAGCCTTTGGGATCCGCGACTCCATACACATATACAAACATGTGCGCACGTACGCGCGCACGCACGCACGCACGCACGCACGCACGCACGCATGCACGCACACACGGGACCAAAAACTGCTACAGCTTCATCGTTGGTCCTAGGTAACGCCAAAAGCAGTTACAGTTCACTTTAACATCGCATTCTTTCAAGATTTTTTGAAGGTCAATGAAGAAAAATTTCAGAAAAAATGTTCGAAACAAAAGTTTCTTATTTTTTTATGTAATCCGAATCTGCAATAAAAAATACCATGTTCCACTTGAAAAATCCAACTTCCGGTCTGAATAGCCTATTTCCAATCAGTACCGGAAGTTGAAAATATCATCATTCGATAGAGGATATCCGATTTACTTATCAAAACTTTCAGGATTTTTTATTAAAAAAATTTATACGTTATTTAAACGGCTGGCACGAGTGGTCTGATACACCGTGTATAGGAGAGAAGATTTACGCTGGATGAAAAAAATTTAACATTATCACTATATAAACAATCTGGTTCTTGTTACAAGCTGCTATCAAAATTGTTTATACTGCCAAGTCCTAAAACTCTCAATTATAACCAGGAATTAACAAATTTATTTTTGAGCATCTGCAGCAGCATATGGCACAAATAAATAACGATCATGACAAATTATGAGTGTTAATATAGGATGAGATGTCATTAGAAGCCAATTTGCAATACGATCAATTAAATGATAAAATCATTGGTTTCGAAGATTGGGGACATAGACGTACATCTCTCATAGCAGATCATGTATTTATGATCATGTATTTATGATACGAGGAATTTTGAAAGGTTGGAAAATTTCATTGTATTATGGCTTTTGTAAAAGTCAAATCAAATCTGCACAATTGTTGAGATGTATAAAAGAAATCATTAAAGAATTAACTAAAGCTGGCTTGAAAATTATTGCAACTGTATGTGACCAAGGACGACCGAATATGACATGTATTAACAGTCTTCTTCAAGATTCAAAATGCGAATGTATAAGCACAGGTTAAGAATATCGTAAGTATAAAATACATTAAATAATTTAAAAAACATAATTAAGATACATAAAACAATTTTTTATTCCATATCTCAGGAGATATTATTCAACTTTTTGAGCAAAACATTGTACCTATTTTTGATACATCTTTTAAAAGGAATCCGTAAGAATTTATTATTGAAAAATTTGGAACTTGATATCACCATATTGAAAGAAAACAAATGCCAATTTGCATCATGGAACATTATTGAAATGACATAAAATGGACACGTATATAAATATATTAAATCGCCAAGTACCAAAAATAACAGACCAACATGTCATTAAATCAAAAATAAAAAAAAAATGAAAGTAAAATGTGCTGCTCAAGTTTTCAGTGCAAGATTTTCAACACACTGTAAAAAATTTTTATGTAAATTTACTACTATAATAGTGGATATTAAAGGACCATCACAAATAGAGTAAACTTCCGCGCGTTCGTTACAATACAAAGTAAAAGTAATATCTTCCTATGTAATGAAAGATGTAAAAATAAATTTACAAAGCACGGAAATAATGTAGAAACGGTAATGCAATAATACTTTTCTCAGTAGTAGTATTAAACAATCAAACATTAAATTTACGAACCGAATCGGAAATATACAAAATGTTATGTAAAATTAAAATGTAAAATTGTAATTTAATATTATAGTACTAATAGTACTATAAAATTACAATAACTTTTCATGCATTTTCAATTCGTAATGATATGATAATATTTCGTACGTTTCCGGTTCGTAATGATACATTAACATTTCGTGCATTTACGGATCGATTCGTAATGATACAGTAACATTTCGTACATTTCCGGTTCGATTCGTAATGATACAGGAACATTTCGTACATTTTCAATACACGTTTATAATAGTATATATTTCTACGCAACAGTTACATTCAGTATAAATATGTAATAATAATGTTTTATTATGCTATTATTTAATATATATTTCATATATGCGTCACTGACAATGAAGGGGTTTAATATTTAAAGACTGTTGAATACGATATAATTTTTCCTACTAAATTGCATGTGAAACATTTTGCTAGCAATTATACTGTTTATACAGTGTCAAATATTGAACACTGCATGCTATAACTAGTTTACAACAGAATATATATTTCTACACAAGAGTTACATTGAGTAGAAATATATAATAATAATGTTATTATACTATTATTTAATGTGAACTGGGGTATGATCATCAGAAAAATGTCTCACATGCGATCTAATGAAAAATCATGTTGTGTACAACAAGTTGTAATTGTAATTTAAATTGATAAGATAAATTAACCAAAAGTTTTTGTTTTCAGCCATAATAAGCCAACATGTAACAGTTGTTACATTATATTAATAGGAGATATGACGCCATTAATGTGTGGCCACGTTTATTGTAATTATTGCATAGAACGGCTTCCATTTTCCCCATAAATGGTCCCCTTGCCATCAACAACTACATAAAATGCAACAAATGAGAAATTAAATTTTTATTATGTAAGTTTAAAAAATATTGTATTTATCTTTGCTCTAATAATTATTATTATTCGTATACAATACAATTAGTTTATATTTTGTAAAATATATAAAAACGGTTATATGTATATACACAAATATAAATATATATTTATATATTACATGTTTAATAAAAATTAAATATATTTACAGGGAAGTCATAGAAATAAAAATAGATACAGATCTAAAACAAGGCAGACAGAAGAAAAGTAATATCTAAAGAAATAATGATTATAATTATCTTTAATATTATAATTTTGTATTACATATATTTATAACCAAAAACGTTTTTAATTTGTGATACATGTTTATTAGAAGTAAAAATAATTTTATATTTTTGTACAGGGTGGAGAATTCATTATTTTTTATAATTTGTCGACACAAGTATGTTCTCTGAGACATTTAATTAAAGCGATGTAAAGTATTATCAAATTATGATAAACAAAATACGCACTATTGATCTTTCATGGATCAAGAACATTCAGCTTGAGTTTACGTTGGATAAATATAACAGAGCTATAAAGATTTTAAATACTATTTTTCGAATATACTATATTTCAAAATATAAAAACACAAATTACAACAATTTACCACAATCAACGCAGTTTCACAGTAATTTATTATACTAATTTTTATATAATTATAAATGACACTGATTTTTTGAAACTTTGAATTACATATTAAGAAAGTGTTCTTGCATACTATTACTTAAACATAATTTACCTTTTCAAAATATATTAATACAGGGTGGGAAAAAATTATTGGTCAATTTTTTGCCAATCGATTCTATTCGTCGAGATCGCCAACATTGCATCATAAACATGGTGCTGCAAAATTAACTTTCAAGATCATTTTCAATGTCAAATTTTTTTATTGGTTTAGTTGATTCTACTCGTCGAGCTGAACAAAAGTTTCAAAGGGACCATATGCCGGAAATCAATATTTCATAGAAAAATCTTCGTTTCAAGTTTTTAGAAGCCAAAAAATTTCGTAAAATTAATTGTCATGCGTGTAAAATCTGCTTAACATTACCCAGGAACATCGAAGTGGGCGTGATAGATTTTTGTTCCCTTCGGGGTATCCTGGTACACTGACCGGCAGGAATGGTGTCTCTCGGCGGCTGGTATGGGTGTGTGACAGCCGAACGCGGCGAATGTACACCGAAGCGCGTACATACGTGTGTCTCTAGATGCGCGGATCGAGGAGCGAAGGGAAAAAATAGTGGGAGGCCGTCCGATGTCGCATCTTTATCGCAAGATGCACAATCGAGGGAGAAAGCAATGTGAGACGTGCTCGCGGCTGGCGGTGTCCCTACGGCTATCTCACCCTCGCCGCTTGAATGCAGAGCGTGCAGGTGAGATAGCTGTAGAGACACCGCAGTGTCTCTATGCGCGTCTCGTTCCTTCCGATACCTCTCGCGCTTTTTTCTTTAAGAAACACGCCGCGTGCATCGCGCGAGCACATTTATTAATATTATAAATTATATTATATAATTAATATTATATATTATATTATATATTGTCTAAACATGAAAAAATGAAATGAAAAAATGTAATAATTGATTTGATGAGAAACACAAATTCTTATAAAAATGTTCACTTATGCCACACAGCAAAAATGCACATTCTAACTATGATTGCGAAATAATTCTTTTAGTATTGCACACTAAAAAATTATTATGTAAAATTACAATTATCATTGTAAGTCATTTTGAGATTTATTATATAATAGTTGTAATTTTTTATACGTAAATTTGCAGTATAAAAATAAAATTAATTTCTTGTGTTGTCAGTAAACAGATTGCGGAATTAAATTTACAATACGTATAGGAAGAACAATGATCCTTTTCGTAATTGTATTATTATATTACAAATTCAAATTTTAAACTTACAATATACTGATTTATAAAATATTTAATTATAATTTTCATCATATTTATTAATATTGTCTATAGAGACACTGCCGTGTCTGTATAAGTTTCAAGCTGCATAATGACATTATAATGATTATGATATAACTGATAATGATATATAATGATATATATCATTATATATATGTTATACATATATATAAATAAAAAATAAATAATATATATAAAAACATTATATATATGTATATATATATATATATATATATATTATAATATATATATATATATATATATATATATATATGTGTGTATATATATATGAGAATAACGATGATACTCTCGATTTACAGAATACGCCTACTAGCCGGACATCACCGGCCAGCCGGCTATTCAAACGAAAAAACGCCTTTAGGCGTTTTTATTGGCGGTGTGGAAGTTTTATTGGCCCTGAAAAGGGCCGATCGTGGGCTAGCGCGAAAGCATTCATTAATAATTAGTCCAGTATCCAAACCGGTCAATAACTTGATTCAGTCAATTAGGTATCGAATCAATCAAGTGTGCGAGAAAATTTGGTTGGAAGTTCTTCCCAAATTTCTTTCGCGTGATTGACTAACGCTGCTACCGTCCTCTCCCTTCTTGGTTCCCAGCATCGAACCATAAGTGCCCAAACGTTTTCGATCAAATTTAGATCTGGTGAACGAGCAGGCCAATGAATTAATTGGATCTCCGGATGATTCCGAAACCATGCTTGCGTTTCACGTGATGTGTGGACTCCGGAGTTATCCTGCACAAGTTGGATAATTGGCATGTCCTCTGCAGAATAGACTGCGCGTACTGATGGAAGAAAGATATCTTCCAGTATGCGAATGTATTCCGCAGAATTCATGTGTGTGGGAATTTCCACCAATTCTCCGACTGTAGTGCCGGAAATCCAACCCCACATTGCACATGAAATCCTCCCTTCTGTGAAAAGGCACAACATGATTCGGATGCAACCGTTGATCCCTTGGACACCATACGTGAGGTACGTGGTCGTCAGAGGACCTTTTCAAAGACCTTTTCAAAGACCTTTTCATCGGTTCAGATCGTGGCTTCCCAGTCTTCACGGCTTGTCACCAGGTTCTCCAAAGCATACGCGATGCACTGCTCTCGATGAACGGGAGTCAGCGGAATTTTGTGGACTGGTCGGTAGCAATGATACCCAGCTTCGTTCAGACGTCGCCGGGCGGTCCTATCCGATATCTGGATGTTCGTCGCGTTGATGACCTCCTGGACGGTGCCGAAAGGACGGTCAGTTACCGCAGCGACGATAGCCTGATCTTATTCCGGCACGGTTTTTCGAGGACCACGATTATTGTGACAATGTAAAGCATGATCACCGCCACCAGTAAATCGTTGGATCCAGTTGGATCGCCGAACAGTTTTGACAGAGCACGGAATATCAGCAGCAAGTTCTGCTACTGGTCTTCCGGCCTGCCACTGTCCGACAATGCAACCTCAAATTTCAGGACACAAGTTCTGAGGCATCGTAACAATTTTTATCGCATCCACTCAATGCTATGACACCACGATAAATGATTTATTAGAGAAAAGTTGTTGATAACAGTTGCAAAACGGGGTCTCCTAGTAACAAAACAATAAGTAAAGAAAGCAACACATAATTGATCGTGTGAATGAGATACATAAACTGTGTTTAAAAATAATAAGGGGGATATTTATATTTAATAATACAAATTTAAAAAAGGACTTCCGAAAAGATGGCGGAGAGAGTGGTTGAGCTGTAAGAAGAGCTCGGTGAAAATGGAGTGGAGAGTGGATATGAGAGGACTGGGAGAGGAGAGAGTGAGAAGAAAGTGTGGAGGAGAGAGAGAGGAAGGTGGACAATTGGAGGGAAGGTGGAGGAGTGAAGGAGAAAGGAGCGATACAGTGAGAAAGTCGGAGCAGTGAGGAGGAGAGAGCATGGTCGGAAAATGACTTGGCAGAAAGGAAGAGGTGAGAGGGTCGGTAAAGCAGACCATGCGGGGCGAAGAAACGGTGGTAGGCGCAGGTGGCGCGCAGGTGACGGCAGGAGGAAAGAGAGATGGAGCAGGGAGTGAAAAGCGATCAACGGAGAGAGTAATCGATAAATCGACAAATCGAGAAATCGATATCGATGTCGAGAGTATCTGGAAGAGAAGGTTAGGAAGCACGTGAGAAGAACAGCGAAAGCGAGGAGAGAAAAGACGAGAGGTTGAGTTAAAAATGAAGAAAGTGAGTACGGAAGAGTGGAAGAGAATAGTGGAGGAAATGAAAGGAATCAAGGAGGAGATGGGGGAGTGCAAGAGGGAGATGAAAATAATGAGAGAGATGATGGAGAAGCTAATGAGAAAGGAAGAGGAGAAGGTGGAGGAATCAGGCGAGAGAGGAGAGGAAGAGGAGAGAGGGGAGAAATGTGGGAAAGAAGGCGAGAAGGAGAGGGAGAGTAAGGAGGCTAAGGAGAAGGAGCAAGAAGTGAGGAACAGAGAGGAGGTGAGGAGTAAGGGGAAGAACGGACGTACGGAGAGCGGACAGAGAGAGAGGGAGGAAAAACAGAGAGGAGGAAAGGGAGAGGCACAGGAGGAAGCAGAGAAGCAGGAAAGTAGGGAGGAAGGAGAGGCAAGGGAGAGGAGATCAGATAAGGAAGAATGGACGGAGATGAGAAGAAGAAGGAGCGGAAGTGAGAAAGAAGAGGAGGGCAAGAAGAAGGGGAATGGAAGAAGGGAAGAGGCGGAGAGAGTGGTCAAAGGGGGAAAGAAGGAGAAAGCAGGGAGAGAGATAGAAGAGGAAGGAAGAGGAAGGAACAGAGGATGGGAGATGAGAGGAGAGAGAAGAGAGGCAGCAGAGAAGACGGCGTGGGAGGAGAAGAAAGAGGAGGAAAAGATGATAGAGTGGTGGAGGCTGATGGAAGCGGAAGAGGAGGAGAGGGCGAAGGAGCGAGAGAAGAAAGAAGAGATAAAGAGGAAAATGGAGGAAAGGGTGCGGAAGAGACTGGAGGAAGGAGAGGCGAGGGAAAGAGCGGAAAGGAGAGAGGAAGAAAGAAGAAGAAGGAAGAGGAATGTAGTGTGGAGGGGAGTGGAGGGAGAAGATAGAGAGGAAAGGGCAATATATGCGAAGGCGCTGACAGAGGCTGCGCTGGGAAGAGAGGTAGATTTTGGGGAGATAGAGGAAAGGAAGGGAGAAAAAGAAACGTGGGTGGTAATAGCGGAGATAAAAAGGGAAGCGGACAGGGAGGAATTACTGAGTAAAAGGTTGGAGATAAGAAGGAAGTGGGGGTGGGAGTAGACGAGGACTTGACAATGGAAGAAAGGAGGATGAGGTGGAGGATGGTGGAGGTGGCAAGAAGGGAGAAAGTGAGAAGAAAAAGGGTTAGAGTTACGAATAGGGAGATTTGGGTAGAAGGAAAGAAATGAGAATGGAATAAGGAGGAGATGAGATGGGAGGAAGGGAAGGGAGAGCAGGAATAAGGAAATGAAAGGAAGGAGGAAGGAAGTAAGAGAGAGGGGAGGGAGCGTGGGAAGGGAGAGGGCCCTTGGAATGTAATGGCCAGCGAAGGTCAGGTCGGATGGGGAAAGGAAAGAATGAGAAAATGTAAATAGAAATGTGAATGCGAAATGGAGAGAGAGAAAGGAGTGAGCGGTGAGAAATGGAGAGGAGAGATACGGGAAGGGAGTGGGTTTTTAGAATGTAATGGCCAGCGAAGGTCAGGTCGGATGGGGAAAGAGAAAGAACGTAAAATGTAAAGGCGAGAGTAGCGAGCGAAATGTGAGGAAGAGAGAGAGAGAGAGAGAGAGAGAGAGAGAGAGAGAGAGAGAGAGACAGAGACAGAGACAGAGACAGAGACAGAGACAGAGACAGAGACAGAGACAGAGACAGAGACAGAGACAGAGACAGAGACAGAGACAGAGACAGAGACAGAGACAGAGAGAGAGAGAGAGAGAGAGAGAGAGAGAGAGAGAGAGAGAGAATAATGTGGAGAGGCGAGGGAGGAAAGAAGAGATGAAATTGTAAAGGGAGCGGAAGTCCCTGTATACCCCGAAAGGGTTTAATAAACTACTACTACTACTACTACAAATTTAAAAAAGTATTAGTAAATATGATGAAAATTATAATTAAATATTTTATAAATCAGTATATTGTAAGTTTAAAATTTGAATTTGTAATATAATAATACAATTACAAAAAGGATCATTGTTCTTCCTATACGTATTGTACATTTAATTCCGCAATCTGTTTACTGACAACACAAGAAATTAATTTTATTTTTATACTGCAAATTTACGTATAAAAAATTACAACTATTATAATAAATCTCAAAATGACTTACAATGATAATTGTAATTTTACACAACAATTTTTTAGTGTGCAATACTAAAAGAATTATTTCGCAATCATAGTTAGAATGTGCATTTTTGCTGTGTGGCATAATTGAACATTTTTATAAGAATTTGTGTTTCTCATCAAATCAATTATTACATTTTTTCATTTCATTTTTTCACATTTAGACAATATATAATATTATATAATATATAATATTAATAAATGTGCTCGCGCGACGCACGCGGCGTGTTTCTTAAAGAAAAATGAGCGAGAGGTATCGGAAGGAACGAGACACGCATAGAGACACCGCAGTGTCTCTACAGCTATCTCACCTGCACGCCCTGCATTCAAGCGGCGAGGGTGAGATAGCCGTAGGGACACCGCCAGTCGCGAGCACGTCTCACATTGCTTTCTCCCTCGATTGTGCATCTTGCGATAAAGATGCGACATCGGACGGCCTCCCACTATTTTTTCCCTTCGCTCCTCGATCGGCGCATCTAGAGACACACGTACGCGCTTCGGTGTACATTCGCCGCGTTCGGCTGTCACACACCCATACCAGCCGCCGAGGGACATCATTCCTTCCGGTCAGTGTGTACAGTACCATTTCAACGGCTGATGGTTCCTTAAAGCAACGGTTATTTGCCTCGGAGAGGAATAATATATCGCTCCGTAAGACATTCGTTACTTGTGCTTAAGAAGCTTTCCATCCATATCCAGACCACTTTCGTGATTATTAGAAGACTGCCGCTGATCCTGATTCAATTTTCAGTGTAAAATTAAAAAAAATTGTTTTAATTTTTTACCAACTTTTTTCTAAGAATAACGTTGCTGTAGCATGCCTCGACGTGGTGACCGTAATCGAGCGCATCGGGATAGGCGTGACCAACGTCTAATGCTTCGAGCAATTGATCGTGTTCATGGTAATTACACACGAGCACGAGCTCTTTATACTAGTTGGTTGCGACGCCAAACTAATGGCAGACCATTACATCCAGGGTCCGTGCCTGATCGTAGAGAATTTCAACGACTCGATGAACGATTCCATAATCAGGAGCAAATAAATTTTGCAGGTGCTGGCCACCGTAGGGCAGGTCGTCCTCGTGTGTCTTTGAGAATTGAGGAACGTATAACTGCTCTAGCTCGAACTTATCCTGTCATGGGATCACGACGCATAGGCGCGCAAGTAGGGGTTGATCATAAAACAGTTTTGCGCATTCTCCGGAAGGCCTACGACTCTACAAATTGCATGAGTTACGATCTCGTGATCGCACAGCTCGTCTTCGTTTTTGTCGATGGATGCTTCGCAAGATCCGAAGAAATCGGCACTTTCTGAAAAATATAGTGTTCACTGATGAATCCAGTTTTTCCAGCACTTCCATTTTTAACCGCAAAATGTTCGCATCTGGCGCAGACGCAATCCACACGCAATGGTCCAAAGAGTTCAGCAGGGCCGCTTCTCAGTCAATATTTGGGCAGGGATACTCGGGAATGATTATATTGCTCCTGTGTTTCTCTCAAACCGATTGCCAAGCGTTGAGTATTTGCGGTTTCTACGTCATACTCTCCTGAATCGACTGCGATGTATGGTTCCGAGGAATGCCCGTAATCAAATTTTTTTATGCATGACGATGCTCCACCGCATTTTGGCAGGCAAGTCCTTTTTTACAACGAGATTTTGGAACTCGATGGATTGGTCGTAATCCTGCGCCACACTTATGGCCGTTCACCTGACCTGAACCCTCTGGACTTTTATTCTGGGGAGCTCTGAAAGCCATTGTTTATGGGTCGTTCAGGATGGCTCAGGATTTACGAGATCACATTGAAGAGACAGTTGCCACTTTAGCACGAAATCGAGCTGTGCTCCGTAGAGTGCGAGATAATTTGGTGGAGAGCTTGCATTGATAACGATGGTGGTTACGAAGCTGGCAAACAAGCACAACTGCTCAGAGGTATTGGGGCCGATGGGTCAATTCTATTTGTTCGTAGGCAGCGTCGACGACGATAAAGTGAGAGGCGAGGGGAACTCACTATAATCAAGTCACTCCTAAGGGAACAGAAATCTACCACGTTCACGTCGTTGTTCCTGAATAGCGTTAAGAGTAGATTAAACAGATATTGGACCTAAAAAACGAATTTTTCAGGGTCATTTTTGGAGGGTGATTTTCGCTAATCATAATAAAGATATTCAGAACATGATTTTAAGAACTTTATAAGCATCAGATTTATTTTCTGACTTCATAAAAATCGATTTTTTGGAAATTTCAGGCAAAAAAACTTGAAACAAAGATTTCTCTATAAAATATTGATTTCCGGCATATGGTCCCTTTGAGACTTTTGTTCAGCTCGACGAGTAGAATCGACTAAGCCAATAAAAAAATTTGACATTGACCTTGAAAGTTAATTTTGCGGCACCATGTTTATGATGCAATGTTGGCAATCTCAACGAGTAGAATCGACTGGAAAAGCTTGATCAATAATTTTTCCTCACCCGGTACAGATAGTACACCGGATTAGCGACAAACGCGTCTGGCAACAAGAAGAAGAGCCAATGAACAATTTCAACCTCATAACCTTGACAAGTTCAGAGTGTAAAAGTGAGTTAAAGAGTGTAAAGAGCTAAACTTGTTATTTTTTCTTTTCAAGAAATAAATTCAAAATGAAATTTATAATATAAGCTTCTGAAAGCTAAATGCGATGAACTGGTAGGGTATAATTTCGAGACGTACATGTCCGAAAACGAGTTGTCAAACCTACAGGTCAACGAACAGGAAGCTGTAATAAATAAATAGACATATCAACTGTAATAAACGAAATAGACATACCAACTTTGCAAAACGAGTTAGCGGAAATTCGCGAAGCTGATGACGACCTACATGACAGCAGAGAGCCACAACGTCTGCCCGACATCAGAGTCACATATATATCTGATGACGAGGAAAGTGATCTTATATAACATAAAAATTTGTTTCAAGTTTTATTATTATTTAACTTTTAATCTCGTTTTAGATACATGTTAGACACTTGCGCCGTGTGCGACGAATACGAGGGAAAGCTGAAGGCTTGCGACTCATGCTCCAAAAAATATCACAATGCGTGGAATTGACAAAGTCGCCTACTGGAATATGGCCCTGTTTTGAATGCAAGAAAAATAACGCAAAAGAAGGTAATAGGAGTCTGTATTGTATTCCCTTTTTTTCCACATCGATAGAATTTTAGTTTTTACAAATACAGAAATTTTTTATAACACAAATCATATATAAGCTTCCCAACAGAGACTCGAGTGATTCGAAAGCACACTGGTCAAAACGACTGAACGAGCTGAACTACATATATCTATCTATTCTATCTATTCTTTGGAAATGTAAAAAGTGTTCTGTATAATATTATATGTTTATAATTTTACAATTAATATAACATTGAAGGAAACCTTTTTTTTACATTTCCTGACGGAAGAGACCATCACCTTCTCACGGTTTCCGTTAAGCAACAACATATACATTATCCATTTACACAATTGATAGAAAATATTATTTACATATTATTAGATTATTAATAGAATATTATTTATATTAGTACAATATATTACTATTCTCATACAAATATTACACACATGATTTTTTTTAGAAAAAACCAACGTATATGTTGACCAAGAGTGGATTTTCACTATTTATTTTCGCTGCTTTCTTCTTTCTCAGATCGCGCTAAACATTCGTATGAACATTTTATGAATATTTTTTAAAAACATATTTCGAAGATTTTCGAATTATGTTTCGAAGAGTTATAAGAAAGATATTCTCATATATTATGTTCATAGTACATTCGAATATCCGCTTCTAAAAATATTTGTTTAATGTGAATAGAACAATCTATCGAATATTTTGCAGAATACTTTATGCATATTTTAGATTATTCCATAAATATTATATATACTGATGTTACGTTCGTAAACTCCATGATTTCTTCCATTCGCAAAACATAAACGGAAATAGCAAATAAGTCACCAAGCGCGGCCTGATAAGAGCTAACGCGGCTCAATGATCCCTTGTCTAAAAACTTTTCGCCAACGTCCCTTTGTCCCACAGAGGCACGTGTTATTACTTCTGGAAAGTGATCTCAATAAACATGTCAAATCTAGATAACAACATGAAGAAAAATTAATATCTCCATAATTAATAGCTCTGAGAAATAGTTGCGAGCTGTGTGCACTGGTTCCCTAATTCAACCAACAGAAGACCGAAAAATCGCAAATCTCCTTATTTGGAGACCATTATCTATGCCGCACCACTAATCAAATTGAATCACGCAAAAATTGGGAAGGATTATCTCCCCTAAAAATTCGCTATAAAAATAAAAACGGCGACTTGCCAACTCCGCGGTCAATTCAATCCGCAGTCCACAGTCAGTAATCAGTTTCACGGTGCGCAATTCTATCGCAGTTACAAGTAGTGCAGTTTTCGAGCATTCGCAGTCGCGAGTTCAATTCGCTAATCACAAGTTTTAAAATCACCATCTTCCACGAAGTCAGCAATCCGACGCTTCCTGAATCTCAAATCACCTGAGATCTTCTACTAAAGAAGTAAGTCGTTTTTAATCATATTCCTTCGCCCGATCTTAAACATAGTGGGTCGTAGAGTCTTATCGGAACCTCGTTCTAGTGGCGACTTTCCGACCGGTTGATGACGAATTCGAAAGTGAGGTAGACCGATTCCTCGGAGAATTAAATAATTTTCTTAACCACGTGGACGACCGGGAGTTCAGACGGATATTCAGAGTTAGAACTCTTCCGCCTAATCCCTTGACGAACCAGGCCGTTCCCGATTCTCCTCCGCCGACACCCTCGCCTTCTAATTATCATCTGATCTCGGACGACGAAGTAGGCCCGTCCTATTCACCTACTCTGGATCGGGAAGAAGAGAAGACGGACTCTCCTCAAAGCCCTATTAACGAACAACCTGAAGAAAGCGAACGAAACGAAGAGAATCAAGAAAGTGAGAGCGAAGAAAGCGAGGATAGCGAAGTAACCAAAACCGAGCAAAGCGACGAAAGCGACTACAAACCACCTCCCAAAATGAGAATCTTGTAATAACGTCGATCCATTCTTTCTGCATTCCCTGATATACATTTTCACCCACACACATACGCACTTACATTCTACAAGCATAATGAGACCACGATATTCTCAACACATTAGTTTTATTATTTTTATATTCATGTAAATTCTGTCTCCCAGGATGAGTTGACCGGAGGCTGTGCAGGCACTGCAAAGAACACGTCCGCCAGAGACGGCGGGGCCGGAGCAGGCATGGTTTCATCCGTCTCATCGTCGTTCGCAAACGTGACGCCTCCTGTTGCTGCGTACCAATAAGAAAAAACAATCTCAGAAAGAGAGAGTCAGCGAGAGTACAGATTAAGGAAGACAATCAGCTATGCCCCCTCTTTGCCAAATTTTTTATATAATAAAAAATGAGGGTCAACAAGGGAACTCGTATTCTTATATTCTTGTAATTTGTAATTGACCAATAACAAGAAGTAGAAATAAATAGTCTAATTAGTTCATAACAGCAATCTATTCTATTTTCATTTAAAACTCCAACCTCGCTCACTCCTTCTTCGCGATAGCACGCGGTCCAGTCCTGGAGTAAGAAGGTCTATAGTCTTGACCCGAAATTAGGACTGACGATCGCATAGCTTAGTTAAAGTGTCATAGCGGATGTTGACTTATAACCGAACCATCCGCATGCGATCGGCCCGGAGCGCTCCACAGTGGGGCCAAACAAAAAATCGTGTTTCGAAATTGTCTACAGCCTTCAAAAATTAACCGATCTTAATGATTTTTTTTTAAATTGAAGCTTATTCAATTGCGGACAAAGTTAAGGAGGTCGATTTTTTAAATAAGATTTCGTTTCAAAATGGCGTATGTAAATAGTGACTAGAAAATAGAAAGCATTTACAATTTTTTACCAATTAGTACTAAATTGCATATATATATGTTCTCGATGTCGCAGATTATGAAATTAATATTAAAATTACATAATAAATTATAATAAATTTAATATGGCCGCTATGATCAATAAAAATATTATAAATATATCATGCATAAATGTATCATTACGTGAGTATAATCCAGCTATATTTTTCTCCTTCTGAGGCAGTATTTGTATACTTCATCCAGCAATAACTGCTGAGCTTCAACATCAATAACTTTCGAAGTTCGTTTCCATTCATTTCGATTACTACTTATGTAAGGATCGGACGAAATTAGAAGCTTCTTAATAATATCCTCATTTGCTGCATTTCTACAATGTTTGCGAGTGTGATATTCTCTAAATCGCTTAAAGTCCTTATTTCGTGCTTCTTGCGCTTCTTCAGACAATTCACCGATCGGTAATAAATGCGAATTTATAATTTTACTGCCATGAAAGAGAATTTTGTGTACTGAAGCAGGCATATAGTACCAAGAATAAAGTTTAATATAAAGCTCTGCTGTTTCAAAAGCATATTTTTCAAATTGAATAGTATTAATCATTTTCCCACAAGCAAGAGTCTGCAGAATAATCCCAAATCTTCGAATAAGAGTCTCATCAACGCCAGTTATCTTTGAAGTCGGTTCAGGATCTCTGAAAAATCTTACTTACGGATTTGCATCTCACTCACTAGCCATCTAGCGATAATAAGAAGCATACGCGGTAAGCCTACCACTAGATGGCTAGTGGGTGAGATGCAAATCTGTAAGTAAGATTTGTTCTTTCATTCTATATGTATGACAAATATTATGACAAAAATTTTGACATATTGATGACAAATTGTCAAATTTTTTGCGCTTCGAAGGTATATGGTTTGTGAGTGTGTTGAAGATTTATTGTATTGGAGACTTGTTACGTTGGAGGAGATTCTTATATTTAAAATAAAATTGTAATTTACTTTTCCTGTTCATTATTTCTGTTTCCTGATTTTATTTTTGTTTAGTGTTCGTATTTATTCATTTTCTTCTGTTCATTACTTTCTGTGTTCCTTACTTCTGTTCCTTAATTTTCTCTCTGTTCGTTGTTTCTGTTTTTTAATTTCTAAAATTTCTTCTGAAATTTAATTTTTTAAAATCAAATTACACTCTTAAAAGTTATAAGTTAAATAACTTTATTAGTGTTAATATGGATAAGTTTAAAATAAGAAATAGAATCCTTTCGGATATTCTGTTAGAAGGAGAAGCAGATGTAGACAAAATTTATAATTATATTACTACGCATTTTAATTTTAATGAAATTCAAATGAAGGCAATACAAGACAAAATTTCTCAAAGTTTTATGCCCGTTTTTAAAAAAAAATATAGAAAAGCATTTTATAATAAACATAATTTCGAATTAAATTATAAGAAATGGTTAGATTCTGATTTTGTCGCAGATTTTACACCTCAAAAACGTGGCAGAAGATATTTAGATTTTGATGAATGTTCTCGATCTGTGAAATGGCGAAAGACTAACTCTTTAATGGATACTTATTCTGAGAATGAAATAAAAAATGCTTTCCTTACTGGCTTAAGAAATAGTGGTAAATCGGCTCTTGCAAATACTATTTCTCGACTGCTCGAATGTTCCGAAACTTCTGAAAATAAAGAAACAACGAACACACTAAATGATAAGAACATCGTACATACAATTTTCTGATTGTGAAGCTTTGACTTTGTTTGAAGATGCTAAATTAACAAAATCTCAATACGAAATAATTCGTTTGCATGCGATTGCCAAAAATGCGGATATATTTCCAAGTTATAAAAAAATTTCTGAGGTAAAAAAGACATGCTTTCCCTCACCAGATGCACTTCAAATTTCAGAGGTGGGTGCGGAAGTTAATTTACAACAATTATTAGATCACACTATCAATCGGATACTATTAATTCCAAGTGTTGAATTACCAATCGCAGTACAAGGTGAAAGAGTTTTATTACGATTGATAGCCAAATGGGGATGTGACGGAGCATCAGGTCAAAGTAAATATAAGCAAAAATTTGATGACGAAACATTATCAGATGAAAGTATTTTTATGATTTCAATGGTTCCTCTACGCTTAGAAATTAATACATTATCTGGCTGGAAAGAGCTATGGAAAAATCCCCGGCCTTCATCGACGAAATATTGTCGACCAATTAAATTTGAATATGCTTCTGAATCAAAAACAAAAATAATATATGAAGTTAATCAGATAAAAAATCAAATTAATAATCTTGTGCCTACTATCATAGATACTGACACGTGTCGTTATGAAGTTAAATATGAAATGATATTAACAATGATAGATGGAAAAATATGTCAGGCTTTAACTAACACACCATCTTCATCGACATGTGTGATATGTGGAGCAAAACCATCTGAGATGAACAATCTTTCTAAATTACAGGACAAGCAGGAAATTGTACAAAATTTTGAATACGGAATATCAATATTACACGCGTGGATTCGATTTATGGAGTGTATACTACATATATCTTATCGGCTAAGTTTCCGTAAATGGACTGCAAAAGAGCCACAAGATAATATGGCGATGAAGGAAGCAAAAAAAAAGATTCAAGAGGAATTTAGAAAGCAAATGGCTTTGTATGTAGATATTCCACAACAAGGTTCTGGATCATCAAATGATGGTAACACGGCGAGAAGATTTTTCAGAGATCCTAAAACGACTTCAAAGATAACTGGCGTTGATGAGACTCTTATTCGAAGATTTGGGATTATTCTGCAGACTCTTGCTTGTGGGAAAATGATTAATACTATTCAATTTGAAAAATATGCTTTTGAAACAGCAGAGCTTTATATTAAACTTTCTTTGGTACTATATGCCTGCTTCAGTACACAAAATTCTCTTTCATGGCAGTAAAATTATAAATTCGCATTTATTACCGATCGGTGAATTGTCTGAAGAAGCGCAAGAAGCACGAAATAAGGACTTTAAGCGATTTAGAGAATATCACACTCGCAAACATTGTAGAAATGCAACAAATTAGGATATTATTAAGAAGCTTCTAATTTCGTCCGATCCTTACATAAGTAGTAATCGAAATGAATGGAAACGAACTTCGAAAGTTATTGATGTTGAAGCTCAGCAGTTATTGCTGGATGAAGTATAAAAATACTGCCTCAGAAGGAGAAAAATATAGCTGGATTATACTCACGTAATGGTACATTTATAAATGATATATTTATAATATTTTTATTGATCATAGCGGCCATATTAAATTTATTATAATTTATTATGTAATTTTAATATTAATTTCATAATCTGCGACATCGAGAACATATATATGTGCAATTTAGTACTAATTGGTAAAAAATTGTAAATGCTTTCTATTTTCTAGTCACTATTTACATCCGCCATTTTGAAACGAAACCTTATTTAAAAAATCGACCTCCTTAACTTTGTCCGCAATTGAATAAGCTTCAATTTAAACAAAAAATCATTAAGATCGGTTAATTTTTGAAGGCTGTAGACAATTTCGAAACACGATTTTTCATTTGGCCCCACTGTGCGCTCGCCCGACTAGAGTGATAAGACTCCGAGATAAGAGACACACGACCCGTTCGTCCATCCACACCCGTTCCTTAATAGTTAACCTAATTAAATCCAATTCACGGAACCGGACGTAACACTGAATATATAAAAATGTAATCGTATAAAAAATATTCATAAAAAATTTTTAGTACGATCTGGATGTACATATATAATATATATATATATATATATATATATATATATATATATATATATATATAAGATACCTGAGGTAAGTGGTTTCCAAAGACTAAGAGATATAGATTTAATAAGGATCCCTACTCCTAAGATTTTTCTCACTCTGTGTTTGTCTGTTTAAACTCTCTAAGTCAACTCAAACAGATTTAGATGGTGATGATCAGAATAAGTTTCCATTAAAAAAACCTGTAATTTACCTATTTTCTGAACTTAGTATAGACGAAATAGTTGAGAAAAGTTGCCGAGAAAGACGGTTCGAGACGGAAACTCGAGATTGGCTCGGAACGAGTGTTCTTTGCCATTGCGTATGATATAATAATAATAAATTATTATCATCAATAGAAACTATCTAAGCCATTTCCAAGTCCCCTAGCTCGCTACAGCTTCCATGAAAAAAAAATAGAAGTAGGATCTCCGAGCGCTGCGCAGGTAGCGCGCGATCAGTTTTAACTTTCGGCGGTCGGAAGAATAAATGTAAATACACTATAAAAAATTTATGTAAAATTACACCTATTATAGTAGGTAATTTTGAGACCCACGTTAAATTGTAAATTTACAGCTAAAAACTGTAATTTTTTGCATGTTTATAACTCTACATATAAATTTTGCAAAAATTTCCTAATTTGTTTTTCTTTGTGCATACACTGTAAAAAAATTTTAAAATTGAATAATGATTTTATTTATGTGCTGCAAAATTAGAGAACACGCAAAAATTTACACCTATTATAGTGAGTCTCAAAATTACATGTAATTTTACATAAATTTTTTACAGTGTATAGTCCTTGAAAATTATTGTAATTGTTTATTTATTAACCCCTGTCAATAAAATTTTAATGAATGTTATTAATTAATTCCCAAGTCAAAACATTATTTTTCATCTAGTGAAGATACCCGGGTGTGTCTGCTAGGCACATGTACTTTAACGTCATTCAGTTTAGATTAAAAAATTTAAAAAAAATTTACCAGTGTGTTTTTAGTTTTTAAAAGAATTAAATAATGGAGATTCGGAGCCTTAAGTCGAGATTTCAATTTTTATTCAAGTTATAAGCAAAAATATGACGAGGTGGGTACCGGGTACTCAGGTGTGCACATATAAAGGTTAACAGTGGAAAGATTCTCCTTCTCATACCCTACATTAACAAGTATTTCTTCTGATTATTGTATAAATCCTTTGTCAATTGCAATATTGCAATCGCCGATGAAATTATTCGATTCCGATGAAGATTTAATGAAATTATATTAGAACAATTATTTTGATACATGAAATACAAGTTGGCTATTAGCCAACTTCACCAATTTGGGTTAAGATTTAGAACTTCAGATTAACGACTGCCGACTACCAAATTGTAAACCCGGCTTTACTATTCTCTATCATATAATAACGATTTAAATTTAACTTTTCAGTCAGTCAAAGCATACGCAAACAGAAATGTTTAATAAAAATAAAAGATAAGATAACGGTACTCATTCAACGATATTGAAAATCATCTTGATCCAAAATAAACGTTAGAAGAACGTATGGAAAATCTAGAAAAAAAATCAAGAACACATATAAAAAACTGCAATAAGAATAACTCCGTTGAAGAAAATGAAAAAAATAATGCAACAGACTAAAAACTATACATATAGGTGTGTCAGGATGTGCACAACCCGCTTATGTACCTGCATCAAAAGTAACAAAAAATGTTCCTCATGCCAATAAAAAAAAGTGCAACAATAATGTAATATCATCTGTACAATTTGAACCCTTCTGTTAATCATTCGCGTTGACACAAATAACTTGAAAAAAATTTTTTTTATATTTTACAGAAATCTGGAAAAACAAATAAAAATAAAAGGAGTATCGAGAAAGAAAGGAACTATTAACATTACTAATAACATTACTAAAAAAAAAATCGATACTAATCTGGGGGAAAACAAGGATAAAGAGGTAAAAAAAAGAAAAATTTTGATCGTTTATATTCTTTTTCAATTCTTCTCCTGAACAGAGTTTTATTACTGATAGTATTTTACGATGCTTCTCGTTTGAGACTAATCCAGATACAGGCTAGAGATATTAAGTGTACATTAGTCTGCACCAAAATTCAATCAATAGCGAAATTAAATAGCCTGATAATCTGATAAATAATATCGCACAAATAATAGCAATGTACCTAAGAATTATCAAAGATAGAACATTGTGATTGTCATTTCGATAAATACATTTCGATAAATACGTTTTAATTACACTTATTAAAAATATCTTACACATTTTCGTTATTAATAAATAATTTTTAAACTAATAAAGATCATTTTTGTGTTTATGAGCACGAAGTAGAAATTTATTTCGATAGTTTTAAGCAAGTCGGAAGGGCTATCGGTGAGTCAGAATCGTGAAATACAAGTTGGCTATTAGCCAACTTCACCGGTTTGGGTTAAGATTTAGAACCAGATTAACGACTACCGACTCATTGTAAACCCGGCTTTACTATTCTCTATCATGTAATAACGATTTGAATTTAACTTTTCAGTTCAAAAAGTACACAGATACTTTTGATAAAAAGTGTTAGTACTCAGACTGAAGATTCAAGAGAACTCACGTTAAAAGAGCGTAAAATTAGAAAGAGAATTGCAATTACACGTAAAAAATTGCAACTGTAATAATTCGGGGGAAATAGAAAAATTTAATTCACCACAGATCTCTCAAAATCATAGATATCGGTGCAATGGAGCGTGCACCACGCGGTTATGTGGTTGCAAGAGTATAAATCAAAAATGTAAAGCGTCTTGTCAATGTGACAAGAAATGTAAAAATCAGGTAATATCTGCAGAATGTTTTGAATCCTTTTATTAATCATTCGCGTTGACACAAAGCCATACCTCATCCCCTTAGTTATAATAGCTTGAAAATATTCTTTTTTATATTTTACAGAAAACTGGGGAACTTGATGAAGAAACTACCAATAGAAAAAAAAATACCAATGATGAAGATGAAGAAGAAACTACCAATAGAAAAAAAACCAATAATTATAATTTGGAAACAGAAAAGGAGAAATAAGAAAAGGAAAAATAGGTAAAAAAAAATTATAGCAGCGTGTGTATTTTTTAAATTTAAATATATATAGGACGGATTTGTTCCCCAACATCGATTGATAACGACACCATCAAACAAGGATTCACTTATGATACCAGGCACTAGTAATATGCTAAATGATAACACTACTAGTCAGAATAAATGCGTATGGCGCGCCGGCGTAACTTATTTATTTACCATCAGATTTGCATTGTGTGTATGAAATTAATTATAAATATTATAAATATTAAATTAAGTTAAATTAAAGTTTTATTATTCCGCGAGCCGCGTGCAGAAAGAAATTTTCTTGCATACCAATGTTCATGAACAGGAGCAAAGTCGAATTTCAAGCTCAAAGATTTATCACTCATCGCATGCATAAAAGAAGCTTTGAAAAATAATGATCTAGATATAGACGATAAAATTTTTGAAATCACCATGGCCACTTGGTTACAAAATGCGAAAGCTCGACTCAATAAGGAAGAAAATAAGATTCTCTCATAAAATCTTATAATTTTTTTTTAGTATTTTTTATATATATTTATACATATTTTATTTGTTTTATACATATTATATTTTATTGTTTTATACATATTATATTTCGTTTAATTAGAGATTAAAAAATAGAACACCGGACAACGCCGATATCCACAACCCAGTTCAACCTAGTAGAAAGGACCAATCGCATCATAAAAACCAAGGTCGCGCAATATGTCGGGGAATGACATCAAGATTGGGACGAACAAATCGACGCTTTACAGTTTGCGATCAACACCGCCCACCACGAGTCCACAGGATACATCCTGGTCTTTCTGGTGCACGGGCAAGAACTGGTAAGATCAGACCCGGAAGACCGACGACGTCACGTCATAGCACATTGCTCACTTCGAGCTCGACGAGTGAAAATCGCGTAAGATACATAGTTCATTTCGAACCCGAAGAGTAAAGATCGTATATCAGTTCCGACACAAGCACTTACGGCTTCGAGCCCCGAGTGCAATTTCTGGACACATTTGCAGACCGCCTCGCCGATATACCACGAGATCCGGACGAACGCTACCAACGTAAGTCAATATTTCACTTTTCGCTGCAGTGAAACGTTTCCGATATAAATCCGCGAACACACGCACTTAACACATTCACTTCAAGTCTTGAATCCTCGATCGGTTGATTATCCCACGACGAATTCCGCACGACACCACGCCACCGGAAATACGCCGACAACGGCTCGAGGAGGCCTTCGAAATGGCCAGGATACACCTGGCCCGCGCGTTTCAAAAACAGCGCGACGCGAATGGCGACCGCAAGTAGGGGACACGTGGAAGAGAGACCCCTGTCCAGTAAAGACGAAGCATTCAACGCCAAGTTGGCCCCAAGATATACCGGCCCTATGACGGTAAGAAAAATCGTCTCACCCGTCATCGTCGATTTACGAGACGGACAGGGAAAGTGGTATCGCTCGCATGGCATGGCACCGCCATGTACACATACGTGACCTGAAGAGCGATACCACAGATGCCAGCGAAGACGAAAAAGAGAGTAAAAATCCGACACCTGACGAGTAGACCGATAGCCGTGTCACCCGGTGAGTGACAGTTATTCTTCGCCTCGGACCCTACGAGTTAAGATCATAAGAGTTATTCTTCGCCTCGAGCGCGACGTGTTAAGATCGCAGTAAGATCACGAAACATAGTTCGACACCAGCACTTACGGCTTCGAATGCAATACCTGGACCCATTTTCGGACCGTCTCGCTGGCATACCACGAGAACGAGCGCTACGAATGTAAGTCAATATTTCATCTTTCCCACCTTCAATAAAGTCATTTACACGCCATACAAGGCTCGCGAAGCGCTATCGGGAAACTTTCTCGCTAGTGCTCGCATATCGTACGCAAACTGCAACGTCTCGCCGCTAGGTGGCGATGTTTCTCGTAAGTGAAAACACTTCAGGTACAATACTTAAAGCCGCGCGTACTGCTAGCTCCTACTCGAATTTGCTGATTATGCACATGTGGTTTCAGATGCTCCTATTTTATTGGCGATTTTAATGTTGTATCTTTACCGTTCTTTCTTAATTTAAATTTTAATATCTTTCTACTTAATCTTAATTAACAATTATTCTCATATTAATTAACAATTTTTCTCAATATTAAATTTCTTTATTCTTTCCTGTACCTTTTGCCTTATTTCTTTTTCTTCTTTTTTTCATTCTTTGCAATGCCTCTGCGTCATTTATCTGAAACAGATTGTGACTCTTTTAAAGGAGAATAACAGTCAACGATATGTTGCAAATCGTTTTGGAATAAGTCAGTCTGTCGTTAGTCGAATTTATTCTCGATTTCGAGAGACTAACTCATATTACAGACGGCCGGGACAAGGTCGTCCTCGTGAAATAAGTAATCGCGAAGATCGAGCGATCACCCGGCAAGCTATGCAGAATCGTTCTGTATCTGCACGTATTGTTGCTGGCCATATTAATCATGATCGACGACGACCGATCTCGACTTCAACGATAAGAAATCGTTTAAGAGAAGCCGGATTACACGTTCGTCGGCCATTGCAGGTTTCATATCTTACACGCCGTCATCGTCGTCTGCGATTAAATTAGCAAGGTTCGAATTAACTTTAATAGCGTTAGCGCGAACAAGGTGTGCTCGGCAGCGCGAACAGCGGCGAACGCCTAGATCGGCAGCGTGACGGCAGCTCAAGTAGCGGCGAGCCAAATGATTGGCCGATAGGTCGAGAGAAGGACGAGCAGCGAGCTCGCATATAAGCTGGATGCAGAAGCCCAGTCGATAGCTTGTAATCGCAGCCTTTCAACGTGAAAGGTTGGTTCGTGATAGCGCGAAGCGGAAAATTTCCAGAAGGAGATTCGCGAGTCGGGAAGTAGAATACGGGCGTGAGAAAGTCGATACGTTATCGAGTGCGTAATAATTAACATCAAATGTGATACGAGTTCCGCGGAAGCGCGTGAAGACTTGACCGATCCGGCGGCGCAGATCTAAGATCGGAAATAGTAGCGGTTGGCAACAGCGACCGTTATTTTGTAACGGGAATTTCCATCGTAAACACACGTGTGCGGACGTGTCGCGACGCGGCAGCAACTCTGTAATTATCGAAAATATACGATTGTTATACGAAAAGTCACACTGTGTTAGTGAAAGTTTATTCAGCCACATCCCATCCCACATCAAGCAGTGTATGGGAATACGAGGGGTAACACGCCATAGCAGCACATCCAAAGACGTTCTGAGGGATCACGAGGATAACTCGACGACGAACGCAGAAGTCCTTCTCGTTTAGAAGGTGAAAAGAGTGACGACCAAAAGTGAGTAACCTCATTCCAAATTTATCGAGAAATACGAACTTCGTTCGGTCACAACACGTCCCTTCTAACGGAGGGGGTGATGTGACGACACGCTAAGGTGTCGTCACTAAGTCCCCACGGCCGACCACCCGCCGAACACGGGGATACAGCGTGGGCGAAGGTGCTGCGAGGTGGCAAGACCTCACCATGGGCCAACGCCTGGAGAGGGTCGCCAGATATATCAGTTAATTAAATTCATAAACGTACAATCTATTCTTAGAAATGACATATTCATATTTCATTGTAAGCTTTATCAACAAACTTTTCTGCAATTCTGATTAAAGCCTTTGTTAAACACTTATTTCATACCATGAATAGTTATCGTTATGAAATTTCCAATAGTTCAAGTATTTTAATAGTTCAAAAGTTAAGAGAATTCATAGAAGTATATGCACACTCATTATTATGTGAAAAAAATTGTAATGTACTCGTCGATATACTTATAATTTAAATTTCTTGGATGCTCCAAAGTTCAATGTACAAATCATTTGTAAGCAAAAACAAAATATTTTGACAAATGAAGAATATAAAACCATAGATAACAATGGTAAAATTTTTCCACTATCTCATGCCGTTTATCGCTCCATATCTGACGCTTCAAAATAGTGGGTTCCGTATTACACCGAAACATATTTATACAATTCTGAAAAATAACAGAATGTACAGTACTGTATTGAAAGTATTTTCAATAGATAGAAAAGATACAAATAATGAATCAAAAGGCAACTCTTATAACTGAATTGAATAACAATTCCCTGTGTTGTAAGAGAACAGTGGAAAACTTTCAGTTACTAATTTCAGAAGAAAAATGGGCGCAAGTAAAGCCTACTAGAATGAATGATCGAAGTCATTATAAACGTAAATACATATCCTTGCAAACAGGAAAATGGACCCACATCTTCGCCGATAAAATATGGCAACAAACTAAAGTATCATGCGCATTTACATTTAAGCGTGCAAAGTTGTTTAAAAGTAGCGATGCTAAATATTACACAAAATTTAGAGGAAATTGCAACGAATGTGACGCACAACTCATGGGGATTTTATATAATAAACTCCTGAAAGGAAATGATATAATTTTTGAGTACATGCTTACCGGTTTCTCATCAGATGTTATTCGTAAGAAGAAACGATAATTGAGAGGTACATTGCGAGAAAAAATTGCAAGTAAGTTGGATGGAAATAAAAATGCTAACGTTTGGCGTAATGAAGAAGCTAATAGAGCAATGACATTCGGTGATGATATCCCACCAGTTTTATATGAAACAAGTTTTGCGCAAAGCTAAACAAGAAGAAATGGACAGATGTTTACAGCTGGAAAATACCGATCCGTTACAGAATTTACAGATTGCACAGTGTATCAGATTTGCTGGCATTATTCATAATATAGGAATGGATTCGTTTTACTGCATGTATTGAACTCAGGAACAACAGCTTATGTACAAAACGGTTCACAAAGATAGCAACAGTTTTTTAACTGTAGATGCAACAGGAAGTATAGGGAAGAAATTACGTCTTCCTAATGGCGAAAAATCCTTGCATTTATTTCTGTATTAATGCGTTTGCATTTCTAAACATGGCAACTTTCCAACCTTTCAAATGATATCAACAAAACAAGATGCATCTATAATAAGCTACTTTTTTCGGAAATTGTAAAAAATGGTTCTCCGAAACTTCAAATTGTTGTAACGGATTTTGATGAAAGCAATTTTGATCGCTGTTGCGCGCGTATTTGCAAACTGTACTGATTTAAATCATTACTTGCAAGTATGTTATAAAATTGTTAATAATAATTATAGATATCCCATCGTGTTATATGAGACTAAATGTAACTATTTTATAGCTATGATTGCTAGATGGGACTGCTTAAGAGGCAGAGCTATTAAAATACGTCAATTTTTCTTAAGATGTTTAGCAAGACTATATCAAATGAATAATTTCGATGATGTACACAAATTCCTTAAATCGATATTAGTTGTGGCATTAAGCGAGGAAATAGGCAATGACAATGGGACGTCGGTTATGTTGTTATCATCCAAGATACATCTCACACAAGTTACTAATATGATTAAGGGAATTACGATTGATGAGCCGATAGAACATGAAAATCATAAATGCATAGAAGATGACAAAATCGCTGCAGAAGGTTGTAGACATACCTGAGCAGAAAATGTATTTCTTGAAGCTCAAGAACTTGCCCATGCTTCCATAAATGGAAGTGTCGTAAATGCATTTTACAACGTTGAAGCAAACAAAATAAAACATCTCATGTGTTACCAACTTTTATGAACGGGCGTAATGAGATCGCATTTTAAACGTGTTACATGGAAATAGTTATTACAAAATATTTGAAAATTAAGAAATAATTAGAAATATTATAACACAATTTGCAAAAAGCACAGTTTAAGTTATAACACAAGTGCAAAACGTTAATTTTATTTTTTCAATTATAATATACATTTATTGTAATATACATATTATAACATACATTTTATAATATACAAATTATAATATACATATAGTAAACAAAAAATATCTCACATTTATTTGTAATATAATGAAAAATTTGAAAATAAAATAAAAACAATTCACACTGCATGACTAGTACACACTGATACACAGCTCCATCATCTTTTGTTGAGGCTAAATTTGTTGTATTAAAGACCAGAGCCTTTAAAAATCAATTACTCATACGAGTAGACAAATTTATACTTCGACATATTGACTATCTTGATAGTAGACTTAAAATAACTTGTAGTTTATCCAATCAAAGAACGGATTTGAATGAGACAGAACTGAGTCCAACAAAAACATATGAAACAGACAAACTGATAAAGTCAACTGCAAAAAATAGTAAGGATTTAAATGAGACAGAATTGAATCTAGCAAAAATGTCTGATGAAGGAAGCCTCATAATAAAAACATCTTCGAAAAATAATAATGTAAATATAAGTGACGAAGTATCGACTTTAGAACTATCTGATCAAAGCAAACCAACAAAGTCATTTTCTAAGCATAATAACGAAGATAAATCGTTTATAAATATGAATGAATTTAATCCAGAGCAATACACCTTAAACGAAATAGAAAATTGGCGATGTAAGATAAAGAGAGAAGCATCGAGAGAAAATCATGAAACACACGTTTCTAAACGAGCCAAACCTAATTATCTAACGCCATGCATTGATTGGGATTTTGGCAATACTAATAAAGCTATAGCTCTTCCAATTTTAAAAAATGGCTCCATGTGCAAACTAACTGTCATTAATAAACAACAAATAGTGAAACTTGTGCATTCGATTCCATGTTTTAAGTAGTTGGAAACGATATAGGTACGCGATATGTACAAAGAAAATATGATTGCATTCATTTCATCAAATAACTTTATGAAATTTACAATGGACATTTTAGAACGTGAAAAAATTATTGCGAATGATTACAGCACAAAAACATCGATCTTATGGGACAGACCATTTTTTTTTAAATGTATTACGCGCACTAATTTATCTCTTAATGCAAACTGTAACACTGGGCATTTGGTAGAACATTTATATAAAAACATCCCAAGTTACACTACTGATTATGAATGTTGCGAGTGTGGTTACAATTATAAAACAATATTACGTATAACATTAACGTTGATGAAATTTTACAGAACGTCTTCAATAATATGCGACAAGCAATTGAAGACAACATTATTTGCGCAAAAAGAACAACGTGTCATAAATGCAAAAATACTATTATTAATCGCAATATATCGTACGGACTTCATATAATTATCGATACAAGTACTTTATCCGATGTCAATTACAAAACAAACGGGCATACAACATCGGAAACGTACATTAAATGATGTGAACAAAACCATTACACTTGAAAATAATAATTATTCTCTAGCAGATCTTGTAACATATATGGTAAAAGAAGCAGCAGAAGAAGCGATGGTCATTATGTTGCATTTGTATATACAGGTCTACACTGGTATATGTATAACAACATGCCTGCAAAGCGATCTATTCCAAATATAAATGAAGAAATATTTCCACATTATACTTTATGTGAGTACATAAAAATATAAATGAATCAATCGATTATGCCATTACATAACTCATCATACATCAAAAGGCAAAAATGATAGAAAAAAAAGAAAATACACGGAAAGACAACCACTGAAAGAAATATTGAAATAACAGAAAACAATTTGCAGTTAAAGTATGAAAAAATTCATTGTGAATAATGTAAGACAAAACGATTACTATTTTAAAAACTCATTCTGCGCTGTACGCAGTTATAACTCTTAAAATATAGTCCGCGCTATGCGCAGTGATTATTAGAAAAATTCATTCTACGCCGAGCGCAGTAAAGCCAGCCATAACTAAAAGATAAGATGACCTTTAAATTACAATTAACATCGACATGGAAAAAACTATACAATTGGAAAAAATATACGTGCGCATGGGTGCATTCATGTCTTACCCGATGGAGTAGAAATAGATATTCTCTAATGGATAGATATGCTTGCAATCCTATGTGAATTACAACAACGCGATTATTGAGTAAACGGTGAGTAAACTTCGGGGTTTAAAAATATTTTAGGTTTTACATGCGTACACACGGCGGGTAACTTTATTAATTTTAATTTTAGACCTTCGGGTAATTAGAGTCATCGATAGAAAACTACGGGGAGCTACCAAAACTGCCGTTAGAACTCCGAATTTCTCGAAAAAAAAAAGTTAGATGTGGCACTTTGGAGGGCTGTATCTCCGTCAGTTTTGATTTTAGCGTCTCGAGTCATTAGGGTTATTGTTAGAACTCTTCGAGGGGCTATCAGAACGCCCGTCAGAACACCGAATTTCCAAAAAAAATTTTTGGGGTGGCACTTCGGATGGCTGTAACTTTGTCAGTTTTAACTTTAACGCTTCGTGTCATAAAAATTATCGTTGAAACTCTTCACGGAAATATCAGAATTGCCAATAGAATTGCGGTTTCCTGTTATAAACAGTTGTTAATACATGGATTTGACTTTAATGTCGATTTTTTGCTTTATTTAAATAGAACTCTTTTTCTAACCTACAGGGAACTCTTCGAGAACTTTCAGAATTTACAAAAAAAGTCTATTTTTCGAAAAATAAGGGGCGCCGTGAAGTTGGGTCTCCCCCATTTTTTAAAAACAAACGTTCCTTGCTACAAGTAGTAAGTAGATGCAATGCAAGTCAAGATTGGGCTCCAAGTGTATTCATTTTATATCGAGAAAGACCAGCATCGCATGAGCTAAGCTGTTGCGCGTTCATCAACTGGAAGCATTATAGACGACCCAGATTTTAAGTAAAGAGTAAATTTTCCTTTTACGAGTATCAAAGACTTCTATTATGCAGCAGGAATCGATGAACTGTTGTGTTTTAAAATTTCCTACGTTATATATTATATAAAAAAGAACTAAACTTAAAACTTTACATGCGTTTTTCTCGAAACGACATTTTTTCAACTAGTTGTCGATTTCTCCACCAATTAAAATCGCATTGAAAGGAGGATGTTAAAAAGAGGCCATTTTTGGCCCGTTAGTGCAACGTAAAAACGTAGTAGAGAATTGTTATTTGGACCATTTAAGAAAGGAAAATGACATTTATTTCATCCTAAAGTGGTGGGAATATGAATAAGCGAAGTTTAGCTCGTTTTATCCTTTGATGACAAAGTATGTACACACCATTTCTTCTCATATTTTAGAACGTATTTGACCGATATTCATAAAGTTTGGTGTAAAAAGGTTTTGTGTAATACGTTTTTCGATTTTAGAGCCAAAAATTCGAAATTCAAAATGGCGGATATGGCTACCGTTAAAGTCAGACTGGAACAAAAGATATTTACAGTATACATATACCGTACAAATCCTTTTAAAACTGTGAAACAAAAAACATTTACAATGTATTTGCATTTTACTGGTACTATGTACAGAAATGGTATTAACAATACATTCACAATGATATTAACAATACCTTTTATTGAGTTTACAAGTTGCGCAATTTCAAATAACGCGTTCTAGGATAGTACATGTCTAAGAATTCTCGCTTCGTCAACAGATATGCCAGATTCTGAGCTTGGTAGCATTCGCATGTGGAAGGGATGGAATGGGGAGGGCTTTCGTGGGTCACGTGACTGCCTGTACCGTGAAAAAAAATCATACAACATTCAATTTTTTTTAATTTACGCGGAAAAGTCTAAATTTTTCGATAGTTGTAATAACATTTGCGAAAAAAATTTATTCCAGCACATGGAGTGTGTCAAATTTTGGGAACTAAAACACGTCCTTACTTATGAAGAGATGGCTCGAAGGGAGAAAGATAAAGTCAAAATGTCTTAACTGCTTTTTAAAGTAGAGACTTTAAGCTTCAAAACAAAAAAAAATTTTATGATACGATCACTTTTGACCGAGTTACGCTTATTTGAAATCATGCGAAATTTTGGCATGGAATTACCTGTGGGATAATTTTGATCGCCAATGTATATATTATTATTACTTTACACGTATCTCGCAGGCAGCGCACTTACCGATCGTATATATGCTTCGCGTGATTTGCTCATTTGAGATTCTAACAATCGTGACATATACTTTATACATACGAAATGCCTAACATTGGTATCGTGTCGCGTATTTTCAAGGTATAAAAGATTAACATGATGATCCTTCTGATCGTTAGTAAGTTGTAAAGGGAGAATCTCCTTACCATTATTGTCCTTCTTATTTCGAATGATAAAAACGTAGATGGAAATATTATTGAGATCTTCAAATATTGAAATTTGCTTCAAAGTCATAGGAAACTCAATCCTATCTTGTCAGTGATATCGCAAAAGATTCAGATAGGGTTAATGGACTTAGAGTAACACTCCCGAAGCATTTTCTTCGAAATATATTTAAGATCTTAACACTTATCACAATACATTTATGTCAATGTTTGACCTTTTTTCGTCGTTAACGCGAGTTAAACGCGGGACTTAGCGTAGAAAAAAGTTGAGGAAGCTCGAGCGAGGCTAGACAGCGTCGTCGTTTTTACGAATACTGCGAGATAGGCAAGACTGTTTTTTTTTTTAATTTCGGTGACCCCGAGGGTGTGGGCTTCCCTAGTTAGATCGTTGTAAGCTTAGAATGTATTAAAATTAGAAAACTTCAATATTTATAAAAATATTAGTGGATGCGATTATGTGTTCATGCATGCACCGTTCAGTCGTTGACTGTTAATATCACGCGGAATTTTCACGAACTCTCGCATGTGCCGTTCAGTCGTCTTCACTCATTGTGAGTTCACTGTTCTCACAGCAAAATATTTAAAATGAATAAAACAACTGAAGAGATAGCCAAAATCTTATGCAAGTGTCACAAACTTCATCCTAAAGATAAATATAAAACAAAAGAATCAAAAAAGAAAACCAAAGTAGAAAAGTGAAAGAAAATTAAAAGTAATTTAGAAACATTCTTCACAGACACTTGCGGATTTACTTATATGTCAAGTGTCGAATATGTCAGTTTAAAGAAGAAGCTGGCTTTATGTAATTTGGAGGTAATTAAAATTTTAATCTAAATTATATATGAGTTAAAGGAGTAATAAAAGATATCGTACGCGATAATTTACTTTGACGCTAAAAATTTATAAATGAGTGCGGCCACTCGCGTCGCGGGAACTCCGGTTCGTGGGGACAGCGTGAGCATGACGCGATCAGGCGAAACGGCAGATTTTTCCCCTCCGACACCGAATATTGAGACCGAGACGAGTGAACGCGATAATCTCAACTGCTGACTTTAACGTCCGGATATCAAGATCGACTCACAATCAGATCCTTGGTGGACCAATGTTCGCACGAAATGCCAAGCATTTCCGAATCTATCCGCGTCATGCAGCGATGTATGGTGGACGCAAGCACTCCGCAAGCAAAACAGTCCCGTTTGGACGCGCACTCATTCAAAGGATGATGGTTGAGGCAATTAAGACATAAGCCTTTATCCTCTACCAACTGCTTCCGTTCCTGAGGCGTCTTCTTCTTGTATTCCTCACAGAATAAGAGGAAATGATATTTCGCGCAGAGAGAACAGCGACCGGACATAAGAATAATCTCAGGCTTGGCACCTTGTTTGTGCGCGACGTGACTGTGCGTCGATTTCGTATAAGTAATTCGGCGCCACCTTTTAGACAAGTCTTCAGGTAGGAACTTTTCTACCAGAATCGTCGACGAGTCCCGCTTTGTCTCGGCTGTTAATTTTAGCCTTTATTTTGCGAACATTCCTTGAGACCAAGGAGCGGAAAGGTCGTTCGACAAAAAACAGCTCCGCCGAAGAGCCTTCTAGACTACTTTCCGAAATTCGATCTTGAATACATTTAAATTCAACTTAATTGAACAGTAAGGATACTTGCTACATCTGTTCACATGTTCAATGCGGGGATACAGAGCTGCAACTACAACCCACGCGAAACACGCGTTATCTGTAAATCGCACTTTGATCACTGCTCTCTTCCATCTCATTTCTCGCGGCGTTTCCACCTAACACCTCGCATGCATGAGATTACATTTGTTCACGTTTAATATTAAATCCAATATATGAAATAACGCCCACCGACTGTCACATTCCTGAAATTCCACCAAACTTGATAAAATAGTATCAATCACGTGTACGTCATATCATTCGCGCAGATGACATACCCAGAAGCTGATAGTCTCTCGTAGTGATACTTTTAACGGCGACTTTAATCCCCGAGAAACTCATCATTGAACATTATATTAACTTTCAAACACGCGTGTCTTTCGAGATTCTCGCGCACTCGATCGAGTACTTCGCCCCTCGCATCTTCGAGAAAACTTCGAGGTTCTATGTAGTTCAGATTAATTATCACACCAATCAATACGCGACGATCAAAAGCTGTCTCTATCTCCAATCATGAAAATCCCCTCCAATCATTGTAACTACCACCAGTATGCGTAAAACGATTACGTAGAACGTTTCTCGCTCGCTCCAATCGAAATATACGAGCAATCAGAGACTGCGCCGTTCCGGTATACGTTTTAGGCATTTGATTCGACAATTTTTGCGTAGAACCTCGAGACACTCGTCGCCCCGCCGTTCCCACGCGTGAAACGCATCAACCGTGTTAATCGTCGTCGTGAATTCGAAGAGATCGCACTTCTTCCTTCCCTCCATATTTTTTTCAAAACTAAACGTTTTCCCCTCGATTCTTAAACAACCACGTTGTTTCCCCTTCACTGTCGACAGGCACTCTGCACTCAATTCTCTCGCTAATAATCTCGAATCTCTTTCTATGACACAACCGCGACGGTAAACTCCCCCCTGAGTACAATTTATTATTCTTCTGGATGGAGCGAGTGCCCAATATAAAAACAAAAAAAATTTATATATTGAACAAACGATTTAACAAAGCCAAAATGATTCAAGGGATTGTAAAATATCATTCATTCATTCCTCAACGAAACGGGAAAATCGAAGTTAAAATAACATCATCTGCTACTACATCGACTGTTAAGACTATGTACAAAAAATTAAAACGTATACTTTTCACTATTCACTAATTTACATGTTCTGAATAATATTTACCATTTTATCCAACAATTAATCAGCCTAAACTGCACTGACGATCCTGTCTGGACAGACACAAACCACCGAGCTCGAGCGTTCAGGTATACTGATACACCGCCCGCTCTGCACCGAGCGGCGGCGGCGCGGCGCTACATTTTCAGTAATTTTTTAAAAATAGTGCCCATTCGATCTCCATTTTGAAAAAATTCATAATTTCTTTAGAATTGAAGTAGGAGTACGGTAATATTTTTTGTGAGAAATTGAATCGAAAAGATGCTCGAAATTTAGTTCGTAAGACTTAGAGACCCTATAAGATAGAGACTGGACATCTGTGGAGTCCGCGTGATTGGTGCACGTGACTTGTGCCCACAAAATGGCGTCGCCAATAGAGAACCTTGTTAACCCAGCGCGAACAAGTGGAAAATTTGGATTGAAATTTACTCGCTTTCCGAATTTATTTAGATTTGATTGAAATAATGATGCAAATATGTCTTCTGATAAATGTATATATATCGCAAAATGAAATAATCATTAAATAAAATATATGATGATATATGTATATATGTATAATAAACTAATTTATTTAATATGTTATCAGAGGACATATTTGCATTGTGTGCGTGTGTGCGTGTGCATGCGCGCGTGTGCGTATATCTGTTGTATATCGTAAATCTATTGTACATTTCCAATCTTTGCCTATGCTAGTAATCCAAAGTTTTATTTTATCTGGATTTCTTGGGAAACGAGCCATAAAAATCTTTATTCTCTTCTTTGTTCGTTTAGAACATTCGGGCACACAGCAAGTTGACATTTTTATATCTGTAAGAAAATTAATGTTTTGTTATTTTATTTTTTATATTTATACATATTATACATAATTGTTCAAAATAAACATTTCTTATTACTTTATTTTGCAAAATTTAAGGTTAGAAGACATATTCGTGACATTGTAAATATTTATTAATAGACATATTTATTAATAGTCAAAATTATATTTTTGTAATTTTTTTATTTAACTGCAAAGATGTTACATACGTTATTACTCATTAAAGATTGTTGTATCTAATTAAAAAAATTTGTTACTTACACAACACAAGCAGCACAAGATCTATATATTCTATATGATAGCAGCCATTTTGTGGACACTTCCGCCAGGTGTCCAGTCTCTATCTTATAGGGTCTCTAGTAAGACTATCGTGGCGCTTGTGTGTGCGCAGCGTGCTAGCGCTGATTATTTTTCTGTCCTATATACAAAGCGCATCCCATGGTCATTCTTCGCGTAGCTCTAAAGCAGTTCGCACGTACCACTACTCATTTATATTTACGTGTTTAAATAATACAAGTCATTACAAATATACATTCATACTGAACACAAGTATCTCGTCATTACCCAAAATTTCTATCATTTTTTTTTCAATTATAAGTCGAGGAGTTGATAATGAAAAACGCAAATGAAAGTTATAAACAACCGAACAACAATTTATTTATTTAAAAAGTTAAATTTAAAAAATACCATCGTAAAGTACGTTTCAAGCCCTTTAAAAATCACTCCTTATTTGTCCGTTTCCGTCAAACACGCGCTCTCACACACTCTCGCACAATCACACACTCGCGACCGAACGCGAGAATGAAAGACACGATCTTTCAAACAAATCAAGGCTCTTTATTGCAGTCGTAATACAGAGAGTCCAGCTGACACGTCCGAACGGATCGACGTCCAAGGATCAACTTCGTTGTTTATCTCTTCATAGCGACGCGGCTCCCTTTTGTCACAGCTGACGGAGGCGATCGATTATATCGAACCCTCGCGTCGGCCGATTAAGCTCGCTCTCACAGTCGTGCGAGACTCGCGCATGCAACAATATATGTGTATATATATATATATATATATATATATATATATACACACATATATATATATATATATGTACATGTATATATGTATATATGTATATATGTATAATTGCGTCGATAACATTGACGAAGATGGACGATTCGTTGAACATATTTCAAATGTAAATTGATTAACGAAGAACAGAAGGCAATGTAATCAAGAGATTAACGTAATCAAAATGAAGTATGAATAGAAAATTCAAATATGGTTGTTTTTAAACTTCGAATTAGATGTTCAAAATTTGTTTATCCATATTCATAAAGCCTGTGCACTTTACCAAGCTAGCTGTCATTTGTCTTTTCTTTTATAAATTTCTATGTTTAAGAAAATTAACAAATTAAATAATTACTAATCGATTAATTTAAAACTTTAATCGTAATGATTTATTTTTTAATATTTAATAAATTTCTTTTAAATATAGCCGATTATGACTATCATTACAGTTGACAACATAACGTTTCTCGCTACTCAAAAATTCTTATGTTTAACATTTCCTTTCAAAATCTATTTCCATCGAAATATTTCAAAAGTCCCGGTACTTTTTCTCCTGTATTTCATTTTATGATGCGTCAGCTATTCGAGAAAGGCCCAGAGAGCTATGTCTGTACTCTTCTGTTGTCAGAGTAAACACATACAAGCTTCTGTCTTATATACGATATCTTCTTAATACCCATTGCTGGATGAAAATGTCTCAAAATTGACATCAGTTTCGTTTTTACAAATATACTCATCTAATTAATACGTTTTTAAAGGAACAATGGCAATCATACTACAGAAAAGAGTACGCTTTTCTTTAAACTTAAAGATACGTGACATATTGACAAAAAAATTATTTTAAATTTATTAATCAATCGCCACTTCTCGGTGGAGTAAGGGTAACATACTCACTGAAAATATCTTGCCTTCTGGAGGAAGATGACGTGAAAGCTATTCCATATTATATCTTTCCTGAAAGAACCCACTACACCGAATTCAACATATTTCGGTATAATAATACATTTAAGCACATCACACGTTTATAAAAAAAAATCTAACAACCACAGTACGGAAAAATCCACGTACCATTGCAAAATATCAAATAAATTTTGGGTGGAGAAAAAGAGAACTCTCCAAAAATATTGTATTAATATATGTACATAAAACGAAGATCCAAAACAACCACTCTCCCATAACCAGGAAGCACAAGAATGAACAGTGCGATGAAAAAGTAATCGGTTGCGCTTATATTCCTACTACGGTGAATTTTACTTACGAGTATGTTTAGAGCCTTCTAGCCCTCTAGCGGATAGTCAGAGAAGCTTCTTAGGTGAACTCGTAAGCGCTCGCGAGAAATCGAATATTTGACATTTACAAAATAATCGTTGATATTTATTGCGAAAATATACGAAAAAATGTTATTTATTAATGTTTAGAAAATACCACAAATATTGCACAAATGTATAAACTATATCTTTAAAATGTCAAAAAATTATTGCACAAATGATATATGTACATATTCTTACAATTAAACATTATAACTAATAAACATAGTTTATTAATATTTATATTTAAACATATTTAGTTAAAAAAAGGTTTTCAACGTTCATAATGATTAGACAAACATTTTTTTATAACATTTTCGTGTCAAGACATCGCGTTATACAATTATTACTAATATATTTCTATTATATATGTATATTTTGAATTTTGATTAGAGTATTTCAGAATTTTATGGATGTCTCCAGAAACTAACGTAATAGAAGCTCTTTCTACTGTTAGATGTAGTGCTGTGTAGATGTTCTTTCAAACACATCCCAAAAAGTTATAATTGACGTTTTAATTTTTTCGACTACTTATATCCATTTGAGAAGGACTAGAAAGCGTCTGGTCGAAACGTTGTGAAAAATATAATAAAGTTTGTTAAATTCGTCAAGTTAAAAACGAGTCTGATTTTGATCTAATAATTTTGTACATATTATTGGTAGTATTGAACAAAATAATTTTAGATCCTCAAGCACTCGCCGAAAGTAGTTCTAGACTCCTAATGATGTCATTTTACTCATTCTATGGCTATCATCACTGTTATCTAACATGATAAATATATCATTGCTATGCTTAAAACGAATTCGAGAAAGATATATTTGACAGATTCTAGAAACAAAATGACATATGATATAGGCATAGCAGTCTACAGAACGCACCATGTAGGTTTTACAAGAAACACAGAACTAATGTTACTTTTTTTACTTAAACACATAGAAAAAAATAAATAGTTAATTTGTATGTGTAAAGTGTGCTCAATTAACAATTTTACATTGACTAATTAAAATATAACAAGGATGCTTTCCAAAAAAACTTCGATCATTTTCATAGGGGCCATTTGCATCCAATCATACATAAATACATACATTTTAATACATCACATAGATTACAAAAAGAATAACTTTCTAACAAAAATAAAAAATAATCGTAAGAGTTTTTGATGTTCGATAATATGTATTATTTATATAACAACACTAAAAAATTTAATATCGTTTAGCAGAAAATGCGTAAACTTTTGAATAGTTATGCAGTTCCGTATTACGTGGAAAATTGATGGGATATCTGTAATATAACATGAGGGAAAATTTATAGTAGATCAAACAATTACTTAAAAACATGAAATAAAATGTTAAAGAATAATTTAAAGACATGAAATGATAATCCTTCTTTCTAAAATATCTATTTCATATTTTGTTGTTCTAATTGAGGTTTCCTAAACTTTTACTCACATATGCAATTATATATTTGTTTCGTATCTGATATATGACAATTTAAAGTAAATAATAACAAAGTTCTTATAATTAATTAATTAATAATAATGTTTGGAAATAATATTCAAATAATGCAACTATAAATAAAACATAATTAGTTACGTTTCAATGTAATAAAGGATAATGAAAAGAAAATTTTCAAATGATCTCAATGCAAATATACTATTAACATAACGATTATTGATTTTTTAAAATTGCATAATTAATATCAACAATAAAATATATTTTGTAATATTATATTATATTATAATATATAATAAAGTTAAAGATATATATTAAAAAAAAAAATTCTAAAGATAGAAGAACGATACAATAGCTGCGTTCAGTAGAAGTGCTGCATTTACAACTGTTGTAAAAATCGTGAATCTGATTAGTATATGCTCTTAATCTTGGTTAAATCTAAAAGCATACGTCAATCAGATTCACAATTTTTACAACAGTTGCAAATTCAGCACTTCTGCTGAACGCAGCCAGTGATTAACAGCATAAGATGATTGACACTCTGGTATATTTGTACTCATAATAAATAAACTATTCGTCGCGCGATTAATTGTAAGATACTGAGGAAGAGAGTACTTCAAGTACTTTATGCGCGATTCATTGCGCAACGAGTAATTTGTCTTCTATGGGTCAATGTATGTCATATAAGTGTCAATCACTATGACAATTACTATACCGTTTATCCTACTCAATTTAAATATATTGTTAGTGTAAATATTTTATATCTGTTAAATCTACATATATATTACATAAATCTACATATATAGTATCAAATACAATATATATTACGCAATATAAATAGAATAATAGAAACTAATGATATTATTAAATTTTTGTAAATTATTAACTTTAATTTCCTTATATTAAATGTTTAAAAAATAATATTTGTTTCCTCATAATTCCAAACGTCTTATGGGCAAGTATACAAGTTTTCATCTGATTCATGCGAGTATATTCTTGAGTATCCTCCTAATATCTCGATATGTGCATCCAATTTATTAGTATATATTAATTTCTGTGCATATTATACAAGCAATATTATTGTCGTTGATTTATATACGTAGTCTTAGCAAACACATAATCTTTATACTAATAATATACTTAAATTGAGCTTCTTTAGAATTATTTTGAATTTAAAAAATCATTTATTATTGTGTTAATAGCATATTCATATTGAGTTCTTCTTTTCATGTTCTTTTTAAAATTTTCTTTTCATTACCTTTTATTACATTACTATACATTAAAACGTCACTAATTAATTTTTATTTATAGTTACACAATTCAAATATAATTTTTCAAATATTGTTAGTAATTTCTTTGTTATTTACTTTAAATTGTCATATGTTAGATATGAAACAAGTATATAATTGCATATGTGAGTAGAAATTTAGAAGACGTTAATTAGATTAAAACAAAATATATATTTTAGAAAGGAGGACTTTTAATTCATATCTTTAAACTTTTCCTTTACATTTTATTTTATATTTTTTAATAACTGTTCAGTTTACTGTAATTTTTTCTTACATTATATTTAAGATTTTCCACCAATTTTCAATGTATTATAACACGTAATTACATAACTAATCAGAAACATTATGCCTCTTCTATTAAACAATATTAAATTTTTTATTGTTGTTATAGGAAGAACAAGCATCACATGGGGTGCGTTCCATTTAATGCTCGCAACGCTCGTGGAATTATTTCATCCTTATTGTTCATCAAATATTAAACAAGGACCAACGATGTTCGCGAGCATTGCGAGCGTTAAGTGGAACGTACCCACGAAATATCATAGAACTCTTACAATTAAATTTTTATTTTATTAGAAAATTACTCGTGATCTTTTAAAACAAATGTATTTATTTCAGTGATAATTAAAGAAACAAAATTAGAAGAAAAAATGGATAAAATAAATAAGCAGCAAGATAAAAAGAAAAAGGTCAAATCTGATGCGGCCAAACAGACTGATTTCGTCTCAAATGAGTTTAGATATTTCCAGCTTTGACTTCTTTGCTAAGTAAATTTATTAATTTTATAATTTTTTATGTATTTTCATTTCTATTTTAAAAATCGTCTGTTCTTACATTTGTTATAAAAAATTGATAATTTTAGTAATGAATTAGTGAATTTGGTAATAAATTTTTGAATTTTGAATATTTTATATTAATTTTTTATAATAAATTAAATAAGTAATAATAAAATTAACTTTTACAATATATAAAAAAAATAATCGGCGTGAGCCAGATCAGTTTCTATCTATAATAACTATTGTTTAAACCAAATATGATACATAATATAATTGATAATATAACATATATATGCGAACATGCGCATAATTAAGATTATTAAATGGGAAATTGTAATTTTTATATTAAATGAATTTTTTATTGATTAAATTTTTAGTTTATTACCACCAGTTGAACTATTTTTTAAAAACTGGTCGTTTAGCATCATGCCACAGAGACGCAAGCAAATATTAGAATTTCGAATCAAAAGTCCTTGTACCTTTAACACGAACGCATTTAAAAATAATAATTTAACCTTTACAAGCCCGGAAGCTACTAATTTTATAGATTGTGCACACTGATGGAGCTAAAGCTAAAAAAATAAAAATATCACAATTTAATCAAGGCATACTTCCGTATGAACTAATTGTTCGTTCCAATGTCATAATCAACATCATAAATAATTTGGGAAATTTTAACTTAAAACAAATAATTCAAGTAGCACAGCCACAATTGATGGATATCTCTAATATATATCATTATTTAAATATGTATTTAAATATGTATTAAAATATATTCGTAAGTATTTCTATATAATATATTATAACGTTACCATATTTTTTATGCATTTATAAACATGATTTACTGCTTTTATTTAATAAACCATATTTTTTATGTATAAACATATGAATACATAAAGAATATAATATTGTTACGTCTGCCGCCTTCACCCATCCCCCATACAAAGCCCCAAAACTCTGCGTAATTTCTTTCCTCCAAACTTGTCAATCAAGGCGGACTCGCCTCGCCATCGTTGAAGCGTATCGTTAAATTCGTGAATACCGATCGATAATGAAACGGTTGAGGAAAGCCGCGCGTAAATACATATATATGTATATGAGAACATATGTATACATACCATATATGCGATTAGTATTAGTTGCGAATCGCGCTCTTGTTCAAAATGCACCAATTCGCTTATATTTTCCTTTTTTTTATTATTTTATTATTATTTCATTTTTAAGAATAATAACGCCGTATAATAATATAAGCAAACTATTGCTAAATGCATTCGTCGGTGGTCTCCTTTGGCCAGAATTTTAATTCTCCCCGACGAAACTCTTCCCGTTGCCTCTGAAAAGAAAATACGAAATAATACAAAAATATAAAGAAATAGCATAAATAATAGACAATTGATAAATCAATGTCTTACGTCATAAACGACTTACGAAATTGTAACACGAGTAAAAAAAATTACTCACCCAAAGCTCCTTTCTTGACACCACTGGTATTTCCTCCATCTCAATTATTTCCTCTGTGGTGGAAGGGGGGGGGGGGTGACCGAGAAGGAGGAAGAAAAAGAGGATCCTGGCACCACGACGATCCGACGGCTGATACCTAGAAAAGAAAAATAAAAGATATACAGATGTTCGCCTTCTCATTGCGTGTGTACTCTGTCTTCCCGTACCTTACGATTCTTGCGTGAGCCAAGAGATTATAAGACACGAGAATACCCGTGAGTACACATAAAGACCGTACGTGCACCGACACCTCAAAATTATGTTAAGAAGTGGCATACCGTACCTCGTCTTCGTAGTCGTCGTCATCGTCGTCGTCCTGGCTCGATGCCGACTCCCCGATTCACCGCATCCTGGTCAGAGTCCGTCGGAAAATCGCGAGCGAGGTCTGAATCAGAATCGGCAGAGTCGATGACCTCGCCCGGATCACAATGACTGGTGACCAACTCGTCCGAATTCCTATTGCCCGAGGTCAACACAGAATCTGACGATGAGGTCATCTGCCGAGGTTCCTCTGCCGAGGAAACCAGATTTCCCTCCGGCGGAGTGGTGTCAGAGTGCATCTTGCGCGGTCTCTCATGAGGAAACATCTAATAAAAAAACGAAAAAAAAACCGATAAATTTGAAAGTATTTGAGATGAAGAAACGTTCGTCGTCGCGTTCGAAAGGCCCTGTCGCCCGCCGAACGCTCGTCCAAGTCCCGTTCCTTCATCTGATGCCATAAAAAATACACATCGTTAAATGCGAAAAAAATTTAAAAATCGATATCTCTGAAAATAATAGAGATTAAGAATTGAACGTGGTCGGGTTTGAAAGGTCCCGACGTCCGCCGAACGCTCGTTCAAGTCCCGTTCCTTCATCTGCTATCAAAAAAAATACACATCGATAAATGCGAAAGAACTTGAAAAATCGATATCTCTGAAAATAATAGAGATTAAGAACTGAACCTGGACGCGTTCGAAAGGCCCCGTCGCCCGCTAAACGCTCGTCCAAGTCTCGTTCCTTCATCTGCAATAAAAAAAAATACACATCGATAAATGCGAAAGAACTTGAAAAATCGATATCTCTGAAAATAATAGAGATTAAGAATTGAACGTGGTCGGGTTCGAAAGGTCCCGACGTCCGCCGAACGCTCGTTCAAGTCCCGTTCCTTCATCTGCTATAAAAAAAAATACACATCGATAAATGAGAAAAATCTTTAAAAATCGATATCTCTGAAAATAATAGAGATTAAGAACTGAACCTGGACGCGTTCGAAAGGCCCCGTCGCCCGCCAAACGCTCGTCCAAGTCCCGTTTCTTCATCTGCTATAAAAAAAAATACACATCGATAAATGAGAAAAATCTTTAAAAATCGATATTTCTGAAAATAATAGAGATTAAGAACTAAACCTGGACGCGTTCGAAAGGCCCTGTCGCCCGCCAAACGCTCGTCCAAGTCCCATTGCCTCATCGGCCACCGTTAAAAAGTTACGGAATAAAACATGAAAAACATAAAAAAATATATATCTCCAAAACCAATCAAGATGAAGAAGGGAGCATGGACTCGTTTCAAAGCACTCGATAGCCCCTACACAGCGCCACAGGTCCCATTGCCCCGACTGTTACCGTTAAAAAGTTACCAAATTAAATTAAAAAAATATAAACAATGTAATATCTCCGGAACCACTGGTCCGACAGAGTCCAGCCTGCACGCGTTTGAAAGCTCTCGACAGCCCCTACACAGCGCCCCAGGTCCCATTGCCCCGTCAACCATCCTTAAAAAGTTACAAAATAAAACAACAAAAACATTAAAAAATTAATATCTCCGGAACCACTTGACTTAGAGCAACCATCGTGGGTACATCTTAAACCTCACTCCGAGACCTTTCCAACGCCGCCAGTCCGAACTCTCTATGTCGCTCCGTTCAAAAGATATCGAAATAAACGTAAATATCTTACGAACGGCAAAGTGAGGAAATTGAGCCCTGCAGCCTCTTCCAACACTCGACACGGCCGAGCCCACGAGCAAATTCCCACAGCTCCGCCGCGCTCGGTCACGGAGATACCGACATATACACGTTAAATATAAAACGGTATCTCCGGAACCACTGGTCCTACAGAGCTCAACCTGGGCTCGTTTGAAAGTTCTCGACAGCCCCTACACAGCGCACCAGGTCCCATTGCCCCGACTATCACCGTTAAAAAGTTACCAAATTAAATTTAAAAAACATAAACAAATCAATATCTCCGGAACAACTGGTCCAACAGAGTCCGGCCTGGGCGCGTTTGAAAGCTCTCCACAACCCTTACACAGCGCCCTAGGTCCCATTGCCCCGATTGTCACCGTTAAAAAGTTACCAAATTAAATTAAAAAAACATAAACAAATTAACATCTCCGGAACCGCTGGTCTGACAGAGTCCAGTCTGGGCTCGTTTGAAAGGTCCCGTCGTCCGCTGAACGCTCGTCCAGGTCTCGCTCCTTCGTCTGCTGCCATAAAAAATACACGTCCAGAAATGTGGAAAAACTTTAAAAATCGATATCTCTGAAAATAATAGAGATTAAGAACTGAACGTGCTCGCGTTCGAGAGGCCCCGAAGCCCGCCACACGCTCGTCCAAGTCCCATTGCCTCTTCGGCCACCGTTGAAAAGTTACGATGTAAAACATAAAAAAATACATATCTCCGAAACCAATCGAGATAGAGAAGGAAACATGGGCTCGTTTGAAAGCTCTCGAAAGCCCCTATACAGCGCTCCAAGTCCCATTGCTTCTTCGGCCACCGTTACAAAGTTACGATGTAATACAGAAGAAACATATACAAATTAATATCTCCACGGAACCACTTGACTTTAGAAAAATGAACTCCTTTGAAAGGTCTTGTTAAAAACTCGTCTCAAGATTGTCACAACTGGTATAGACTCGCCCCCCGAGTCGGATCTCCATAAATCATTCGTTTTACAAGTATATACACTGATCGACGACTAGAAGCGTGACACGCTCGTCGTCTCGGCCCTGGGTGGTGGGTTCGTCCCCACTGTCCCAGGAGCATGGTCCCCGTGCTACCGAGCACGTCCCCTGGTTGGGGATAGAGGAACGGCCTCCATGGTGATATGGAGGTTACCCGTGAATAACTCCTTCGGGAGGAATAAGCGGGCGCGGACAGTGGGGCAAAGGAAATGGAACCGAGGGGGAGATAGGAAGACGCCCGGTCGGGCCGCTCGGACGTATTCCGGGGTCGGGGCCGGACGGGTGGGACCGTCGGAGCCGCCAGGACGTATTCCTGGGTCGGGGTCCGGCGGTCGTCGGGGAGATGAGATAGTTCAGTGTTCCCGCGACCGTGTCCCGTTCCGAAGCGGGACACTGAACAGGTGTCGAGCCTGGTAGAGGGAGTTGGAGTCCCCTCGCCAGGCGTGCTGGTGGCCACGGCGGGCAAGGCGATGGAAAGGGTGCGGCTTCCTTTGCTCCAATCGTCCGTGGGGCCCCCCGGATGGCGCCACCCGACACGGTGTCCCCGCAGTCGGAGGACCCTCAAAAGCCGCGGGAGTCTGGGGCTTGCTCCGCCCGCGGTTAGTAGGGGGCTGGAGCCCAGTGCCCCGGATGATTAATTCCCGGGGCCAGAGGCATATGCCGGCTTCCCGACGGAACTCGGGGACCCGCCCGGTTGGCAGCCGGGCGGTGAGGGTATACCCTGGCAGCGCAGCCGTGTCGGGCCAGTGGGATCTAATAAAATAATGACAGACACTACTATATTTTTAAATGACACCATTTTTATAAACGAAGGCGCGGAAGAGACACGTCCGGTTCCAGTTGCAGGAACCAGTAGGATGCCTACTATGCCAGGCCCGTCTTTCCTTCTGTCATCCAGCGGGACGGAGGACGACGACGACGACGATCCACCCGGTTCGTCCACAACGTCGACGGAAGACGAGGAGGAGGAGGAGGAGAGAGAGCATTGGTGGTTGCGTCTCCTCAATCCGAGGCCAATATCCCACCATCTCGAGTCGGAAGGTGTCGTCGTCAGACACGACGTCGACTCGTTCCTTTTGATTTGCAGATCGTTGCAACCTTTCAATTGCAACGTACGTCTGCAAATCAACATGATGCCCGCACCGATTCGGTGTGCAAAAATATCAAGATGCTAAAGAGCCTCTTGAAGAAGCATCAATCGGAGCGCAACAACGACGACGACGACGACGACGACGAGAACAATCGGGACGACAGGATCGACTCGACCAGGCCGTTCTACGAGTTCCAATTGGGGAAACTCGACGGCCACAGCGTCTATGTGCTCGTCCAAATAGACGAGGACAGTCCCGCGTTTGATTGCGACGACACCGAGATGGTGGGGGTATATAGGACGGCGTGCAACAATTATATCAAATGCATAATAAAAGCGACCAGCAATCTATCGGTGTAGTCGAAAACGGCCCGGTCTGGTCTCCCTTTCATCCGGGAGACCATCAACAACGACGCCCAGTATGTATATCAGGCCGATTTTATTCAATTCGCCAAATCGCTGGCAGAATTTATGGCGACCAACAGCCTGCGCGAGACGTGCGGCATGACGTTCGTGCGGTATTACGTGTGCGAGCACGGCATGCGTCTGCCGAAAGATAACGCGAGGGCGCTCGTACGAGCGATCGTACCATCGCTCGACCACCGCGACGTGGATCTGGTGCAAATTCACGTCGCGGACGAGTTAACGCTCAACGCTCGCAACGATGAATCGAGCGACGGGGGGAGGGCGTTGCTCGTCCGTCTGGACGGCACGTCCAGGGAACCAGGATCGCTGGCGTCCCTCTTGCGCGGCGACAGCACGGAAAGGCTGCAGAGGTACAAGATAGCGCATCTCAGCCAATACGGCTATTTTTCGCGGCACGGCGAGTTTGCGCTCTCCGATAATGCCAAGATTACATACGTACAGGCGTATAACTCGGCGGCCAAGATGGCCGCTCCCGCCGACTGCGGCCTGGTACCTCTGTACCTTTTGTCCAGAGGCTTCGACGGCAGCGACAAGACCTACCGCCGTCTTGCCGGAACGGTGCGGCAATATGCGCGCAACGTACTGAATTATGCCGTCATGTTCTTCAGCGAGAACAACGAGCTGCGCATCGAGCAAGTGGTGACGCTTAGCAATGACGTCGCCACTGATGCGTCCGTTGAAGAACAGGTCACCCAGTCGGGCGTATTCGACGAGAAGCCGTGCCAACTAACGGTCGAACTGGTACATCGTCGACTGGTGTACCGGTTCGACATTTGGACGGCACACTTTGATCAAAATATCGGCGAGGAGCTACAACTGTTGGGCGACAGTATTTTAGAGCCGGAAATTTTCCGACAATCGCCGTACGTTCCGACGGCGGCGATTGAACGTGTGATGAGAGCCGAGTTCAGGCTCTCATACTTTCTACACGGAAAATCTCCGGACTATAATTACCATGTGTGCCGTTATATGATGCCCCGCGGCAATGAAGTCGATGACCGGGGTGTCATATGCATGCGGCCACTGAACGACGACGCGGACGCGGACGCGAATGCGGAACGACTTCCGCTACACGCGTCCGACGTTCCGTACGCAATAATGACGGCGGGCAAATTCATCTGGCAGTATCGCGACTTGCTACCTGATCCGACGGTCGATGCCCTACCTCGCGTCGATGTACGCCACGTGGGCTTACACCCGGGCGTTCCCACAGGCAGAAAAGACCGTGGATCCGGCGCAAGTCGCGCGCGACATTCGCGCAAATGTCGCGCAAACCTTTACCGCAGAGTACTTGCTTGCTCGAATTGCGCAAGCAAGGAAAAGCGAGTAAATGGTAAAAATTACGGGCGTGGTACGGGCCGACTACTTGGCAAGGGCGATGCTCGTCGACCCTCGCTCGCCCTTTGCCAAGATGGTGCACGCGAGTGTCGAAATCGGCCAGGATTACCTCGACACTTTTACGAGATACGTAAAAGAAAATGTCGAGGTATTTCCGCAAAATATGATTGATTCCACGCAATTGTCCAGGCGGTGGTCAATTGTGACCGGGCGTGGGAACGACCTCGCTCTTCTGCCGGGTGGACTCCTCCTAACGGTGGAATCGCTGAGAGGAGCGGTGAGAAGAGTGCGGACCGGACTCGATACGCTGCCGAGACGCGTCGCGCCGGAGAAGCGTCGCCGTCCAATGCGTTTACCCTCTTCCTCCTCCTCCGCCGCCTCTTCGCCACCACCACCACCACTACCGTCGCCGCAGCTCCTCGCGGTGTTAGACGAACGATCAAGCTATCGTCGTCGTCGTCATCGTCTTCATCCTCCGACGAGGAGATTCATTTATTATGATTAATGTCATGTCGTTCAACATGGCAACCTTTTGTTTCGATAATGGAGTCGTCAGTATGGTTAGGTTAGGTTAGGTTAGGTTGTGACAATGGGTCCTACAGCTTATTTATGTTCGAGTAATATGATATCACTCACGGTCGCCACTTGTTTTTGCCGCCAAACAAGAAGGTTTGTTGTCGCCGACGTCCCCTGCCGCCGACGTTCCTCGTACGGATGTATCGAAATATCGTTGAAGCCCTCCTTCACGCAGATCTTTGTCGTCTCGGTGAGGATGTAGGTTGCACAATAACCAGGACAACAACAGTTATTTGAAGTTACCGTATAATATATTTCTTCGTAAATCACAAAAAATATTGCACTCATTCCATTCGCGCTTTACAATCTTGTTAAAATTAACGTAAATATCCGCCGTGTAATCACTACGACAAATTTTTCGTGACGTTCTCGAATCAACGATCACGTACGTGTGACGCGCGTCCGCGGAATCGCAAGATCATGAATCTATCTCAAACACCCGTAATTCCTTGTTGGAATTATTCGAATGTCGTATCGGATATTAGCACTCGCGTACTTCCGACACGTTGTTATGCGCGCGCGACTTAACGACGCTTTGAGAATCTTCGATTCTTTTTTCCGACCGAACGTCTGTTTGTTTCAAGGATTGATCTGCGACTGCCGAGCACCGGTTGCTCACGCCACTTTCGGACTCGTGCCTGAGTGGGGATGTTCCCCTTCCCTGACTCTCGGCCGTAATTTTCCTAACTCGCGTCTCGTTGCTACCCGACGCGCTGCCATCTATGGGTATTCTGCTACACCCTTCTCCTAAGGACACCATTTTGTATATAGCCCCTGTTCTCGATTCTCGCCGCCATTTTATTCTCGCGCCGCCATCTTAGGACGCTTACACTATGTCGCCTCATCGCCATCTTGCGATGTCCCGTCGCCATCTTTTATTATCGTGCGGGCATCTTATCTCACATCCGCCATCTCGCAACCTTGCGTCGCCATCTTACATAATTATTGCACGGCCATCTTATCTCGACTACGCCATCTTGTGTTGTCTTATAAAATTATTAAAACTCAAATTAACTTTCTTCTACGTGATTACACTATCTTAACATCATGTGATTATATACTTATTTCCAAAATTATAAAATAAATGTCTTTTAATCTTATTTCAGGTTACTAAGTTAATCCCTGAATTTTCTGACGGTCCGCCATTTTTTCTGTCCGCCATTTTTCACGTAAACTTATCCAAATTTAACATGTGAAACTTTTTAACATATAAATATAAAACTTGCTAATCATTTTTACAAAACTGTCTACACAAAATAAGACTTTATCAAGGTAAATATGTCGTTACTCTCTATCGAACTCAAATTTCTTTTTATTTACAGGTATCCTACCTGTTTCCCTGGAAATCTCCGTTGGTAAGTATTCTTTCTTTTACCGTTAAAAAAAATAAAAATAAAACTATTTCCGTCGCCATTATAGCTAACTTAACTTTATATACGGTTATACGTGCTTATATCTATATTGATACATCTCGTTTGCTTAATTTCTAATTTTGACCCGTCTTTTGCTTTCCAACAGTCGTTGCTGGACTCGGTGGCTGTTTCTCTCGCTCGGCGCCTTCCTCCTTTGACGCCTCTGGCTCGCCGCTTCCGTCCTCCTTCTGCGACGCCATATTTTCCTTGTCTTCATCGCATCTCTGGCTGCTTTCCGCCATTGCTGCTTCTTGTACTCGGTGTGCCATTACCACCGGTATTTTGCCCCGTGATACCACCTGCATGGACGTAACCGTCGGTTTCAAGGTTAGGTTAGATTGGCCATTAACCACCCTCTCGATGGTGTGCCACCTTGTCGTGGTGAGAGGGCTCTGGTCTCTTTGGAGACTGGCTAAGAGCGCACCGGGCCTTCTTGTGGGGAGACACTTGGCATTCCGCGCGCCGTTAGAGGCTTGCCTCACTGCGGATAGGAGTGGCGGCCCTGATTCCAACCGCCGGTGGCACGGCACCGACAGGGGGAGGGATCCCTGCCCGTGAGCTGGAGGACGAGTCCCTTGGGACTCGGGCACTCCTCTTTGGGAGTTGGGCCGGAGGGTGCGGGCTTGCCCGGCCTCCGTGAACCCTTCCCGGATTGGGGTGCTAGGGGGATGGGTCCTCGGACCCAATGAGGGGTCGCCGGTTCCGACCGGGGCCCCTGAGGTTTCAGACGCCCGTCCGGGCCGCTCGGACATTTCCGAGGTCGGGGCCGGGCGGGTGGGACTGCCCAGAGCCGCCGGGTTCTGCCCCGGGTCGGGGTTTCTGGCAGTCGGAGTGGTCTCTTCTCGAGGGCAGCCCCCTCACAAATACAAATATGGATAGTCTAGTTACAGGAGTAAACTTACCACCCTAGGGAGACCGGACTCTCAGGGGTCGGCGCAGTGAGGCTATTGTCCCAGACTCTGCTGCGTCGTTATCAAACGATGGGCCAACCACGGTCTGCACCGCAGGGGCCGTGGCGGAACATATGCCTGCGAAGATACCGGGGAAAACCCCCCACGGGAATAAAGGATGGCTACAAGGCCGGTCCTAAGTGCTCGAAGAAGAGCAACGACAAAGAGGACAGATCACGCTCGGGATCTAGATCTAGGACGGGTCTGAAGTCAGAAACGCGAACGAGATCGAGGACAGGTTCTGTCTCGAGCACAGCCTCAACGAGAAGCACTACGGCGATGCTGACTGAAGCCGCACGGAAGCTCAGGAGAGAGCAAGAAATGGCCGTATTACGTAACATGAGGAGAGAAAAGTCTCCCTGCCCAAGCGTGCACTCGGACATTGATACGAAGATGCAATCGGAAGTGATACTGGTCGAAGACGAGGAGCTACCCTTGTACATTGAAGGGGTGCTGAGCGACCCAATATCCGTTGAAGATAGTGATGGAAGTTACAAGGAACTTCCGAAAAAAATGGGAAAAAACAAGAAGCACAGTCATGATGTGGCGGTTGCGGGACCGAGTGGCGTAGGAAAGCAAAATGAATCCAACGTGACCGAGATGAGCAATACCACAAGGAAGAGAGGTAGACCTCCCACATCGGGGAACTACGTGGAACTGGCGGCCAAAAAGAAGGCGTACACGGACCAGCTAAAAATAGAGGAGGATATCATGAGAGCTAAGAGACTAAGAGAACTGTCGACAGAGGAGTTATATTCTCATCTCCGACTGGACTTGGACTCTGTTTTGGATGAGATGAAACGCAACCCGACTGCGGACATATCTAACAGAGCGCGAAAGGGCCTCAAAGAGGTACTAATTGTCGCCCGCACGAGTAAGAACTTAAAAGGTGGATACGTCCGAGAGTTAAAGGAGGCAGCTCTGACAGGAACAGCTGCTTTGGAAATACTCAGGATCAGAGCGGACAATCCTAAGGATGAGGACGTACCGCGACAGGTTCGTTCTCTCAAGGAATAATTGGAGCAAACAAGGAAGGAGGCTGAAGAAGCTAAGCAAGAAATTGCGAAATTGAAGGAGCAGATCAAGGAAATGAGCGAGAAGAGGAGGAAGGTTAGAAGGAGAACTAATGTTATCCAGGATGACTCTTCCTCATGGCATTTTCTCAGCAAAGCAGATAGAAAACACGTATCCTGGTTGGAGGTGAAACATCACGGATTACATTGGCGCGATGATCACGGAACGATTCCGTACTTCACGGCTAGAGACATAATTACAGGCGTTGCGGGATATGACAGAGAGTGAAAACTCACCCATCGTATACGTAAAGGGACTCGAGAAACGAGAATGGCTGCGGGATTTGCTCCTGGACGATGTGAGAGATGATGTCTACATCGAAAGCTTTGACGAGCACTACGAAGACGTGGAATCGCTGAAAAAGATGGACGCTACACATACTTTACGTTGCCATAAACATGTATCCAATTGTGCCATACAAAATGTATTCAAGCTGTTCAATTGGTGGCACGCACATAAAAAATAAACGTATATTATCTATAAATATATATCGTCGATTTTTTTTATTCCTCCCTCCCCATTATACATATAACATTTACGTTTTTTAATTTGTTTCACGTTTGTCTTAATATTTCATTAAAAATAGAATGCGTTATCTTTCCCTAGCAGTTTAGCCGCTGTAAGAGATAAAAAATGCTAAGATGCCTTTTTATATTGTGAAATGGCCTTTTTTTCGAGATAGTTCATAATTTAGAACGTAAGGATTAGCTCTTATTATAATAAAAAATCGATTGATAAATACCAACGAGCGCGCGAGGGGGAAGCGTGAGCCAAGATGGTGACGTGAGCGGGAGCGCGAGAGAGAGAACGCGAGCGATGATGATGATGATAATGCGAGAGAGAGAGAGAACGAAGATGGGGACGCGAGCGAAGATGGTAACGCGAGCGATGAGACGGCCCCTCCCCACGCCTTAGTACTCGCGATCGTAGGGCCCCTCCCTGGCGGTCTTAATCTCGCACGCGTCATCAGCTGATTCCGCGTCCCCCTCTCTCCGCAGATCCCGCATGTGTCATCCGTGGATCCCGCACGCGTCATCTGCTGATTCCGCACGCGTCCCCCTCACTCCGCAGACCCCGCGTCCACCGAGCTTGGCGACCCCGCACCGCGGGAGCCCCCCGCAACTCGCTCCCCCCTCGGAGCTCCCGGATTAGAACCCGCCTTATATACCTACTCAAGTCCCATTGCCTCTTCGGCCACCGTTAAAAAGTTACGATGTAAAACATAAAAAACATAAAAAAATACATATCTCCGAAACCAATCGAGATAAAGAAGGAAGCATGGGCTCGTTTGAAAGCTCTCGAAAGCCCCTACACAGCGCTCCAAGTCTCATTGCCTCTTCGGCCACCGTTAAAAAGTTACGATGTAAAACATAAGATACATAAAAAAATACATATCTCCGAAACCAATCAAGATGAAGAAGGGGGCATGGGCTCGTTTGAAAGCTCTCGCCAGCCCCTACACAGCGCTCAAGGTCCCATTGCGTCATCGGCCACCGTTGCAAAGTTACGATGTAAAACAGAAGAAACATATACAATATCTCCGGAACTCCATTTGACTTTGGAGAAATAAGCTTGGGCTCCTTTGAAAGGTCTTAAAAAGTCTCGTCTCATGATTGTCACAACTGGTATAGTCGCCCCCCCCCCCGAGTCGGATCTCCATAAATCGTTCGTTACAAGTATACTGATCGACGACTAGAAGCGTGACACGCTCGTCGTCTCGGCCCTGGGTGGTGGGTTCGTCCACTATCCCAGGAGCATGGACCCCGTGCTACCGAGCGCGTCCCCGGGTTGCGGATAGGGGAACGGCCTCCATGGATATGGAGGTTACCCGTGAATAACTCCTTCGGGAGGAATAAGCGGGCGCGGACAGTGGGGCGAGCACGATGGAACCGAGGGGGATAGAAAGACGCCCGTCCGGGCCGCTCGGACGTATTCCGGGGTCGGGGTCGGGCGGGTGGGGCCGTTCGGAGCCGCCAGGACGTATTCCTGGGTCGGGGTTCGAGTCGGCCGGAGTCTGGCGTAACTCGACGCTCTCGTGACTACGCCCCTTCCGAAGCGGGCAGCGTCGAGTAGGTGGTATCTGGTTGAGGGAGATGGAGCCCCCCACCAGATGTGCTGGTCGCCACGGGGGGTAAGGCGATGGAGAGGGTGTGGCCTCCTTCGCCCCAACCGTTTGTGGGGTTCCCCGGGTGGCGCCACCCGACACGGTGCCCCCGCAGTCGCAGGCGGGGGACCCCTGAAAGCCGCGGGAGTCTGGGGCTTGCCCGGCCAACGGTTAGTAGGGGGCTGGAGCCCAGTGCCCCGGATGATTAATTCCAGGGGCCAGAGGCATATGCCGGCTCCCCGACGGAACTCGGAGACCCGCCCAGTTGGTAGCCGGGCGGTGAGGGTATATACCCTGGCGGCGCAGCCGTGTCGGGCCAGTGGGATAAAAACAAATAATGACTGACACCACTATTACTATTAATGATTCTATTATCGATAACGAAGGCGCGGAAAGGACGTCTGAAACACGTCCGGTTCCAGCAGAAACCAGTAGGATGATGGGAGATCCTACTATGCCAGGCCCGTCTTTCCGTCTGTCCAGAAGGACGGAACAAGAGGACGACGACGACGACGACGATTCACCCGGATCGTCAACGTCGACGGAAGACGAAGAGGAGAGAGAACATTGGTGGCCGCGTCTCCTCAATCCGAGACCGCTATCAAACAATCTCGAGAGGGAAGGTGTCGTCGTGAGACACGACGTGGACTCATTCCTGTTAATTTGCAGATCGTTGCAACCATTCAATTGCAACGTACGTCTGCAAATTAATATGATTCCCGCGCCGATTTCAGTATGCAAGAACAATAAGATGCTGAAGAGTCTCTTGAAAAAACATTTGGAGCGCAACAACGACAACGACGACGACGACGACGAGAACAATGACGACACGATCGACTCGACCAGGCCGTTCTTCGAATTTCAATTGGGCAAACTCGACGGCCAGAGCATCTACATGCTCGTACAAATCGACGAGGACAGTCCCGTTTTCGAATGCGACGACACTGACATGGTGGGCGTACATATGACGGCGTGTAGCTTATTTATGAACAATTATGTAATCAAAGCGACTACGAACGCTCGGCTAAAAACCTGTTTTCGAGTGTCTCAAGGTCATGGCATCTAATTTTTTTATATACGGCTTGAAAAGGCAATGTTCAAGCTTTCTTTTCGTCCTAGTTAGAAGGTTCTATTGCACCGCATTATTTTCTTATAGACGTTCTAAAATGGCCAAAATCGCGTTTTTTTTTACTTTTGACCTTGATTTACTCAAAAACTGGAACCAATTCAATATTTTCATAACGATAGTTGAATTCTACGGGAAAAAACCTATCGGAATCAACTCTCACTTTTAGGTCAACATGAAATTAGTGAAATTTTGTTGGCCTGTGTAATACTTCGATTTAGTGTCGCGACATTGTTAATGATTCTATTATCGATAACGAAGGCGCGGAAAGGACGTCTGAAACACGTCCGGTTCCAGTAGAAACCAGTAGGATGATGGGAGATCCTACTATGCCAGGCCCGTCTTTCCGTCTGTCCAGCGGGACGGAACAAGAGGACGACGACGACGACGACGATTCACCCGGATCGTCAACGTCGACGGAAGACGAAGAGGAGAGAGAACATTGGTGGCTGCGTGATAGTGTCAAGACATTAAGCCCCAGGCGTTGTCGCGATACGAAACTCAGGACATCGAGCCCCAAGCGTTGTCACGAGTTAAAATTATGTGTACTTGTGAACATTGACTGTCAATAAACAATTTTATATTCAACCAAACTACGATGTGGATTCTGAAGAGGGCTCACGCCGACCCATAACAGAATAGTCAAGCAAATATCTTCATTAAAAAAAAGTTGTGAAAGTTCTCGCACCTGAAGTAAAGATTGTATTGAGTACAATTGAGTACAGTTACTATAAGAGACTTCTCTATCTCGAGAACTTCTCTATTGCGATTAGGTGATATCTGATCCTATACATGATCACTTCGTAAAGTAAACGAGGAGGGCACGCGGACGGAACGAGACTGAAGAGTGACAGGAACAGCGCGCAGGATCCCGAAGAGCAAGAAGAGCGTCACGAAGGTGGCTGTCCGGCAAAAGAGGAAATTGATGGAAAAAGGAACAAGGAAAGACATATCGGCGGAACGTAACGAAAAAGGTGAACGACGGGCGTACGATAAAAAGAGAGGAAAAACGGCGGAAGGGACGAAGACGAAAAAAAGAAAAGAGAGAGATAGAGATAGAAAGACAAGACGTCCGTGCAGGAACGAGTACACTAAATAAGAGGAAGAGAATGAGAGAAAAGAATACTTGTGCAGCAAGGACTCCAGGATACCGGCAAGGAGTAGCCTAGAATTGACGAAAATGCTTCACTTCCATCGCTCTCTTTTTCGTGCCCCTTCTATGGTTCCCCGTTTCCTCTTCCTTCCTCATTCTTTCCGTCTCTCTTTCCAGGTTGTAAATGTGCTCCCTGTCCCATCAGGATTTATTCCTCGCAAAGGGAATCATCGTCTTCTACAAACGCTACGCCGCGAGGGGATATCAACATCGCGGGGCATCCTTTCCCTCTCACTCTAAATGTTTTCTTTGAAAGAACCAATCCAACTTTTTTTTATAAATCAGATAAATTGTTATCTGATTTATGATCTTATAAATGTGCATAAATAACAACATTAATTGAAGCTTCTTTTAATTAATTACTAAAAGCTTTACTTTTTATATTGCTCTTACTCTCTTCCTAATCCTTTCTTGTGCCGTGTTCGCACAACCATAAACCTGGATCTAAAAGAAAATTAACTACGGAGTTTATTATACATATAAATGGAACATCAAGCTTATCATAAATATAAACCATCAGCCGTTTGTAGCGATCGAACCGAAAAATCATTTACTTTATCGCGAGTTTTTTTTTCAATCGAGCTATTCCGCGACGAGATCGATCGGGTCCTATGTTCAAGCTAGATTTACACGGTTGATGATCATCCCCGATGAATCATTCAAAGCAACCACATCGAACAAACTTCCTTTTAGAAACAACACTTAGAAATAAACGTGAATTAAAAACCAAAACTGTCGTAATTAACTTCTTTAAATAAGATATTTCTGATGTTTTATGGCGTTAATATAAAACACTCGTCGATGTTATACAAAAAGATGGAATATGTGAATAAAACCCGATACAAATGTAAATCTCTCTTTGCATTAACAATTAATGTTTAATTATGCCATTTTTAACGTTTGTTTTCCTATATTGTGAACTTTATAAATACCTCATAATTTTATACAAGATAGATCGAAAAAAGTAAAGTAAATAAAACAAAAAAGTTTAAATTCATTTGTAGAAAAGAATATTGAAAAGAATATTCCGAGAGTATTTCAGGAGCTGTTCGTACAATAACACAGGCCCACAAAAAAAATTTTTTTTCTGCGCCATGAATGCCACAATCATTTTCCTATGTATTTTTTGCCGCTGAACCCGAATCCGCAGCCCGTTTAACCCCTAGTCGTCAGGATTTTTTCCTAACCTCAAAAAACACCGTAAAATCCACCGAAGCCATTAAATAACATTACACAGCCCCACAAAAAAAAAGTTTCTGACCTCGGGGTCTCAAAATTCTTACTATATGTTTTTGGGGTCGCTGAATTCGAATCTGAGTTCTAAATAGCTCCATCGGGTCTGAGAAAAAAATACGTTTACTGTATGTTTTTAGTGTCGTTGAACCCTCACCCCCATAATCCCTTAATCACGTAATTCTGATGGAATTCTGATGGACATTTAAGCTCATAAAACCTTTAAAACAATGTTAGATTCTTGTTTCGTCCTTGAGAATTTTTTTTGAATATACTTAGTGAATCATACAACTAATATGTCGTTACATATTTTCAAAAATCCTGCTGCCTTAGAGAACTCTGGAAATGGTGACACTGCTTCATAAGATGTGTGGAATGATCCACTTTTCAATTCGAATTGAAAAGTGGATCATTCCACACATCTTCTTGAGCGGCTAAGTAGCAATTTGACGTGATTGATTGGATCTAACGATAAGAACCAATCGGTAGCCTCTAATAAGCTACCAATGGGTAACTTCCAATAGGGTAGCCATTTTGACTACCGATAGGGTAGCCATTTTGTTTTTCGCCCTGTTGCGAATTAATCCCGGACGTGTTCGGACGTATTTCGTAATAAAGGAAGAATTTTCGAATGTTGCTGAGGCAATCAATCGCTTTTATTCTCCCACGTACAAACTTTGTTTCATCTATTAATCTATGTTATAGATCGTATCAGCTTCGTACTCTCCAGGAGCTGGGAATCAATTTATTTACCTGAACCTGAATTTAACTTAAGCGTCCGCTATCACTCTCACTTCATCCGCAATTTCACATTATTTAACATTATTTATACGCATATACACACAAGTAGAGAGGGTTTAGAGTCATTAAACTGTGGAAGTACGGGGAAGTACGAACTACGGGGTCCTAATCTCTAGTTGCCACATACATACACCCACATATCTATCCTCACTATGGAATCGTATGATGAAATGCCCAAAAAGTCTAAGCGAAGCTTTGTAGAAGCTTGGCTTAATGATGAGCGTTATAAACATTGGATACGTAAAGTATCCAATGATGACAGTGTTTATTTTTGTATTGTGTGCAATAAAAACTTTTCATGTAATGCAGCACATGTTTCCAGACATGCGGATTCTGCATGTCATCGAAATAATTTAAAGAATAATGTGTCTGTATCAGATATTTCAACAGTATCAGATACTGTAACAGATACAGATGTGTCTGTATCAGATACTGTAACAAATACAGGAAATAAAATTTTGAGTAAGCCATTATTTAAATATCAATGGTTAGATATAGACAATTTTAAATCATGGCTACGTAATGTTCCACATGACAACAGTTTATGTTTCTGTGCAGTTTGTCTTAAAACATTTGCTGCCCATTTAGGGCATGTTCGTAGGCACGCGGAATCTAATAGTCATTTAAATCTATGCAAACAAAAAGATATTGAAGCGAGCGAATCAAATGTTTTTAGTACAGAAGATGAATCTCTTTTGTCATTTGATGAGCGTAGAAAAGCATTGGAAATACGATATACTGCTTTAATTGCGCAAAAGAATATACCTCAAACTGCAGAAGACATTCTAAATTTTTTTCAACATATTGATGATATCAATTTGTTGAAAAGCATGATCCTGGGTCGAAATAAATGTAACAACGTACTTTCCAACGTGTTGTGTCCCGTAGAGACTGAAAATGTCGCTCATAATCTTCAGAGAACAAAATTCTCTGTTTTTATTGATGAAACATTCGATATAGTTAATGAAAAGGATGACATTTTTTGTTCGATACGTAGATCCTGAGACACTAGATATTCGCCCACAATTAATAAAACTAATTAATATTGACGCGAGAGATTCTAGTGCTGAAAAGTTATTCCATGCATTTCAGTCTGAAATGTGGAAATTGCAGATTCCTTTTCAAAATAGTGTTACGAGTCGCCCGGTAGACTCCGCTTGCACGAGACGAATGACGGTCCGAACGTGGCAATCGTTCGGACGCGTCGGCAGCCGTTGCCGGGGTGAAATCACGGAGGAAACTGAAGTCAGATTTGTGGCGGTCTTCGTTTCGAGAAGACGTGTCGCCCGCTCCCTTAACCTCGCTCCTGTGAATTTTTACGTATCAATAAAGTCGTTATTTCTAACATCTGTCTATTTCCTTTCCGCGAGCGCAACTTCGCGAGTGCTAGCGTGGACGTACGAAAACGCTCTGGGAAGTGTAACAATATTGTTGCCCTGTCTTGCGATAATGCATCCGTAATGACAGGGAAACATTCTTCCTTTAAAACTAGATTAAATGACGTTTGCAAAAATTTAATGATATTTCCATGCCCGTGTCATTCAGCCGCGTTAACTGCACATACAGCATGAGAGAAGATTCCTTCATTTTGTGAAGAATTTAAAAAAAAAAATTGCACATACATTAATAGCAGTCCAAAACGTTCGGCAATTTTTGAAGAGTTTTGCGACTGCTTTCAAGAAAAAAAAATTTTTTTTAATTTAGTGAAACGCGCTGGTTGTCTCGTCATATGTGTGTGGAGAGACTTTTGGAATCGTGGAATACTATTAAACATTTTCTCCAAGAAATGGTTGTGAGCGACAAAACAAAATCTGTAGAATATCTTTTCTCTTTGATGAACAAGTTGGAAACAAAAGCTTATTTTCTTTTTCTAAAATACATTTTATACTTCTTTAATGTATTTAATGCATTTTTCCAATCAGAAGAAACAAGAGTCCATTTATTACAATTAAAATTGGTTAACCTTCTTTACCAAATCTGTCGCAACTTTATTAAAAAAGAGTACCTTAAAGATACAGCCACGGATATAATTTTTTCGCACAATGTTCACAAAGATACAAATGACATTTTTGTTAGATCAGAATGTGAGGAGTATTTGAATACTTTAATGACAGAGGGTCACACCGATATTGTAAAATCAATTCGGCACAATTGCTTACAATTTTACCTCACTGCTGCAGAGAAAATTAATAAAAGATTACCCATCCGTAATCAATTTTTGAATAAATTACAAGTTTTTCAACTGCAACATCTCTGTTGGATGATAATAGAGAAATATCATATCAAGATGTATCTTTCGTGGCAAAAACCCTTCTTGGTGGTTTTGATAAAGAATCTTTAAAGAAAGAGTGGCTTACATTACCAGCAGAATTTACTGTTGACGAAAAACAGTTTTTGAAGACATTAGAGTTGGACAATATGTGGAAAGAGATCTTACAGCGCCAGATGAATAATAATTACACATATCCCGCGTTAAGAGATGTTCTGAGCGCTGTTCGATCTCTTCCTAATTCAAATGCAGATCCGGAGAGAAAGTTTTCTATTTTAACAGATTTAAAAAATAAAAAACGTAACAAATTTTCTTCGACTAGCGTTAATGCCACTTATGTTATAAAATCAGCCTTTGAAGGCGAGGGGCGAAACACCAATAAGCATGTCAATATCTGACAAACATTTATCTCGCATGTCATCAAAAATATTATATGCACCTACAACTAAAAAAATAAGACATTCATTGAACTTATATTCTGGAGAGGAAATAAGTGGTCCTTCGTCTTTAACACAATAATAATGTTCAAATTTTGCTCGCTGTTAAACATTCGCTTAAATATATCAATTCTTTCACAACTTCTTATTTCGGCTGGTAAGGCATTGTATAATTTTACATCTTCATAGCACATGCTTTTTTGTGCACTCCTAGTTCTACAGAAATTTATTGCAATAGTCCCTTCTTGCCTAGTTTGTCTTCCACCTTCCCTTCTATTTATTTCTAATTTATCCCTGAAATTATTTGGCGCCAAGTTACGTACAATTTTAAATATAAATATACATACATTATAGTGTAGCCTCTGTTTTATAGACATAAATTGTAACGCTTGTAACATATGTTCTATTTTAGTATATCTATTACACTGCAATATTACACGCATAGCCCGATTCTGTGCTATTTGTAACTTATTCAATTCGGTATCTCCCATATCTAATAGTATTGTTGCACAATACTCGAAGTGGGGTGCTATTATCGATTTATATATAATACATCTCGTGTATGCCGATATGTAATTTCCTATCCTATTTAAAAAACCCGTTTTCTTTCCAATTTTCTTTAGCATATAATCACAATGGTCCTTAAATCTAAGTTTATCGTCAATGATTATACCTAAGTACTTTATTATCTTTGCACGTTCTATTTCCATTCCGTCTAGGCATCTCAACACAATATTTCGCTTTAATTCTTTCCTTATACTTCTCACAACCATAAATTTTGTTTTACTCGCATTCATTTTTAGCATATTCATCCTCATCCACTCTTCTACTATATTAAATATAAAAGTCATTTTTCCTTCTACTTCTGCACTACCTTCTCCAGCTACATATATTAAAGTATCATCCGCAAACATTTTTATACTATAGTCTTCTGGGCAAATTTTAATTATATCATTAATATATATAATAAACAACAAAGGTCCCAATACAGATCCCTGAGGCACACCATATTCAGTCCTCATTACTTTTGAACATTTATTCCCAAAACGAACTTGTTGATATCTATCTCTGAGATATGTTTTCATCCATTCTAACACCCTTCCTCTAATACCATATTGGTATAATTTATATATATATATATATATATATATATATATATATATATATATATATACAGGGTGTAACCAAACAAACATATACGGTGTACATCATCAGGTAAAGAACGAGAATCCAGATCGAAAAGTCCTGAGTCATTTTTTTATTTGAGCTTTCTGTTAGTTATTATAAAGTGTTAAAGTTAGCCACTCAGCACCCGTGTACAGAGGGAAGTCAGGGACGGCAAAGTAGCAAGGCGGAATGGAGCGAACTATGCGACGGAAGAACAACGCGCGACGGTGAGAATCGAAGCAATAGCAACAATCTATGCCTTGCTACTTTGCCGTCCCTGACTTCCCTCTGTACACGGGTGCTGAGTGGCTAACTTTAACACTTTATAATAACTAACAGAAAGCTCAAATAAAAAAATGACTCAGGACTTTTCGATCTAGATTCTCGTTCTTTACCTGATGATGTACACCGTATATGTTTGTTTGGTTACACCCTGTATATATATATATATATATATATATATATATATATATATATATACATACATACACACAGGGTATCCCGTAACTGTTAATCACTACTTCAGAGGGTGGTATAGGGTGAAATTTTGAACAGAAAGTTTCTTTTCCGTTTTTGGCTTGGACCATTATTGACCGAGTTATTAAGGTGATGCTGGAGTGACGCTCGAACTTGATCGAGGTCGATAATGTAGGCCGGAATTTTAACCTATTATATTATTAATTATCAAATTGGCTTTACAGAATACAAAATCTTTTTGCAGGATTAAAGTACACGCAAAAATATTACTTATTACTTAATAATATTACTTATTTGTACTTGTAAAATTTCAATCTGAGGCCTATGTGACTCGAAATTTTTACTTTCTTTTTTTTTGCTTTATAGAATTAAAAACCTTTTTTCACAGGATTAAAGTAAACATTCCAAAAAAGTAAGGATGACAGTTGTTTTGAGCCTAAAACCTACTAAACTTTTATACGGAGCTATTGGATTCACATGTCAACAATTCTAACCATAATGTTGTAGGTAAATAAACATGTTTCTATAACTTTTCTCTCTTTTTCAGCGTAAAATCTATCACTCCTACTTTATTTCAGTGCGTACTTTAATTCTGTGAAAGGATTTTTAATTCAGCAAAGCCAAAAAAAATTGGCAAGAATGCAAAAATTATTTATCTTTGTCGGTAAAAAAGTACAGTCCAGCATCCCCTAAGATATCTAGATACACGAGACATCTGTGTGAAATGTTGAAAAAATATATTATCTCAAAACATTGCTTATATAATTGCGTGTAGGTAATTGTAAGAAATTTTATATATACATGCTATTTTTGAATATTGAATTATGTTAATATAATCATTATATGATATAGTTTATATTTAAATATTGATTTAGAATGATTATGAACAAGGCTCGAAAGTTAGAACCATTCTTCCTATTTTAATACCTTCGGCATTGTGATGCTTAATCGCTAGGAAGCTGACAAGGACGAAACGGTAGCTTCAAAATCTTGCCATATAAATTTTCATCTTGCAGCCAAAATAAAACTAAGATCACCGTTTTATCTGATTTTTGCTAAAATATCTGAAATACTTTAACGCTTTTATTGTTTTATCGTGAATATGTACAAGATGTTTCATCGTAAGTGCATCTTTTATCTCTTAAATTAATAGATAATATATCTGTTCGTTCGTTGACACTTAAAAATAACTTTTAATAAACAGTCATTATGCTCACAAAAGAGTTCAATTATTTACTTTGATGAATATTTATTATAGTCTTTTTTAGTTTAAAAGATAAAAGGACGTGACTACTTATGGTAAGACATCCTGTATATACATACATATGTACGAAGGTTATATGGACGAAATAATGAGGAACAACTTCATTAGACCAGTACAGGAATTGTATTTTAACATCTAAAATATATTTAATTTAGCTGCAAATATTTTATATATATATATTAGGTCTATTTAAAATAAATTAGCGTATTTACACATAGGGGAGTGTATAATTTTTAAGTATCGGCAACATAGCGGCTTCAGAGAATTGAGCCCAGCAAAACTCTATACAATAGATACACAATAGAATCACATGTCCAGAATAAATCTACATTCGTAGAAAGCATGCAATATTGTAAGTTTTGCTTTTCGAATAACTTATTCAAAATAATTTTAAAACGAAATAACGTTATGGTAGTACCTTATTTCACTTTAATTCGCAAATGTATAGTTAACGTATAACATAAGGGGAGTTGATATAGAAACGCGTATTATACGCATGATAATCATCTATGGAGAATAGGGTTTTACTAGGTATGATAGTCGTTTTTTCGATATGTACGATATGTACTACGATCTCTTGCTTTAATAAAACCGAATGACTTTATTGTGTGTTCAACAATGGGATAAAAAACAAGACCAAAAATTTTGCATTTTCGTGTTGTAATCGTTTTCCTAATATAAATTTTCTCCTTGTAATTACGTTCCCTCTGTCCAAAGTTATTCTGTTCTATTAGTACATCGTTATACAGGGTGTTAAAAAAGTCCCGGGACAAGTAAATATTTTCTCAGGTAAGATATTTTCGAAAAAGCTCAGTCATTCCTAAGGTAACTTTCAACGAGAAATTCAATGGTGACCTTTAATTTGCCCTTAAACTTGACCTTCAAGGTCATTTAAAGGTCACGTCGAATTTTTTAAATAGAAACACCTATTTTTGACCTTGGATTCAGAAAGAGCGGAAAATTTTACGTTTGGATGGGTACTTGCCGTTTTTTAAAAATGACTTTTAGAGATCATTTCAAGGTCAAAATACAAAAAAATATCGAAAATCACCAAAAAACCATTAAAAAAGGAATTTTTGAGAGAACGATTTAATTAGAACTTATTAGCATCTCATTAAAAAGTAAGGTGGGTAATTGCGGTTTTTTTTAATGACCTTCAAAGGCTCTTTGAAGTCAAATTACAATCGACACACCTGAATATATCTGTTGGTAAGCCAGATACAAAAATAATGGTGTGGAAAAAAGTCTCAGCTTTTAGAGTTTACGAGTTTGCGTCGAAAACCTTAATTCTATGTCATTTATTTATCACTGCTGAGGACTAAGGAACCGGAACGACTGCAGTAACAATTGCATTTGGACAAGTTAACTCTTGATTGAGCGCAGGAGGTTTAACATACGTTTATTCATTTTTTTATTCATTGTGAATTTTTACGACCTAAACTAAAAGTTATTTGATTTAATTATTATTTTTCTTTATGAATTTTTCTTTATTTCTTTTCAAACAAGTCGTTAGTCTTTCCAACTAATAGTTTTTATTTTATTACTTGCGGATAAATCCTTGTCACTATTCTTCTTTCTTATACGAATTTACGAACGAAAACTAAATTGACGTGCACACAAATTTCGGTTTACGTACTATCTTAATCTAAATAAAAAATCATGGCGTATGCTAAACTTTCGGAGCAAGAGAGGATATCTCTATTGATGATGCGTGGTTGGGGAGATCGAGTCCGATCTTACACTGAAGTTCGGATGCTATTTAATCGCACTTTTCGTAATGAGGACGGGGTAAATCTTGTCTCAAAATCTACAGTCGAAAGGACTGTATGGCGCTTTATGAACCACGGGACTGTCAAGGACCTTGAGAGAACTGGTCGGCCAAAATCTGTAACAACTGGGAAAAAGCAGATTAAAGTGGCTCAAGCATTTGTTGAAAACCCGCATCTTAGTTTACGTAGAGCCGCTAATCAGCATGACGTTTCTCATGAAACAATACGGAGAATTTTGAAAAGCATTCATTTTCATCCTTACAAGATTCATTTGGTACAGGAGCTTAATGAAGACGATCCTGACCGCCGGATTGAGTTTAGTGAAACGATGATGAACAGAATGGATGAAAATCCTCTTTTTTGTACAATATAGTTTTTTCGGATGAAGCTACTTTCACTTTAAAAGGTGAAGTTAACAGACACAATTGTAGATATTGGTCCGACACAAATCCTGCTTGGATGTTGGAAAGTCACACACAATATCCGCAAAAGGTTAATGTTTGGGCTGGCATCTTAAATGATACAATAATAGGCCCTTTTTTTATCGATGGTAATGTCAATGCCGATACGTATGAACAGTTGCTCAGAAATCAAATTATACCACGAATAAGAGAAATAGTAGGTGATAATTATGGTGAGACATGGTTTCAACAAGACGGAGCAGCTGCTCATTACGGAACGTTCGAGCGTATTTAGACAATCAGTTTCCTCATAGCTGGATCGGAAGAAGAGGTGAGATAGAGTGGCCTGATTTGACGCCGCTCGATTATTTTCTTTGGGGTTATTTAAAGAGTAAAGTATATGCTACTCAACCAGAAAACTTAGATGAACTACGGAATCGGATTATGCAAGAGGCCGCTTCGATTGATAGAGAAATGATTCGTAATGCTGTGTCTCATTTTTACAACCGCGTAGCTTTATGTCAAGAAGTTCAAGGTTTACAATTTGAACATCTGCGCTGAACTTTGAATCTTCAAAGAAAACGTGAGAGGTGAGGGGACTCACGCTAATCAAGCACCCCGAACGTGAAAGGCGAGGGGGACTCACGCTAATCAAGCATCCCGAACGCGAGAGGCGAGGGGACCCACGCTAATCAAGCACCGCGAACATGAGAGGCGAGGGGACTCACGCTAATCAAGCACTCCGAACGTGAGAGGCGAGGGGATTCACGCTAATCAAGCACCCCGAACGTGAGAGGCGAGGGGACTCACGGTAAACAAGCACCCCGAAAAGTGCGAGGCAATTTATTACTATAGTCAGATGAGTTTCATTGCCCTGAACAACTTTTTTTCCACACCATTATTTTTGTATCTGGCTTACCAACAGATATATTCAGGTGTGTCGATTGTAATTTGACTTCAAATGACCTTTGAAGGTCATTAAAAAAAACCGCAATTACCCACCTTACTTTTTAATGAGAGAGAGATGCTAATAAGTTCTAATTAAATCGTTCTCTCAAAAATTCCTTTTTTAATGATTTTTTGGTGATTTTCGATATTTTTTTGTATTTTGACCTTGAAATGATCTCTAAAAGTCATTTCTAAAAAACGGCAAGTATCCATCCAAACGTAAAATTTTCCGCTCTTTCTGAATCCAAGGTCAAAAATAGGTTTTTCTGTTTAAAAAATTCGACGTGACCTTTAAATGATCTTGAAGGTCAAGTTCAAGGGCAAATTAAAGGTCACCATTGAATTCCTCGTTGAAAGTTACCTTAGGAATGACTTTGAGCTTTTTCGAAAATATCTTACCTGAGAAAATATTTAGCTGTCCCGGGATTTTTTTGACACCCTGTATATGTATACACATATAAATAACATTTAAATATATATATTTTTGTATGCTTATTTTTATAAATATTTCTTTTTATATCACGAATGCATATTTACAGCAAAGATATTTACGCGTTTAACACAAATTTTCGGATAGTTTTGGTTTTTTTCTAGATATCTGCGGTAAAATGCATTTGTGATAATCAAAACGTGTACCCTGGGCAAAATAACTTTGACATATAGCACTGTACAAAAAATAACGATATACACATGTAATGATTGCGACAATTATAATATAATATAAAATTTTAAAAGAGAAAGACTGTTGTTTCTCATTGGCATTACATGTATCCTTGCATGTCCCCTTTCACGATAAGAATAGCGATGATAAGAAAAACGACATGAGAGTTACCTGCGGCGTTTAACAAAAAAAAAAAAAACAAATTATCTCTTGTGGAAATTTTGTAAAGCATAACACGCTTGTCTAGTATCCTTTCAATAAATTCCAAACAAAATAATTTCCAGACAAAATAAATACGATGATAAGAATGTACGCAATGATTCTGCAGGTTAAAGATTTTTATTTTAATTTTTTTATAATAGAATAAAATAGTTGAACCGGAATAAGTTATACATTGCATAAGTTATTACTCTTCTTAAAATCGATTCCTAAATGAAAATATTTAATAAACTACGTAGATAAAAACACGTTCTAGAAACTTTATTATAAATATGCCAAGGATCATTATCCATTGTCCAACTTATTAATTATATGCTACATTAGTAATATTAATTGTATGCTATTAATAAAAATATCTATCACGTATAGAATTAACCCTCTGTCTGCAACTTTTAATTTTACATCCTCCGTCTGCAATCATGGGTCTTTTATGTCAAGAGTAGATTTTTCACTGTTCTACAATAAATAAAAATCTAAAAAAATTCTAATATGCTTGTGAAAGTTTTAATAAGAAATTCTTACCATTGCAAAAGCTGTATTATATTTTACTTATTTTTTATAAATTTAAATCGGAGTAAAAATTGAAAAAAAAAAGAATTTTTATTAAAAATTCATAACTTTTATAGATTTTAAATTTAAAAAAATCTCTTAGACTATATACACATATGTGTATATATATATATATATATATATATATATATATTGTTACGCCCGATAGATCCGGTCAGCTGCTTGGCCGGATCGATATATTGATTTTTCGGAAGAAGCGACATTCGGCGCGTGGCAACGAGGGAAACAAGCCGGAGACCGTCAGATTTTGACAGGACTCGGTCCTTGTCACACGTGTACGCGCGCGTATCTGTATCTTACTGCAGATTTTCCGTACGCTCAGCTGTATTTTACGGTTCTGAAATTAAAGTTCTTGTGTTCCCGTCAATCCAGTGTTGTGTCCTTTATTGTTCCGTGTGCGCGATTACGCGAGTGACGCGCGAGGCGTAACATTTTTGGGGGCCCCCCCGGGATTCAAAAGAACAAAGGAAATGGAACAGGCGCCTGCTACGGAGGGAAGGACGCGTGCAGCGGCAAAGAGGAGGCGCCCGGAAGCTTCGGGGGAAGCGTCGGGGCTCTCCGCAGATTCGACTCTTCAGGAGGCGATGCGCGAGCTCAGGGAAATGCGCGAGGAACGTACACAGATGCGGGAGCGGTTCGAGGAGACGCTGCGTCTTCGGGATGTGGAAATTCTTCGACTGCAAAACCAGCTAAGTCATCCCAATAATAGTGCGGGCGATTCTAATACGCGCATAGATTTCCCTTTTCAATTCGGGCTGTCTCGTGACGCGAGTGCTACCGGAAACAGCTTGGGTTATAAGCTTAAGCCAGACACGTATGACGGGACGTCGGCGCTTCCGGAATTCTTCGCTCAATTTAATTTAATTGCACGCGCGAATAACTGGGATGAGAGCGCAAAGACTGTTGCGCTTGCGTCGTGCCTACGCGGAAAAGCGCGCTCCATCCTTGAATGCGTCTCCGATATTGAAACGTTGTCCTTTGTGGAGCTCAAATCGAAGCTCGAGTCGCGCTTCGGGGAAAGCCAGCTCTCTCAGACGTATTATACGCAATTTACAAATCGTCGGCAGAAATTCGGTGAAGAATTGTCCGCCCTGAGCGCGGATATTGAGCGTTTATCACGGCTCGCTTATCCGGAGTGCGCCGTGGAGATTCGCGAAAAAATCGCGTGCGCGCAATTTATTAATGCGCTATCAGATAATTACATTAGGCGCACTTTACAATTAGAAGGCGTGAACTCCTTGAAATTTGCTCTTGAAAGAGCAAAAGTTATTAAAGCCATCCAAGAAAATAACCGCGCGAGTAATTCCTGTCAGCAAGAAAATAAGAATAATTTCAGGAGTAGAAATTGGAATGTCGACGAAAAAAAGAAAGAGGGCGTTAATAAGAAAGACGAAGGAAAATCTAAAACTAAAAATGGGGGAAAATCGAATAACAAAAAAGAGTGCTGGCTTTGTGGGAAAGTTGGGCATTTTCGCGCGGACTGTCCCACGACAAGGGATGAAAGCGCGGGAAACTAGATTTAGTCGAATTAAGGGGGGCGGGTTCGACTTCTACCAAAAGCGCCCCGATCAAGGAAAAGAATTTTTCGTTTAATAAAATAGGCAAAGATTGTAAAGAATTTTTATATCGCGGAAAAGTCGATGGACAATTTTGTTTTTGCAAGATCGATACAGGCTCGGAAGTTTCGCTCATAAATAAGAGGCTAGTTTTAAATAAACAGGAGGAGGTTCCTCTGAAAGGTTTTCTAAAATATCCTACTGGGGAAAGAGTTTCGATTAAATCCAAGAAGAAGGTCCGCATAGACTTGGGGAAATTTTCGGAAGAGATTTTTGCAATTCCGACTGAAATTTCAGAGGACTGTATTTTAGGAGCAGATTTTATTAGCAAAGTTGGTCTAGGGGAGATATTTGACTCCTACTTCTCTGAGAGAGAGAAGGATGGAGATGAACAGTCTTCAAGGGAGTTCTCTTGTTCGGCCGTGGAAATGCGAGGTAATGAACTCCCTCTCGAATTAGAGGAACTGTTTGAAAGTAATACGCGCAATCTTAATAAGGCGCAAAGAGAAATTTTTACACAATTTTTGATTGAATTTCAGGATGTATTTTCAGGAAATATTGTTGCAGGGAACTGTGATTTGGTGGAACACGAAATTATTCTTTCGGACTCTCATCCGATCAAACAAGTTCCACGACGAATCCCTCTGCATCTACGTTCCGAAGTGGAAAAAGTCGTAGAGGAAATGAAAAGTCAAGGAGTAATCGAAAAATCTCACAGTCCTTGGCTGTCCCCCGTAGTTATGGTGAGGAAAAAAGATGGCTCATTGCGTTTCTGCGTGGATTTCAGAAAACTTAACGCAATTACGGTAAAAGACTCTTATCCTTTACCGAGGATTGACGACATACTCGATCGTCTGGCAGGTAATACTTGGTTTTCTACCCTTGATTTAAAAAGTGGTTATTGGCAAGTGAAAATTCGCCCACAGGACAAAGAAAAGACAGCCTTTTCTTATGGAAATGGTTTGTGGCAATTTACAGTTATGCCTTTTGGGCTCTGTAACGCGCCAGCTACGTTTGAAAGGCTTATGGAACAGGTATTACAGGAATATTTGTCGAGCATTTGTTTAGTATACCTGGATGATGTCGTTGTATATGGGAAGACTTTTGGGGAAATAATGTCTAACCTAAGGAAAATTTTTCTTTGTCTTCGGGCAGCGGGCTTGAAAGTCAATCCCAAGAAATGTGTCCTATTAAGTACTCAGGTAAAATATTTGGGGCACATAATTTCCGAAAAGGGGATAACCACTGACCCTGAAAAGATTAGAGCTGTTTTGGATTGGCCGATTCCTCAAACCAAGAAGCAAGTACAAAGCTTTCTTGGTCTAAGCTCATATTATCGGAAATTTGTCAAGGGATTTTCTTTAATTGCGAAACCCCTTTTTTCTCTTACGGAGAATCAGACCAAATTCTTTTGGGATCACCGGTGTCAGGAGGCCTTCGACAGATTGAAACAGGCTCTGATCTCTTCGCCAGTGCTTTCCTTTCCTTTAGAAGAAGGAAAATTTATTTTAGACACTGATGCCTCTAATCATGGAATTGGGGCAGTTCTGTCTCAGATACAGGGCGATACTGAGAAAGTAATCGCCTATTACAGTCGTGTTTTGAGTAAAACAGAGAGGAATTATTGCGTCACTCGTCGCGAACTTTTAGCTATTGTTGACGCGGTGAAATCTTTTCAACATTATCTAGCAGGGGGCAAATTCGCGATCCGGACAGATCATATCTCTTTACGTTGGCTAATGTCCTTTAAAGAATTAGAAGGACAGTTGGCTCGTTGGCTAGAAAGGCTACAACGGTTTAATTTCAAGATTATTTATCGAAATGGAAAATCTCATGGCAATGCCGACGGACTTTCCAGGCGTCCTTGTGCGAGGGACCCTTGCCATTTTTGTGAGAAGGTAGAAACAAAGAATGAAGAGGCTTTAACGACAGAGGTCGTAAGACGCATAATTTTTAGAGAGGACGAATTCGAGAATTGGAGAAAGGAACAACTTGAGGATTCTGTGGTTTCTTCTCTTTTGCTGGGTAAGGAAACGGGACAACGGCCTTCCTGGCAGGAGATGATTGCGAATGGTCCCGCAGGAAGAATTTATTGGAATCTATGGGATGCATTGCTCATTTCTAATGGAGTCCTTTACAAGAAATGGGAATCACCCTCTTTAAAGAAGCAAGTTCTTCAAATAATTGTACCTCAGGGAAAAGTTAATTCTATTCTGCAAGAAGCACATGACTCTCCCGCTGGTGGACATTTTGGGGTAAACAAAACTTTGGCGAAGATCCGCCAGGGATATTATTGGGCCATCTGTAAGAGGGATGTCGAGGATTGGTGTCGCTCCTATGAGGTTTGTATAGCAAAAGCGGGTCCTTCCGGAAAAGGAAAGTCCCCTTTACAAATTTTCAACGTGGGGGCACCTTTCGACAGAATCCAAATGGACATACTTCGGCCCACTTCCAAGAACGCTATCTGGGAATAAATATCTCCTGGTAATCACGGATTGTTTTTCAAAATGGGTGGAGACCGCGCCTTTAAAGAGAATTACGGCCGCTTCGGTGGCGGAGGCTCTTGTTGGTCAAGTGATTTCTAGGCATGGAGTTCCACTAGAGATACATACGGATCAAGGAAGATGTTTTGAATCCCAAATGTTCCGCGAGTTAGCAATTCTTTTGGGGATTAAAAAAACAAGGACGACAGCTCTTCATCCACAGTCAGATGGCCAAGTAGAAAGGCAACAACGAACAATCTTGAATTATTTAACAAAATTTATTTCCTCACATCAAAAGGACTGGGACCATTGGGTGCAGATGTTTCTACTGGCTTATCACTCCTCTAAACATGAAACTCTGGGAGTTACTCCTGCGGAAATTTGTTTTGCGCGAAATTTGCGCTTACCCCTAGACCTTCTACAAGGAATCCCTCCAGGGGATGAACAACGGTGGACCTCAGAGGGTTATGTTTTTCATTTAAGAAAGGAACTTGTCGCTCTTCATGAGGCTACGCGGCAGACTTTTAAGGTAAAGTCGGAAAAGGTTAAGTCTGCTCATGACCGAAAAGCCAGGGATATTAATTTTTCGGTAGACCAAAAAGTTTGGCTATATAATCCTCAACGGAAAAAGGGCAGAGCTCCCAAACTGCAAAGCCACTGGGAAGGGCCCTTCCGGATTGTTTCAAAACTCAGTCAGGTAGTTTATTGTATCCAGAAATCTTCTCGACATAAAAAGAAGGTGGTGCATGCTGATAGACTCGCGCCCTATTTTGAAAGAGGTAGAGATGTTTAATTTTGCCTCGAGAGCGAAAAACTTCTGAGACCTGTCGGAGTATATTTGTTAATTTATTTCAAAAATAATTCTTGCGTTTAATTTTCTTTGTTTGCAGAAAATACTCCGGAGCGCAAAGGTTTCCACGCCGCTAGAGTTATTAAGAAGAGTTTCTTCTAAGAGGCTTCGTCTAAGGACTGTCTCGCTCATGGTTTTTGTGACCGAGGTTTTTCCATGAGACTTGGGGCAAATGCCGAGACAGAGGCTCGGGAGTACTACTGGACGTAGGGTCCTCGGAAATTTATCCCCCTCGAGTCTGAAGATCAAGAGAGAAGGGCGCAAAACGTGAAGAGATAGAAGATCTTTGAGAGGGTACTCCAAGTATCTGACTTCGAGGGATTCTGCGTCTTCAGCGAAGACCTCTGGGGAATTGACCACTTCCTAGTTGAACTGAGCGAGGAAGATCCCTGAAGAAAGAAATAAAATGTTGGGGTCCGCTATGGTGTGCACGGTAACTCGGAGCAACAGCTCGAGATAGTGCAAGAAAAACCAAGACTCCTGAAACATTGGAACTGGAGCATCCCTTTATCCTCCCCTGATTGTCGGGACGACAATCTTGAAGAAAGGGGAGAGCAGTGTTACGCCCGATAGATCCGGTCAGCTGCTTGGCCGGATCGATATATTGATTTTTCGGAAGAAGCGACATTCGGCGCGTGGCAACGAGGGAAACAAGCCGGAGACCGTCAGATTTTGACAGGACTCGGTCCTTGTCACACGTGTACGCGCGCGTATCTGTATCTTACTGCAGATTTTCCGTACGCTCAGCTGTATTTTACGGTTCTGAAATTAAAGTTCTTGTGTTCCCGTCAATCCAGTGTTGTGTCCTTTATTGTTCCGTGTGCGCGATTACGCGAGTGACGCGCGAGGCGTAACAATATATACACATATATATATATATATACAGGGTGTCCCAGAATTGTGGAACAAATTTTCGTGAGCAGGTAGAGCGGACGAAACTGAATCGAAAAGTCCTTTACCATTTTGCAATTTTCGCAATAGTTAACAAGATATTAATGATTAAAAATTATCTTATTAGCCCGGCCCTCCGCCGAATATAAGCGCGCGGCGCGAGACGACCGCCCAGCGTTGCTAGGCACTCGAGGAATTGTTTACTACACGCGACAATGCCTACAAGCGGCGGTTTTGAGCTGCGATTGTCTCCCTGTTTTTGTAGAAAACAACTCCTCCTTGGAAACAATGACGCTGGGCGGTCGTATCTCGCCGCGAGCTTATATTCGGCGGAGGGCTGGGCTAATACGGTGATTTTTAATCATAAATATCTCGTTAACTATTGGGAAAATTGCAAAATGGTAGAGGACTTTTCGACTCAGTTTCGTCCGCTCTGCTCAAGAAAATTTTGTTCCACAATTCTGGGACACCCTGTATATATATTATATATATTATATATTATATATATATATATTATATATATACATATATATATATATATATATATATATACATATATATGTATATGTGTGTATATATGTATACATGTATATATATATATGTATATATATATATATATATATATATATGTATATATATATATATATACATATATATACAGGGTGTCCCAGAATTGTGGAACAAAATTTCGTGAGCAGGTAGAGCGGACGAAACTGAATCGAAAAGTCCTTTACCATTTTGCAATTTTCGCAATAGTTAACAAGATATTAATGATTAAAAATCACCGTATTAGCCCGGCCCTCCGCCGAATATAAGCGCGCGGCGCGAGACGACCGCCCAGCATTGCTAGGCACTCGAGGAATTGTTTACTACACGCGGCAATGCTTACGAGCGGCGGTTTTGAGTTGCGTCCCCCTGTCCCCCTGGTTTTTGCCATTGTAGAAAACAACTCCTCCTTGGAAACAATGACGCTGGGCGGTCGTATCTCGCCGCGAGCTTATATTCGGCGGAGGGCTGGGCTAATACGGTGATTTTTAATCATAAATATTTCGTTAACTATTGGGAAAATTGCAAAATGGTAAAGGACTTTTCGACTCAGTTTCGTCCGCCCTATCTGCTCAAGAAAATGTGTTCCACAATTCTGGGACACCCTGTATATGTATATATATGTATATATACATATATATATATATATATATATATATACATATATATATATACACACATATATATATATATATATATAACATGTATGTATAATATTTCTGGATATGTACTTTGAAAAAATAATAGTATAAGAATGTTGATTTCAAAAAACTGAATTATTTAAACACGTGAAAATAAAGATTTTTATAAGAAAGAAAGTCGAGTCCCAAGCGATAACAAGATATAAAATCATTTTTAGAGCAGATTTAATCATTATTTTACTTCACTTTTATTGAAATAAGAAAAAGAATATATAACATTATCTTATTATACATTATGTACATATACATATATTATTATACATTTATATAGTGCAGTTTTTACAACAATGTGTACGATGTGTAATTAGTAAGAAAATCTTGATTTATCTACGAAATTATAGCGTCAAAGAATGTTGTAAAACACGAAAAAAGAAAATTTTAATTTGTAGAAAATACTTACTTGGTTTGCAATCCTGGGTCATTAAGGATTCATGATTTTTAATTGTTCTAATCGCGAAACAAACAATTACAAATTTGGCGCCCTTAAGCATATGTAATCTCAATACCGACGAGTTTTTTTAGGAGAAGATACCGTAGCACATCATCTATTAGTTACTTTAAAATTTACAATTAAAAAATCAACTGGGTCATAAATGACTCATGATTGCTGATGGAGAGTTAATACAAACAGTTTCTCCCAAATTCCGATCTTTCCCTTCAAAATATAATGAAATTTTTTTAAAAAGAAAACGCAGGTATAGTTTCACTTTCATTCTATTTCAATAGACAAAATAAATTCGTTCATTCGACATACCTGTCATAATAGCCAGTATTTTAGAGCAAAAGGGAAAGTCCAATTTTCTCCCAAAAACAGAAACGGTTGCTTCGTGTACAAAGAGACGCAGGATTTAAAATCCGATTTAAAAAACAAATTCCAAACAACAGATGCTGACCATATGCGCATGACATTATTGAGATATATGTATATCGTTTCTAAAACTATTTGCTTTAAAATACTGGCTATTATGACAGATCAAATAAATGAATGTTTATTGTGTCTATTGAAATGTGATCAGAGTAAAACGCTATATCTGCGTTTCCTTTTTCAATAAACATCATTATATTTTGAAGGGAAAGATCGGAATTAGAGAGAAACTATTATTATTTAATATAAAATATTTTTATATTAAAATATTTTTATAGACATGATTAATGGATGTTTGTTTATTGTGTGTGACATCTATTAAAAATCGGTATAAAGTCTGTACCTGAGATCATACATATACATACCATAGACTAGCTTCTACAGCGTTGAAAGATATAACGTTGTAAAGATGTAAAAGCAGAAATAGTATTTTGGAGATCTCTGTTTTTCTCTTCTAGTCGCGTTGTGGGAATTTATAGGGACGGGTGAAAATTTTTCTCATTTTTTCCAAACTTAACTTTTTGTAAAGAAAAACAGTACGAAAATTATCCTTTTAATTATTTTTTGTCTTCTTACTATTATTATTTTTCTTATATTAAAGAGAAATTTTACAAAGGAATAAAACTAGTATGAACATATATGGACCTATTTTGTATATAATAATATAGGGGAGATCGGGGCACCATAGGTTACAAAAATTGAAGTTTGAAAAATTGCTTTTACATATAAAATTTTTTACCTCATTTTTTTTAATAATCAAAGCATGTATGTATATATTTCAAAATTTATTTGGTGTTTTTGGTAAATATTGATTAAGTTTTCAGAAAGAAATTAAAATACAATTTTTGGAAAATGATACATGCCCATATTCATAGTCAGTTCTTACCCAGATAACAAAATGCGTCAAATTTGCCAGCAGATTGGCAACAGATTCCTACAAAAGTTGTCAGTAAATTGGCATCCGTTATATCCGCAATAGGCTTACAATTTGCTAGCGGATCCTGTTCACAGAATCTGACAGCAGATTGACGGCAAAAACCGAGCAGATTCTAAAAACTTGACTAGACGTCAGATTGTCGGCAGAAACTGAGCAAGATCTGCGCGCGCGCAATCTGACGGCAAATTGGCAGCAGAAACCGAACAGAATCTGCAGTATTTGGCAATTCCCAGGCAGCACACATTCGTTTCACAAATGTGTTAATATTAAAAAAAATTAACATTAAGTTAACATTAAGAATTATTATTTCACTAACAGCATATGTAGATTTTGAAATTTTAATACATTTATTAAATTAGATTAAATTAATTTGTGTACTCCGATGTTTTAAAACTATATATATTTAAATTAAGACAGTACCCACACATAAGTTAGATACTTCAGTGAAATAACATTCAACATGCATATGCGCGAAGAATCACTGCGCGAAGAATCACTGAGAATAACATTGATTATATTCTCAAAATTTAATTCTCGAATCAATTTCGTGATTCAATTAGATTAGACACTAACATTAAGCTTGTATATATATATATTCAAATCAAACAGATTTTACTTACGCGAAAGCGTATAGTCCTTGCAACTCCTAGCGGCGTAAGTGGAACTTATGCAAGTTTGCGAGCTCACTTAATAGAGATCATTCTGCTCGGTTTTTACTACCAATCTGCCATCAGATTGCACGCGCGCAGATCCTGCTTGGTCTTTGTCAACAATCTGACATCAAGTCAAGTTATCAGATCTTGCTCGATTTTTGCCGTCAATCTGCTGTCAGATTCTATGAACAGTATCTGCTAGATTTTTGGTATCAATTTAATAACTTAATCGGTAATGACAACATTTGTACCAAATTTGTAGTTTTTGTTGATGGCAATTGATATCAGACACTCGCCATTATTTGCTTTCGGCAGACTTGGCTATCTGGGTATATTTAAGATCATCTTAAGTGAAGGCTTATATGGTTCTAAACCAATCACAGAGCCGTATTAGCATCTTAAGACGTTACTTAAGACGGTCTTAAAATAAGAATTAACTATGAATATGGGCCATAGTGCCTCATTAATTTTTTTTTAAATTATTCTATATTTATTTATGAAACGTGTAATCATACACATTATTATTTTTATGTTATCAAATCAGATATTTAATTATTTCTTTCTGATCATAATCAATATGAAAGAAGTTTTATGCTTACGATATTGAATTTTACAATTTTAAACGCAAAATTGCATTTTTCATTTTTCTATCTAACAGGCAAGTCAAACCTCGAGCCGTCAACATGATTTTAGAAATCTCAAAACGTCAGGTAGCTGTAACTCTCGACAAAGAGAAAGAGCATTGTCTGCGCTCTTCTAGCATCCGAGGCTGGCCGAGCGCCGAGCGTCATAAGACTCAATTCCCACCACTATCTCCTCCACAGCCGCGGCAGCTCCCTGAATCTGGCATCTCTGTAGAGAGTTATTCGCACAGTCGGACGTAAGAGTAAGTCGCATATAAGCGCATCGGTCGATCGACATCCTTTGTTCTCGTAATATGAGAGATTCCGCGAACGTGGTAATTATTAGTAACTACGCGACGTGGTTACGTTATGCGTAACGATATTAAGATACGCGTATTCCTACGGGAATAATACAGACGATCGTGTGTGAGAGTGAGTGCGTGAGAGAACATACGTACATGGACGCGCAATATTGCGTCATAAACGATTCTGCGACGATTCCGCGGGTTGCGCGTAAAACAACGATCGCGATTACGATACCGAACGGACTGTAACGCGTAGAATTTCCATGTCGGCAACGTACTGTATGTTTAATGGAGAAATTATATAGTGAATTTGTAATCGATTCAGTGATGTGTGAAAATTATTCAGCGAAGTACCTATTGAATCCCTTAACCGACTTCTTCATAATCCTGGAGGAGAGATTCTCAGGAATAAATATCCTGCCGTACAAGGAGCGACGAGAACGTGTCATCATTAACGACGAATACCTTCTTGCTTGGAGGGAAAGCAAATGGCAACCAGCGGCCATTCCGGCCTAAAAGTAAGATTTAATTAATTTCTGTTGACACGAATCACTGCGTTCGGTCACAACCCTACTGAAATAAGATTCCTAGTATATCTTCCTAAAGTAATAAAGCACTTCACTGTTGTGCATATTTGTCTTCCAATCTTTCTTTATATCAATTTTACTGTGATTTTATTAAAGTAGTAAGCGGAACTTGAAAATTTAAGACAATAATTAAAGATATTAAATATTCAAATTGTTTAACATAATTTTTCTTCTAGAAATGTTGAATTGCAAATACTGTAAGGAAATTATTTTATCTTATGATGACGTTCCAAATCATCAATATTTCACTGGAAAAAAATGTTTATGTGACAGATAATAATATCCTTTATATTGAAAAAGACTCTGATTTAAATGATGAGGAAGCTAAAGCTGAATATTTGAATCAGTCGTGTAAACAAGTAAGAAATAATTATACATAAAATTGTAAAATTACAATATTATTTTTATTTAACTACTTAACTCATTCCTCTCAATATTATAAAAGGGAAAATATCTCAACTATCTCTCTTTTGGCAGAAAAAAGTTTTTCATCTGTTCCCATACAGTACAAAACTTGCAGTTACATTGTAGCAATGTTGCAACAAGATCGCAATCTTGCAGCAATATTGTTACAATGTAACTGCAAGTTTTGCGCTATATGGGTTTTGTTGCTTTTTGTCTTTTTCTGGAATTTACATAAGCTATATGTTAATTATTATAGATGTTATTTGGACTAAAGATGCTACTCTCGCTCTTCTGAGTTTGTATGAAATTAAGAAGAACATGTTAAATAATCCAAGAAAAAACGTTCAAATATGAGAAGTAATATCCAATGATCTAATGGATTTCGGAATTCAGGTATAAATTCGTCGATATGAAAGATAAATATTAAAAAATGTCGACTTTTGCTTATGATATTTTAATTTATATTTTAAATGCCATGCGATCAAGTATAAATGCCACAAACATTTTATTAATGATAACAAAGGTTAATACAAAGAGGAAAATGGGCAAGACTCTAATAAATGATCGAAGTTCTAAGAGTCATTTGATAATTAAAATTGCGTTAGAAAGTCACGAAGTTGGTGATTTAGATAGTAAAAACCAAGTTTCACAAATCAATATAGTTGACCTCGCCGACACAGAAAAACCGAGTCAGACACACAGCTGGACATTTTCAAGAAGGTTGTTCAATTAATAGGTCATTGCTTCGTTTACATCGCATGTTGGAGCAGCTGAGCATGTCGAGGGCTTTACATCAATTTTCGAAATTGGTCATTGACAAGATTATTGAAAAATTCTTTGGAGGGCAACACAATAACGCTTATGATTTGTATTTGATAGATTTGAAGTACGATGGAAATTCAACGCTTTGACAAAAAAATATAAAGAATACGTTGACAACAACTCCGCTTCCGGAAGAGGTGCAATGACCTTCAAATTTTATGATCAACTGGAAGAAATTTTTGGCCAGCAGAGCAAAGATTGTAGTGACATATGTAATGTCATCGACACTTTCTTTGAAGAATTCAGAAGCTTTTATCTAAAAAAAAACAACTTTCCTTAAAGAACTTAAAAACTTCCATCTTAAAAAAAAACAATCTATATCACAGTCTGATAATAATTCGTCGACTTCAGGTTCTTCAAATATTGACAATTCCGAATCGAGTGTAAATAAGTAATAAGTTCAAAGAAACGAAGTCATCCACAACATGGAAATGGTTCAATAAAGCGAAAATAAAACTCGAGCTTGAAAAACAATGATCGATTTATTTGCAAAATAAAGAGAACCGTGACTCTCTAAAAGATGAGAGACATGTCAAAGTCGAAGAAACTAAACGAGAAATGATAAAATTGAAAAAAAAAACAACTTTTATTGAAAGAGAAAGAATTAGAGAGTCGAAAATAAATTGCCTCAAGAGAATTGAAAAAACCAACATGCTGAAATTATAGAAATAGAAAGGCAAAAGCGTGAACTCTTGAAAAAATTAATAGAGAAAAAAAATTTGCAAAATGCATCGGATTTTGATTGATTATTTTCACTATATTAAGTTAGTAAACTTCAATTACAAAATACTAAAGTATGAAAGTCCCATAGTTATTACTGAAGATTTATATTAAATACTTTTATATCAAAATAATTTAGTCGCTTTTAAATTAATCTTCTGAGTGTTTAAATAAATAAACTTGTTTTATGTTCTTGATGTGATATATATGTATATACATTGTTACGTCTGCCACCTCCACCTACTCCCCATGATCACCCTCGAACCTTTGCGAAGAGACTTTCCCTCGTGCGCTCACGATCAAAAGGACTCGTCGTGCCACCCTTGATCACACGTTATCAAATTGCTAAGTACCGACGGAACGACTGAGAAACCCAGCAAGCACGTGGATATGTATATATGTGTATATATATATATATATATATATATATATATAGATATCCATCTAATTGTTATAAATTATAAACCGCGATTTGTTCATTATTGTATTATAGGCAAATTATTATTAATTGTGTATAGATATAAGTACCGAATATAAATTAGAAGTCCATGCTGCGTGCGAAACATGGAACCGAGCGATAAGCAGCAATAACAAGGCTCTCAGGAATGCGGAAATTGTTTCACGCACGTAGAGAAGGGATAGCCCAGCACATCCTCTCGCCGCGCGGGGCTACCGAACTGAGGGTATATAAACCCGCGAAATCAGGCCCTCAGCACTCATTCAGAGCTTCCGGCCGAAGGAGCTTGCAGCGAATCCTAGAGATTCAGCTCAGCCTACCTTTCGGACTTGGACTCGGTACGTACTCTTGCATTAACCATTTTTGGACTTAGAATCGTTTCACGCTTTCGGACTTAGAATAATTTAGCGTTTACGGACTTAGAATAGTTTCGCGTTTTCGGACTTAGAATAGTTTAGCGTTTTGGACTTATAATAATTTTCGTTTTGCAAACTTAGAATAATTCGCGATGTTCGAACTTAGTCTCTCACATCGTTTTCATACTTATAATAATTTTCGTTTTGTGAACTTAGAATAATTCGCGACGTTCGAACTCAGTTTCTCACTTCGTTTTCATACTTGTAATAATTTTCGTTTTGCAAACTCAGAATAATTCGCGAGTTCAACTTAGAATAAGTTTCATCTTTTGAACTGGAAATGGTTCTCATTTCTGGACTTAGAATAATTTTCGTCTTTTCGGCTCAGTAAAATGTTTTTATATTTCGAACTTGGTCTCAGAGCGAACATTTATTTAAGCGAACATTTGAGAGAAAACATTGCACATATACACTTGTACAATACGCTCTTCTTACTCGTTTATTAAAATTCTTTTCATTGATTCTTTTTCTATCTATAATTCCTTCCTTTTCTTTTCTTGTCCTCTTTTCCCTCACCTTCACTCTTTACCTACCGTTAGCGAGATTGAGCGCTGGGAAAGCAAGGCGTCCTGATCCTCGCTACGTCTACCTCCCTTCCTGACCGAGTTGAGCGCTAGGGAAACCAGCCCGCTCCGACTCTTGCACCTCCCTATCTCTCTCTTTACCACGTGGAACTGAGCGCTAGGATTACCGGACGCCCTGACCTCCACTATTTTCATACTTTCCATCGGAATCTTCCATTTCTCTCTCATTCTAAACCGGAGTCGAGCTCTAGGTAGAACCAGGGCGCTACGACTCTGTATTCCATCTTCTCTCGCGAGGACTGAACGCTGAGGAAACCAGGGCGCTCATCAGTCTCTTTCACCTTTTTCCGCCTACCAGTGTTGCCAACCCGGGCGATTAATTGCAATTTAGGCGATTTTTGAAAGCAACTTGCGTTCTAAATTTTGACTTTGCGACGGGCATCCAATTTAGGCGACATTTTTTGGGCAAGTTTACGGTTTAGGCGATATTTTAGTATTTATATGAAATATAACTTTAGTTGTTAAAGATTAATCTACCAAAGCATATTTTTCTCCGATTGGTTAATTTCCAATAACTAACTGTGATCACCGATAGGGTGCGTTCCCACTGAGCGCTGATCAGCACTGGCAGTGAACTTTTAAACACAGCCATAATATACATAACGTATATATTGTACATTTTCTTTCTATACTTTCTTCGCATCTACAATTCGTAATTTTGATGGCCGCATCGTGTTCCGAACAGTTTCGAAATCCGAATGTTCCGTTCCAGGAACCGGGTCAAACCGGGTGTCATTACCAGGAAGAAGTTCGTAGTTTTGTATGTAGTTTTTACACCTTTATACACAATTATATACCTATAGATATAATGTTATACCTACGATATTATATACGCTGTACGATTTTTTCAACATAAACATTCAAGGTAAAAAGTTTATAAATTACAGGTTAAATTATAAAGTATAACCTTTGTCGGATTGCACAGGTTTGTAACTGTATGTGATGACTGATCAACGTCTACTTAAATTTATTTAAAATGAGAAAACACGCACAATATAAAAAAAATATAGAAAAGACTGGGAACGTTTACCAAAATTTAAAGGTATGAATAATTATATGCAGGTACAGTTTATTTTTATTCATATCTAATATATATTTGTATATATATTAGATATAATATATATATATTTGTATATTAATTTTATATATTATATATTTAAAGGATGGCTTCAACCAAGTGCCGAGGATCCAGATCAAGCTGCAAAGTATGCAAATCTTCACTACGAGCGCACAAAACAGATCTTGAACGGCATTCAGAGCGATCATCGCACAAAGAAAATTTTAAAAGATTAAATCCTATTAATAACAAACAACAGACTCTCACAAATGTTATTACGATTAATGACAAGAGAAAAGAAACTGAAATTAAAATTGCAACTTTCCTTGCAGTTCACTCAAGTATTAATAGTTGTGATCATTTAACTGATCTCATAAAACAATTATCAGTAAATGAAAGATCATTCTCTAGTCAAAGTGATGTTGACAATATAAGACTGCATCGAACCAAATGTACAATGCTCATAAAAAATGTTATTGCTGAAAGCTTAAAAACTGAACTTGTACAAGACGTAGGAGATAATTCATATTCACTATTGATAGATGAATCAACTGATGTAACTATAGTGAAATATTTATGTTTATGTGTAAGATACTATAGTACCTGTTTAAATCGCATTGTGATTCAATACTTAGGTTTGATCGAAATAACTAGAGCAACAGCTGAGGTGTTGACTCAACATATTTTAGAATTTTTATCACAGCTAGGACTAAATATAAAAAATTTGATTGGCTTAGGGACAGATGGCGCCAATAATTTGTGTGGTAAACATCATTCTGTGTTTACTCTTTTGAAAAAAGAGTGCCCTCGAATACAATTAGTTAAGTGTATGGCTCATTCATTACATCTCTGCACAAGCAAAACTGCTCAAGTATTGCCTTCATGTTTAGATTTTTTATGAACAGAAGTATATAATTGGTTTAGTAAAAGTCCGTTAAGAAGATCAGAATATAAACATATTTTTGATCTTATTGACACAAATGAAAATAAAAAAATGCATAAGTTTATACAGTTATCTCAGACTCGTTGATTAGTTCGAGCAAACGTTATTAAAATTATATTAGAACAATGGGTAGAACTAAAAGGATATTTTAATGTAATTATTAATTCGGAAAAATCATACATGGCCAAAGTTCTGCATAATATGCTTTGTGATAATATTAACTTTATATACTTAACAACAGTTTGTTATATTATTCTTGAAGTCAATAATATCAATAAATTATTTCAGAAAAATGACACAGATATTTTTAAAATCTATTCTGATTTATATGGATTACTTATTAGTTGTATGGCACTAATAATAAAACCAATTTTCATGGAGGGAATAGAAAATATGTCCAAGAATAATTTACAAAAGATTAAATCTATTTTGCAAAACAGGCTATCTTACATAAATATTGAACATTTAGATTTTGGATACCATTACAGACAAGCTCTTACAGATTATCCAATAGACGAAACAAAATTGATAAATGTGAAAGTAAATATACAAGATATAAGTTAAGATATAAGATAAGTTAATATACAATTTAATATACAAGATTTTATAAAAGTGCTCTGTTCAGAATTGGTAGAGAGACTTCCTGATAATCTTAAGTCTTTGATCTTTGATAGTGTAAAATATTTTCATGTAAGTCAATGTATGAACAGAACTAAAAGAGTTAATTTTGAATCTTTATCATTAGAATTGCTAGATACTGCTACAGATTTGAGTGTTTTGGAAAGGCAGTATAATAATTTAATTAACATACCTCTTGATATACCAAACGATTCTGAGACATTCTGGATACAACTTATTAATTATAAAAATTCTAGAGGAGAATTAGTTTTCTTCGAACTAAGTAGATTTGCCTTGTCAGTTCTAAGTCTTCCAATTAGTAACACTTACGTGGAAAGAGTTTTTTCTACAATGAATATTGTAAAATCGAAAATACGAAATAAAATTAATTTATCTCTTTTGGACAGTATACTCAGAATTAAATGTTACTTTTTTGTAAAAAATATATGTTGCAAAGATTTTATTCCTACGAAAGACATGTGCAATAGATTCAATATTAATATGTATGAATCACAAAGCATATAACGAAAATGTTTGTGATAATGATGATAAAAAAACAAATAAATTTTAAATGTAGTTCATAATATATTTTTGTGATGTCTAATTTTAATTTTAAGCACTTTTAATCTAATAGAAAAGCATATATTTTTGTTGGCTTTCTAATGTGTAATTTAGTGTAACATCGTTTAAAATATATTTAAGTTTAATGAAATGCGTAATATGTATAGCAACACTATGTGTGTAATGTAATATTTTGCGAAGTTTATAAAGTGTTAAAATATAAATATACTTTTTAACTTGAATTTTCTTTGAATTTATTCGACTTATGTGTAAACACATTTTAAATAATATCCATTTTAAATAAAACTAAACCAGTCCAGTTAAAAAAACAATTTTAATATAAGTTTTATATTCGTAGAGAATTAGGCGATTTAGGCGATTTTTACAAGTAACTTTGGCGCTTTTCAATAGTGAATAGTTGGCAAAACTGCCGCCTACTTATCCTCGCCTTCTCTCTCTCTCTCTCTCTCTCTCTCTCTCTCTCTCTCTCTCTCTCTCTCTCTCTCACTTTTTCCCTTTTGTTAAACACTATAATCCGCCCGTATCTCTATTTCGATCTGTACACACAAATATTAACATACACATATTCCAAAATGGCTAGATTACACAACGTAAATGATGGTGCGACGCGGGCGAGCTTCGGGTCGGCGCAAACAATTAATGCGGATTAAAAAGGCATTCCTAGAGCATAGAGAGTTCGACCCGGCCGTCTTCGACAGAGCCGTGGAGGCTGAGGGGGCCAAGAGGGGCTCGCCGCCCGTAGTACCGCCGCCGCCGAAAGCTCTGTGCAAAGAACCCGCACATGAGCGGCCGTCCGCGGCGCCGAGGCCAAAATCGGTTAGGCAGCTGCCTCCTCCACCCATAACGGAGGCTCCGATACGCCGTCCAACCAGGCCCTTACCCGTTTCCGCCTACACAAGGCCCAGAGTAGAGTCGCGGCCAAGCATCACCTCACAGGGCAAGCCATCAATCCGTTCGGTGGTGTGCACATCCTTCGTTATTTCTCGCGAGGGAAACAAGATAACCATAAGGGGCAACGTACCTCCTTCGCGATCCGCGTAAAAATATGACACAGTTCAACGCGAGACGCAACAACAACTTATAGTTACAGACGTAACAATATATATATATAGTAATACTAATTAAAAGTGGTGTCAAATAAATGTAATTTTATTTTATTTTTCTATTAAAATTGAATTATTTTAGTTTTAAACATTAATATTTAGAGCATAGAATATTAGAACAATATAGTATTAAACAAATTAGTATTGTCATTGTTCTTAATGTAAAGTAAAATTATTTATTTTTGTTTCTATTATAATGGAAATTGATATATTAATTCAAAATATCTTAATAATGATTATTTGGACAGTATTGAAAGTTGTCTTCATATTTTCTTAAATATAGCCTATAATAATAATCTGATTTTTTTATCAAATACATATATTTTCATTTATTGTACAGAAAGTGTGTACACATTCATGTAGCTTTTATAATTTCAATATATGTAATATTATTTATTTGACAATGTATCATTTATACAATCATCAATCTTCCAGGACATTACACGAAACTTACTTTTTACATTATTATTCAGGAAAAAGTTCACGAAATAATTGCATTCGACGGTCTATTCCTGCAATTCCGCGATCATCTACGTTTAAGGGGGGAACCTCATGTAAATCTGTTTTTCAAGAATTTTTTTTGAAAAATGTAATGCGTAGATTGATTTGAAATTTACAGCACTATTTATTTATATTATTATGTAAAAAAAATATTTTTTTAAAACTTAATTGTTAAAAATAACACTGCAATGGCGGCTGGAAAATAGCGTCTTGAAAATGCGCCGTGCAGCCTACAGGTCACAAAAATGATCTGAAAATGCAAAATGGGTTCTTTAGTTTACGCAAAAACGCTCAGCATGACGTTCTTAGTTTTTTAAAATTTGCAAATTTGCAGAAATGGCGAAGTTTTGAAGAAAAAAAAAAGGATTTTCTTTTACGTACAATTATTAATAACGTTTTAAATTAAAAAATAAAAAAATCGAAGCTCGTCATGCTGAGGCCAATTATCTATAGAATTTTTATGGCAAGTTTCATAAAGATCGGGTGATTAGTTTTTGAGCTACGTTGCACGGCGTGCGAAATTTTACGTTTCGAGAAAAACGTGTTTAAAGTTTAGTAACAGAAAAATTGTGAAATAATCGTAATTTTAACAATTTTAACATACCGAAATTTCTTGCTAATCTGCGATTCCAGGGCCATAGAGCAGACCATCCTCTTCCTCAAACAGTTGTAATTGAGTCGTTTTTTCTTCTTTTCGAGAAGTACAAGCCTCTTTCGTGCAATGAAAACTGCAGCGTTTGTCGTCATTATCACTCACTTTTTTTAAAAAATAAGATACAAGGAGGTCTCTGATCACTTTCTAATATTTTTTTTCACATTCTTGAGAAAATTTCCTATCGATTTAAGTAAAAAAAAAATTGCCCAAAAATTTCATTTTACATGAGGTTCCCCCCTTAAGTCGTCATTGGCATTCAAGTCAAAATTATGACAATAATCGTCATTATATTCAACAAAGTCATAGATATCGTTCTCATTAATGCAATAATTGTGTAGTATGCATGCTGCTACTACTGTGTTGCTTATAAAAGGTATTTTTTGCGATATTCAGTAAAAAATTTGATGCGACGAAATCGTCCCTTTATATATTCAAATGCTCGTTCAACGGGCATTCGCGTAGATAAATGTATAAAATTAAACTCTTTCTGACGAGGTGTACAATAACCATTGTCTCGAAAAGGTGGAACGAGCCATGGTAAAGATGGATATGCAGAGTCACCTAACAAGAAAGTATTATTTGGGAATAACAGTCTTGTATTTGCATTTGCTACTTCGAACAGCGATGATCTTTTGAATACTCGTGCATCATGGAGGGAACCAGATTCACCACAATAGATATTAATAAACCGCATGTTTGCGTCTACAACAGCTTGCAGATTGATAGAAAAAAATCTTTTTCGGTTACAATAGTCTCGAGCATTTACTGCAGGTTTTTCTATTCGGATATAAGTACTATCAATAGCTCCTAAAACGTTTGAAATTCTTTGCTTTAAATAAAATTCTTCACAAACTCTCATAACATCATGTTCCTGAGGCCATTTGATTATTGTGTCTAGTTTAGTTAAAAGCCAAGCTATTACCCGTCTTAAAATGCAAAATATAAATGAAATGGAAATATCGAATACATTTGCCAAAGCAGTGGTTTCGTATTCGCCATGTACCACAACAATAACAAAAAACTCAATTTTGCAGAAATTGGTTTCACTCCAAAAGAATGGGATGGAATGAAATTTGATAATTCCAACTCATCTGAAATAAAAAGATTTTTTAAATGTTTACTTAATGTGATTAAAATTATAAGAACCAAATTATTTAGTTATTAAATATACTTCTATGAAATGTTCAGTACCAATTAATCTCAATGCAGTATTTCGTGTTAACCGTACATGTTCTTTAAACTCTTGATCCGTCCAAGAGTCGACAACTTCAATATAATTTTTAATCCAATATCTTCTTCGACCAGTAATTAAATAATTCATTAAAGGAAATAATAGTAAATCTTTATCTTCCTCCTTACTATTAATAGAAATATTATTTTCTGAACTATTGTCAGATTCAGATATATTACTGTTCGTGGAAGTAGAACTGCTGCTTAAATTCGGTGTTTCCATCAATTGAAAGGCAACTTTATCAATATTCATCTACAAAATATTTACTTTAAAAAATTACCATTTTTAATAAAAATAAAGATGTTGTTTCATTTCTACATCAGTTCGTTGTTTCGAACTAAATCAGTTAAGGAAATAATTTTAACGACATAATAAAACTCACCGTTACGTTAATGTGGATATTTGTATGTATTTTCCAAAATCAATTTTTATTAATTTTTTAAATTTGCTTTTGTTTGCGTTCGTTCCTCAGGAAAAATATGCTAGTAAAAACTAATCTAAGAGCTATCTAGCGGTTGTATCTAAGAATTAAAACGTGTTCCAACAAGAACCAAGACACAGTGCTTGAGTATGTCACAGTGTCTATTTATGTCGTCTTGTTGGAAAGCACCCACAGTTACTACAAGATAACAGCATAAATGCACACATACTGAATATATACACCATGCTTATATTAACGCATTCAATAATCTATAAGTGCATCTTGATATTATAATAATTGACTCTCTCATTTATATGTTCTTTTATTTATGTATTTATTCTCATCATAAACACTTTTAATTTAACGCCTTGACATAGTCTTTTGATGCTCGTACATATTTATTCTCTTAATTATTTATTTATTTATTTATTTATTTTCTTCATATACACTATTATTTTAACGCTTTGGCGAATTCAAATTGACTTTTTACTGTTTTTCTTTTGACTTATTTGTAACTACAATATTATTGTAATGTCATTTCATCTCGAAATAGTAGTTAGCCATTGTCCACAAAGAGGACGCCTACTTTAATAGTGCATTAAAGTGACAATAACAGCAATGAATAATGAAGGAACAACCACGCGCTCACCACATTATTCATATTAGTTCCATGGTAAGTTACTTTGTATAAGAATTTAATAATACAATAGAATCAGTTAACATCTTAATGTTTCATAAAAATTGTAGACTATCATCATGAAGCTCTGTAATTATTACGCTGAAGATGACTCGAACATAAGTCGAGACGTTCGTGTTTTATTGTAAAATTAAGAATAAAGAATTCTTCCTACGCACTAACTTCCGCGTCGTAGTCTCATTGTCTTAATTTATTGTTATATTGATTGTTGAGGAGTCTATATTGGATTATTAATATTTAGTTATATTAGTTATATGTATATAACTAAAGTTAATTAAATTAACTTTATTGAAGTTAATTAAGTTAACTAAATAATTAAAGTATAAATTATGTACATATAACATATATATAACATTACAAAAATGTTAAGATGCAATGTAAGATTGATTTTAATAGCACATGATATCGTTCGAATATTTTATATTTATACTGTAGATATACGAAATGTAATAATATATTAAGGAAATCCGTTTGATAATACGTTTGATAATAATTGATAGTATATTATTTCTCGTATAACATCTTCAGGATACTTGTAATATTTCTTATATTATCTTATTAGTTGTATTGTTAAATTATACTTTTGAAGTACGCAGAAATCAGTAATCATTAACGGATGTAGCAAAATAACTAATGTCATTCTAAAATTTTCCATAAAAGATTAACGGGTTACAGAAAACGCTTTCATGTGTACGTATAATTCCATAAATTCTGCAAAAGCCGCTGGAAATCGCAAATATTTTTACGATAAGTTTATGAACTAGAAAGTACACTTCTCAACTTCTGCCGACTGACGAGACTTCCGCTCGAGACGCTCAGAACATCAAAATAAGTTGCCCCTCATTGAAAAAGAAAAACGTTCTGAAGCGTGCCTCGTAGCCGCAGACGGACCTTAAGTAGCCGCGCACGTTGCATTTTGATCGCGAGTTAAAAGCTAGGACCATACGCCGCGTAGCGGCGGTGCCTCGAACTATGCCGCGAGCACGCGCGTGGCGGCGCCCGATGTAGCGACAGATCTCCACAAATGTTTTCAGAATATACACATATATAAAAATTATGTTTCATTATAAAATACTAAGAACTTCGTACAATTATCATTAATTTTAAAATCATTAAAATAAACTATAAATTATCTATTTAAAATTGTTTTATTAAGATTATATGTATTTATACGTAATTATAATTATATTAATAATTATTAAAATGCATTTCAACATGTTTTTCATAGATAATGCATTTAAGTCTCTTTTTGTCATGCACTGCAAGGCAACAGGTAATAAAAACAGGGAATGATACAGGCAGTAGATTTAAATCTATCTATCTAAATTTGTAATCTATCAGAAAATATATATGTCAATATATTGCATTGACACATACATACATTGATACACACTTTCCAATAGATTAAAAATCTATTACCTGTAATAATTTTCGTTCCTGTTGCCTGTACTTTACATTGTTTAATAGGTTTTAGACGGCATGCAAGCTAAAGTCTAAAAATGGCACAATATAATAATGGCAATGTACCACATGAAATACACTAATAAAAAATACAATAGCATCCAATTTATTCGTCCAATTTATGAAGATATAAACTATTTAATAGATATACATTAAGCTTAATTATATACATTCCATTCAAACGGATTTTATTTATAAGAAAGCGTATTGTGACTTCTAGTGGAAATTTTCCACTTTAAAAGTTAAAAAACATAAAATATGTGATTTTTTACATGACATTTGAACTTAATTTTTGGTTAGAAAAAGTAAGGCTAAGAAGAAAACAATAACAGCGTTTGAAAGAGCTGACTTTCAGCTTTTTAATGCTTTTTCGCGGAGTACTATATGTTGATTTGTTTATAGTAATAAGCGATCAAAGTCAAAATGACCATTTCTTGGTTGCGCTACACGACGAATCTTGCATGACTTTGCGTCAAATTTCGCACCGACATGGCATAGTGCATTATCACGCACGTAACTTCTCACTAGTGCGCTCCAGCCGCTGATCGAGTCATTTCTCCGTTCAAATAGACCGAATTTATTGACAGGCATTTTTCGATGTGAGTGACGCCAATCGACTGGTTCGTTTCGAGGATACTCCGGTTAATTTATAATGATACCAACTTTGCCAAGTTCCTCGATGATCGATAGCATCTCATTGTCGTGAACGTTATGACCGGTTTGGCGCGAAGCGTCGAACAAACGTAGACGATCCACCAGCTCGTTGGGATCGTCCCAGTGCACGTAATCAATCGCATTGTCGTTCAACGTCATAGCGCGAGGCAATCCTTCTCCAGATTTCCTCATGGATTCGATCGATAGTAACGGCGCAATTATATATTTGTACTTGTATCCTCTGTTGCCCGATATGCGATTAAGCGCATTATAATTGAGTCTATGCACGTTCGTCATCAGCAGTATATTCTTGTACTTTTGCTTATCGTTCTCCGATTAGACGCTGTTAGAAGGCAGTTTCTGGAAGACTCATAAAGACCAGGCGTACCGACGAATCGATAATTATGTTGTCAGCGTTGTCCATGCCAATGCGTTTATCACCGAGCATCATTCCATCGTTGCTCAGACGAACGCCGTATACATTATCTAAACCACTCATTCGATCGTCGCTCAAAACGTCTTTGAAGTACCTTCGACTCAACGGACCCAGGTTACCAAGCAACGTTTCTCGACCTTCTGCCGTTTCCAACTGCTTTTGAAAGGATGTCTTGAGCGAGTCGTCCGTTCGCTCGAAAACATTCTCGCTCGTGAGCAATTCGGGCGATCGTATGGCTGTCACCGTCGCAGTCGGTATCGGTGATACGTTCAGCGAAAGTGCAAATCGATAAGTTTTGTACGGTGTCGATGCGTGAACCAACGATCGTTTCCTCTTTGTCTTACTCAATGTCGCATTCTCCTCCTCATGCTTCTGGGCAAATAACGTTTCGTCTTCTACGTCGCCGTCGTCATCGTCACGCGGTTCTTCCTTTATCGTGCCCATGCCAGAATTTTCAACCATCTTTTGCAGCGGTTCGATAATAGGCTTGAAGTGCGTCTTCACCGCGATATCATCCTCGATCTTACCAGACTTCAAAGCGCGATGTTTCTTGCGAATCACTCGTCTTCTCAATCTCCCTCGCGATCTTTTCACGTTCACGAATACCTTTGTTCCCCACCATCATGTCGACAGATCGTTCGCGTTTGCCTCGATAGGGTATCGACGACTAACCGTTTTGTGGTTTCGCAAACATATTAAATCCTTTTCGATATTGCCCATTCGTAAGCGATCAGTCCTTGTCTATCACTACGAATTCGTACTTACACTGCCAACAATCGTTACAAAACGCACAGAAATCCACGTACGACATGTCGATGTTCATGTGATCGTTGTAAACATGTTTCAAATTGGTAGCATCCTGTTTGAACAGGATCAGTAGGTTCGCATTGTCGCGTATTAGATGTTTGGCTATTCTCATATACGTCTGACAGAGATAGAAATAGCCGACGTTCGAGTGCCGACCCATCGAGAAGTATTCTCTCACCGTATCTTTGTCGCACGCAACGTCATTGAAAACAAAAATCGAGTTTGGACGCGCATCGCTCGACGGGATGACGTCACTGTTATTGGAGAATGTAAAATAGCCAATTTCATCGATCGATGTCAGTAGCTTCTCCAGATATATTGATACTTTGGCTGCTGCAGCGATTTTGAGTATACGTACACGTTCTCGAAACCCACGCCGTGCGGACTTTCCAACAAACTTGTCAGAATGTTGGTTTTACCACAATTCGAGGGGCCGCAGATGATTGCTCGTACAGTGGTCGACAGCATCGCGCCATGCTTTCGCATCTCCGCTCTGCCCCCCATTGTCCGCAATCTATCGTCGTAGTTTGTCACGCGTATCGTCAGCGGTTGCTGCACAAATTTCATTCCTCTTTGCACTTCTGAATAGAGAACGGAATCGAACGCACCTATTTATAGTCGCGCAGAATCGTAAATCGCTCAGAAATGTTTTTGCTTTTGTTAGATAACAGTGACATAAATGATTTAACCGCCGAACAGTTGAACTATGTACCAAAGATCGTACTGTTACAGCAGTTTTATAATTGTATAGATTATGTGTGGGATAGACTTCCAGATCATATTAAGGCGGATTCGGAAGTTCAAGAGTATCGTCGTTGCCTGCAACATTATAATTTAAGGTTTCAGCGAACACTTACCGCCGCCGCTGATCAAGGATTGCCACGAATGTCAGTTGCAAAGACGCCTAGCCAATCGGTAAAAAGTGGTGGCAGTTTTCTCAATCGTGCGATAAACGCGCTTTCCTTCGAACTACATATCCCTATCAGTTTTGCGGTGCAGGAACTCACTTGGAGAAACGTTTGGCGAGAAACAATCGAGGTATAAATCCACTAGACGCGACGTGCTGCGAGCACGACATAGCGTATTCTCGGAGTAACGATCTCACCAAGAGACACGCGGCGGACAGAATTCTCGCCGAGAAAGCGCGAAAACGCATCGTCGCGAGAGATTCTACACTAGGTGAGAGAGCAGCCGCCACGACTGTCTGGGCTGCGATGAAAGCCAAGACGAAGATCGGTATGGGTACGAAGACGACGAAGAATTCGGTTTATAAAAATAGTGGTCAATACTCTCATACTGCATTTAGCGAACTCAGCAGTAGTTTTAATTTATCAAGCATGTCTTTTGAACTTGGGGAAATTTTTAAGTGTCTGCACTCTCTTTCTTTTAATACTGGACCAGGAATTGATAATCTTCCAGTTGCCTTTTTCAAAGCTAATGAGTTTATTATGGCTAGAATTTTATGGGTTGTATTTAATAAATCACTGAATTGCGGGATTTTTCCTAATCTTTGGAAGACATGCCTTGTTATGCCTATATTCAAGAGTGGTGATTGATCCTTGGTTACTAACTATAGACCGATTAGCAAACAGAATATTATGGCTAAGATCTTTGACGAACTTATTACTACAAAACTCTCGAATGTGCTTAAAAACTTTATTATTGAGGAGCAACACGGCTTCACTGTGGGTCGCTCTACATCAATCAATCTCCTAGTGTTCTATAATTATCTGTCTTCCGCCATTGAGGGGGGTTCTCAGGTGGATGTTATTTACACCGATTTCAAGAAAGCTTTTGACTCTGTTAATCATGACATTCTTCTTGACAAGCTTAGCGCTCTGGGCATTCACGGTTCTTTGCTAGAATGGTTATCTAGTTTTCTTCGGGACAGACTTCAGATTGTAAAATTTAAAGATTCACTGTCTAATTATTTTAAAGTTTTATCGGGGGTCCCTCAGGGTTCGCACCTGGGACCGTTATTATTTAATCTATTTATTAACAACATATCGAGTTGTTTTAATTATTGTAAATTTTTATTTGCTGACGACTTGAAAATTTTTAGGAGAATTGACAACCCTGACTGTTCCGTACTTTTACAACATGACTTATCTTCCTTTGAAACCTGGTGCTCCGAAAATTTATTGAACCTGAATCTAAAAAAATGCCATATTATTCGGTTTAGCAAACGGAATGACATGAACACACTGCGTTTTGATTATGTACTTAGTGACTCTCCTCTCTCAGACCTGGAGTTTATTCGTGACCTTGAGGTAACGTTTAGCTTTGATCTTTCTTTTAATAGGCACTTCCATGCCATTACCGTCTTAGCCTACAGAAAGTTGGGCTTTATCTCTCGTTTTGGTAAAGATTTTAAATGTATTCGTACAATGAGAATTCTATACTGCACACTAGTTCGACCCCTACTTGAATACTGTTCTGTCATCTGGTCTCCTTATCAGACCGGGCACGCGGCCAATCTTGAGCGCATCCAAAAAAAGTTTTTTAATAGGGTGTGCTTTAATTTCCATATAAATTATAGCTACGTATCTACTGAGCTCAATCTATTGTCGCTTAAAAATAGGAGAACCCTGTCTGATCTTCTATTTTTGTATAAAGTCATTAATGGCGACATTGATTGCTCAGAGATTCTTTCTTTAATCAAATTTAATGTTCCTGCTAGGCCATTGAGGGGTTTCAAACTTTTTAATGAAAATTTCCATTGTACACAGTATGGTAGATTTAATCCCGTTAATCGCTTATCTTTATTAGCAAATGACTTTGACTGTATTGATTTTCACTTTAATTTTCTATTGACTTTTAAAAATGTAGTCATTGCATGTATTAATTCACGCGCGTGCTAATTGCTTAACTATGTACGTTCTAGATGTTTGCCTGCGTCTTTTATTTTTTTTTGGTATATTATTATCTTCTATTTTTCTAATGTTCTATTTTTCCATTCTTTCCTTTTTTCTATTTTATTTATGTTACTGTCTATTGTATACTTAATTATTTTATCTCTTGTTTTCTCATTTAACATTGTTCAGGCTCTTGTAGGGATTTTTTATCCTGTCTATATATAAATAAATAAATAAATAAATAAAGAAGAAGACTACGGCGAAGAAAAAACGGATACTTCCAGTAGCGAAACGCGGCGGTATACTTCCGATTCTACCAATGTTGGGCGCGCTCGGATCTCTAATCGGTGAAGCAGCCGGTGTGGCAAAAGTCGTGAACGATAGCAAAGTCGCGCGACGCCAACTCGAGGAGCTGCAGCGTTATAATCGCGCGATAGAAGGTCGTGGACTCTATCTCGCTCCGTACAAACGCGGACAGGGCGTTGTAAAGAGAAGAAAAAAAAACTCCGAAGAGACGTTAAAAATGCCTGCGGGTGTGACGACGAACGTACAGTTGGATCAATTGGCGAGGCATATGTACGTACCATACTTTAGAGGCGTTTTCATGCGTGATTCATTACCGATAAGCGGTGCACGTCGAAACGAAAGCAGTAATGTGAATCTGGACAACGCAACGGGCCCTGGCACTCATTGAGTGGCGTGCGCAAAGAGAAGAAATCGCGTCGTATATTTCGACAGTTTTGGTAATCTTCGACCACTAAGAGAACTGGTGCGTTATTTCGAGAACTGCGTTACGGTGATAGAATACAATCGAACGTCCTATCAAACCTACGATCAGAACATCTGCGGCAAGATGTGTCTGCGATTTCTCCAAATGGTGGACGCGCGCGAATTTAAAGCCTGACGAGCCGCTGTGAGGACTCAGTGTACCCTGCAGTTTTTCCATCATGTCGTTGACATTCATCCTGAGCGGCAAAAGCAACGTTCGCGCGGTAAACCACTCTCCAGCCATAGATTTGAGCGATGACGACTACGAGCTCGGTCTAATGGACTTTGAGACTTATCATACGATAGCGAATGTGAATACCTTGAACAATAAATTTTACTTTCACAAAGATGACGTGGAAATTACATTTCCCGAGGGATCGTATGAACTGCAAGACATAAACAAGTTTCTGAAACGCGCAATTTTGTCGAAACATGGTGAACATGTTGAAACGCACGACGATTACGAGGATGAAGAATATCCGATAATGATGCACGCAAATTACAATACGATGAGGAGCGAGATAAAATGTGGCTTTAGAGTAAACTTTAACAATCCCAACAACGCTAGGATCGCTACTGGGATTTTCGTCGAATCGTATATTGCAGCCGCGAAAATGGCACGAGTCGGACATGCCGATTAACATTATGAACGTGAACATTATCCGCATAAAATGTAGACCACGGGCGCGTACAGCAACAGCAAGCGCGTGCACACAATACATGTGTTGTGCCTCTCAACGCAACAAGGAAATTTTGGGATTCGTTCCGCCTTAAGAGTTAGAACTCAAGGAGTGCTGATAGGAAATCTTCCAGGTTTCGGTAATCAAGTTAGCTTGATATCACTTACACGTATATTTCGAAGGTTCGTTACAATTCTTCTTAAAGAACGCGTCCGCGTTCGACGATAATTTTCGTGATTTCGAGATTGGCACAGTAATAACTTTGACTCTGATATTCGTGATAGTTTCGTTATAGATTCTCCCGCGAGTGGCAATTTCGGCGGGCGCTTTTATAGTGCCATTTGTCAGGAATTTTGGTGGGGTGATAATTCTTAATAGGACCATATTTAATTAATGCTGTGTCAGTCGCGCACGGTCTCACGGATTGATTTCTGTATCTCAGTAATCTTGCATTTCCGTTCACCCATGGCGTGAGCGTTGCTTGTCGTTGAAAATGCAAACTTGCACTGTGGTAGCTTCTGAGCTACAACATCCCTCCCCCATTGGAAAGAAAAACAAAGGTACAGAGTTTTTCTACTTTATGCATATATAAAATTCCCATTTTAGAAACGTGTAATATTACTACGATTAAGGATAGATCTAGGTAATTGAAATTCATCTTCTGAGTTTACATTAAATGTTACACGTTTCACTGGCTTGCTTCGTTTTTTCTTCCAAATTATTATTCCAACTATTATTATAGCTATTATTATTAACAATGTGGTTCCGCTTGTTGCCATTAATAAAGTAAATAAAGAGTGGCGATTGAAAGATAGAGCTTTGGTTTTTATCTAGATCATCTTTTATTTTGTCTTGTTTGTTTAATTCTTTCATTTTTGAAGGATTTTGACTAATCTCTTTTAATTTTATTTCTCGTATTTCGTTCGTATTATTCTCGGAACTTATATTATCTCGTAGTAATAAGATATTATATTGAGGCAAATATGACTCTAGCTTTGCTTCATAAGTTATCTTTTGCGATTTTATTAAAGTATTTTCTGTTACGAGTTTGCAGTTATTTTTTAATTTAATTCTGCTAGTTTTTCAATCGTTTCCTTTATTTCTCCGTGGTCTTTACAATGTGTAGTAATTAATTGCTTATTTGCTGATGGATATAACCACGAGTTACTTAATGCTATCCAAATGCTATGATTTTTTGACGTTATAGTTTTAATTTTACAATCTTTATAATAATCCTTAATTTCTAAGTAGGTTTTTATTTCACAAATGGAATTCGTATCCACGCGATATATTGGATAGTTTCGTGTACACAAATATTCGCTGTTGATTCCTATTCATCGTTATTATTAAATCGTTATTATTAAATATTACATATGTATGTCGTTCTGTATCGATAGCTATAAGGGGATTAACGACATCTATAAGGGTAAAAATGTTATCGTGATTTGGAGTTGGTAATGGAATTACTTTTATTATTTCATATTTTGGTAATGAGGTTAAAGGGAATCGTAGAATGGTATAAATATTTTCAGTATCGCAATACGCGCTTATGGTCGCGGCTTTTTCTATTGTCGGCCATTCTTCCTTTTTTACTCTAAGCGGAAAGTAAAGTCCCTCTGATAATTAAAAATTCGCATCTTTAAGGCCTTCTATTATCTGATCAATAGGCGTTAGTCGAGAACGCATAATTCCTTTTTTTACTGATGTTAGATATTCTAATATATCTTCGGTATCGCGAGTTAAATCTGCTAATATTGCATTGTTTATTATAAAGTTTTCGTGTATGTTATCTTGTCGTTCGTTTTCTAACAATTGTGTTCTTAGAACTTTTGTATCGTTTTTTCTGTCTCGTCAATGTGAGCTATAGTTGCGTGCATTACTTTAATTTGGTTTTTTATTGAATGTTGCGTTACTTGTTGTGCGTCATGTAGCATCGTCAACTGTTCGTTTATTAGTTTTTCGTCATTAGAGTTCATAGTTCCAAATAATGATTTGGCAACTGAGCGTATTCCGTCAATTATTCCTCTTTTCTGTATTGTTGGTTGTTTATATATAGAAATTATTCTTTTTATTAGACGGTTCGTCTTTGATATTCTTTTTCTACAATGTCGTTGAAATTTTCACATGTTTCTCTTTTTGCGACTGTTATTATCTTGCATAGATTTTTGTTTTTTGAATATATATTTCTAGTTGTGCTAACCTTCTCGTAAACGTTGTGATATTTATTATGATGACTAATTTCCAAGATGATTCCACTTGATGTAATTTTTCTAGTTTCTCGAAATATATTCCTGGGTGATGAGTGAAGTTTTCGATTTCATATAGCATTTTCGTTTCGTTAGGTTCTTCTGCGAGACATAATGTTGTCCACAGTATAATTCCGTAATATTATACAAGATTATTTATTACTTTATTTATCCTTTTAAAGTATTTATTTTATTATTTTCGTTGTATTAAGTTTTCATTATAAAGTTTTTTATTTGAAGAGTACACGGAGAGAATTTTTCGTTATATTTTACCGTTAAATTCACTACAAGTTTTAACATATTGTGATGATAAAAGTGGGACAACTAGGTAATTATTAAATATTATCGATAATGGTAGGAATTTGTGAAATATACAACAGAAATTTTATAAACTACATAATAAAAATTACCAAGCAAATTGTAAAATGTTCTAAGACAGCATCTTTACAATTACAAATACAATAAAATTTAATTCGAAGTTAAAATTAATTTCACCGACTGTCTGCAAGTATTGACTGGTCGAACAACAGCGCGAATCAGCTCATCCATTCACAAATCTTTTAACTCTACACTTACCAAAAATTTTTGAAAACGACGCGTCACGAACCGTGAACAATAATAAACCATCCCGATTCCACGAAGTCCCATGCTGCGTAGAAACTTGCCATCCTTGACGAGCGACATGCCATAAGACCCCGACTTTATGTTATAGCATAATTATGTAAACAAAGCATTTACTTATATTTATTTACTTACAGTAAGAAACTTCTGTCGAAATAAGTCCTCTTCCCAAATTTTAACCGCTACATGCACTAAAATATTACACAGTATGTAACCGGCAGCACTTCGGACGGTCGGACGACCTTTGTTCGTTCGAGTTTACTCTTGTTTGGTCGAGCATCTAATGTGTTATAGCGAGACACACGACGAAACTAACCGATCATCGTCGGACAAAGTCGATAAATTACCATGCACCATGTTAAAATTATTATAAACGATTAAGTCAGATTGAAAATATCATGCTGCATTGTAAAATTTATATGAGATATTTTATATGTTTATCACTACTTGGCATCCATTCTAATTAAAACAATAAAGATTATAAACTGCACAACATATTTTCGAATTATTAAAATTTTACTATACATTTTAATAATATTACTCGAACAGATTTTATATTTTATTATGATAGATGTGAATAAATCAGAAAGAATACTATAAAAATCTTCGAAATAATCAATTGTCCCACGATTACCATGATTTTCAGGCTAAATTTTAAGAGAAAATTCTCTCCGTGTAGCTGGATGCTGTGCACCGTTGCGCTGCGGCTATCTGGCACCTGTTCATATTTCGCTTATGGGATTAGTTTCTATCAGTTCTTCTCGTCTTTATTTTTATCATATAGCAATTCTGAAGACTTTTTAATTCGTCAGCGTTTTTGAGATCTCTTCTCGTTGCTGTTGCCAAGTGCGTTTTTAGTAGTCCCTCGTCTACCTACTATGTATGGTTCGTATGCTCCTTGGTGATTCAGTCGATATGTGTGGTTTTTTTTTTGTGATTTTTACGAAAACATTTGGGGTGTCGAGGAGAGTGTTAAGGATGGTGTTGAAGGTGGCGTTGAGGAGGATGCTGTTCCTCCCTTTTTTGAGAATCTTTCTGTGTGGGACGATGACTTTGGGGGTCCTCCTGCGGAAAATGGCGAGGATTTTGAGGGTCATCCTGCGGAGAATGAGTAGTCTCCCGGCACTTTCGACGATCTTGTCCGGGAGGTAGTTGGCTTAGTCATCGCCGATCTTGATTCCGGCGATACCGGCGACGCTGAGCCTGATAGAGAGATGGACGGATTCATTCGGGCGCTTGCCGATGCTGTCATTTCTGCACTTCTCGTTCCCGGTGCTAATGAATTTGATGTCGGGGAGTTTGAATACTTCTCCGACGATTCCGACGTCTCCGAATTTGAGTACGAGGGGGAGATTTTCGTGCGGGCCCCCCGTCACGCGTCGCGCTCCCCGCGATTCGGATGATGATGATATTAATCAGGTGGACTAGTGTAGTGGTTTTTTTATTTTTCTTTTAATTTAAGTGTTCCATTTTAGATTTTTAGTTTACTTTAAATATGCAAAGCTGCGATCCTCCTATTTTTCTAAACCGTGTGGAAGTATACCTAAGGAGGTTTTTAATGAAGAAGAAGGAGGATTTGTTGAGTTGATGGGTGACATCTTAAGTGAAATTTCTACAGTTATTGGAGACTTCGATTATATTGATTCAGATAATTGAATATATTCCTTCGTTTCTTGTCGTAGTATAGTTTTAGTGTAGTTTAATGTTTTTTCTTTATGGATTTTCTCTTCGTATCGTAACCAGCTTGGATTTTCTCTTCGTATGGTGAGTTTTCTTTCTTTATTATTTTTATTTTTCATTTATTTATTTGGTTCTCTATGGTTTTATTGCTTTATTCGCTTATATATACTTTAAGTCTATTTGCGTGCGTGCATAATTTTCTTCGACCCATTTTTATCGTGTAATTCACGTCAGAATTTCTTTGTAATATTGTATATGGGTCGGTCCATAGTGTCTAATTTTTTAGATCGTCCGCGGCGAAGCGTTTCGTCGTATAGTAGAACTTTATCCCCTACTTTGAATTTAATTTCTTTTGATTTTTTATCGTGATATTCTTTTGATTTTCGCTTTTCTTCTTTTAATCGTTCTTTGGCGATTTGGTTTAGTTGTTGCGTAGCCTTTGTTTCAGTTCTTGTGCGTAATTGTCGAAAATATACGATGGTTTTGGTGGTTGCGCTACGGCTGACGGTAAGGTAGCTGGATGTCCATATACAAGTTCGAACGGTGTATATTCCGTGGCTGTATGTGGCGTAGTATTGAATGTAAACATGGCATACGGTATTCGTCCCAGTCCATTTGATCTGCATTAATGTAATGACGAAGATATTCGGCTAGAGTTCGGTGTGAACGCTCAAGAGCTCTGTTACTTTCGGGGTGATAAGCAGTTGTTTGTATCTTCTCGATTTTTAATAGCTTACACACGTCTTTGAACATTTCACTTACAAAATTTTTTCCTTGATCGGTCAATACTTTTTCTGGAATTCCATGTTCAAATACTATTTTTATAACAAATTCTTTGGCAATCGTTGCGGCTTCTTGATTCGATATCGATATTGCTTTACTGAATTTCGTTAGACAGTTTTGGAATGTTATATAATATAATATAATATATATTTATTCCCTGCATTCGTTATCGTCAGTGGTCCTACAATATCAAATGCGCATTTTTCAAAAGGTTTATCAGGCTTGTCTGTTAGTACGAGGGGTGCCTTTGGTTTAAGCTTTAATTTATTTTTTTGACAAAAATCACATATAGCAATATATTTTTCCACGTCTTTAAGTAAGATAGATATGAGAGTTTCAACTCAGGTCCTCCGAGGGGGGAGCGGGGCGCGGGGGTTCTCGGAGCGCGCGGGGGTATGACGTCACAGGAGTGGTGGGGATGACGCACAGGATTGAAAGCGCTTTTATGACCGTCATAAAATTTTTTTTGGTAGACCCAAGTTTGAAATACCTACCCTTGTATTGTATTTTAATAATATGAACAAAGATAAAACTATCTTTTTAAAATTTTTCAAGCGTCGATCTCGGGCTGCTAAAATTTATAATGTTAAATTTATAATGTTATAAAATAATATTCTTTTTTTTCGAGAGTGCTCATGTGATAGGAATTTTTACGACGCATAAAGCTTCATTCTTTCACTCACCAGCTTCAGTTTATTACAAGCTGTGTGAGAGAGAAAATCAATATGGATCGAATACAGAAGTGTATTTCTCAGAAATCGGGCAAGGGCGAGAAGTACCAACCTTTAATACCGCCGAGTCAATCATCGTCGCGACCGTGGGAAAAAATGAAAGATTTTATTCATCGAAAATCGGACAAGGGCGATGGGTACAAACCCGCGATACCGCCGAGTCAATCGTCGCGACCGTGGGAGAAAATGAAAAATTATGTTCATAAGAAATCGGTCGAACGCCAAGGGTACCGTCCTCTAACATCGCCAAATTCATCACCGTCGAAGAAGAAATATAGTAAATAAAATTTTCGAGATCTAAGCCATCATCATCAAAGTAATAAGGTATGTATCCTTTTTTTACGAACGCGTTTTATCGAATGCAGTGAATATTCGGAAATTTTTCAAGTACTTTTTTCTTTTTATTTTAGAAAGCGCTGCCGCCAACCGTAGCTCGAACATCGCCAAGCACTACCTCGCGCAATCTACTACTGATGCTTCAATATTCTTTTAATTTATTTTAAATGTAAAAAATTGTGAAAGGAATAAAAAACTAATTATTTTACATTTATAAACGATACATTATTTTGAAACCGGAGCATGTACGGGGGTACTCCATGGGCATGGGCATGGAGGGGGGAGGGGCATACAACTACGGAGAGGGAATCCGTGGTGGAGGGGATGTGTATTAGAGGCCCTACGGCTGTGGGTCCTACGACTGCGTGAAGGATTTTTTTCTCGCTCCCACCCACTTTCCACCTTCTCTCGCTCCCACCCGCTTCCCATCTTCTCTCGCTCCATCGCTCCCGTTCTCCCATGCATCTCGCGTATCTATCCACTCGCTCGCTCGCTCGCCCGCTCTTTATACAATTTTTTATTTTTTCTTATTTTATTCTTTTTATTATTTTTTCTTATTCTTATTCTTATTTTATTCTTTTTATTATTTTTTCTCATTCTTATTCTTATTTTATTCTTTTTATTACTTTTTCTTATTCTTATTCTTATTTTTTCTTATTTTATTCTTTTTATTATTTTTTCTTATTCTTATTCTTATTTTTATTATTTCTTATTCTTTTTTTTCTTATTTTATTCTTATTCTAAAATAGGAAAGGGAAGGGAATGGGAGAAAAAATATGTATCATATATAAGTACATTTAAAAATAGATATTTATTCTTAATACTAAAAAATAAAAAACAATGTTTAAATATATATATATATATATATATATATATATATATAATGTGTTAGGCGACAAATATTGGGGGACCAATGGATGCGCTGAAACAAATAAATAAAGAAATTCATTAATATTGAAATATATATGTTAAAGTAAAAATAAAACATATAACAATACTTACTTCTCAATCCCAACGTTCCTCCTCGTATATTCGATCCCCGAAGAGGATCTGGAGATCCATTAGGTCTTCACCATCCCCGCACCATATGGCATCGTTCGCCTCCCGATTACAATATCGGACCCATCGGGTCCACTTCATGTCGCTTATTCTAATGAATCTCGGTGCCCTAATTTGCACCTCGACCTCATTAACGGGCTGAAATCATAAAAGATATTAAAAATGTAAATTTATACTAAATATATATATATATATATATATATTAAATATATACCTGATCGTGCGGAATCAGGACCCTTAACTCCCTTCTCAACTGCACCTCTTGGATAGGCAGGCCGCCCACCCAAATCCACTGAAAAAAGAAGAAAACACATATTTATTTTTACGCGTACACACACTTTATTTCATGCTAGTACGCTTTCGGATGCCTGGACTTTTTTATATTGAAACGCGCGTGAGTATATGAAAATTGAAAATCTACACCGATGTTAAAGTTGTAGCGCGCTTATTACAAAGATTCAAAACTATAATACTAATTACGATTTACTTACCCCAGCTGCGGGAAAATTGAGTTCCACGATGTCGCCGATCCTATCCATCCATTTTTTGACACTTAATATTTTAATTGTACGCTTCGAAGATCTTCTTTGCGTCTCTGCGTCTAGTTTTGCACTGAATTCTGTAATTCTTCTTTCAAGAAAACTCAAACTTATTCCCACTCCCAAGTCTTATTCCCACTCCCATGTCTTATTCCTACTCCCATTTTACTCTATTTGTTAGAGAACAATCAAACAATACAAATTTTTAGAAAGTCCATAAATTCTTTTTGTGGTTTAAACGTATGTTTCATAGCTGTGAACCAGGTATGCGAGGTATATATTTTTACACAAACGAAAATTCAAAAGAAAAGAAAAAATGCAAGCAGGAATGTTGTTTGAAATATGTGTAATGGGAAGAAAGGGACGGATAAAAATTAACCATATCACGTTTCAGATTCCTACTCCCATTTTACTCTATTTGTTAGAGAGCAAATTTTAGAAAGTCAATAAATCCTTTTTTTTGCGTATGTTTCATAGCTGTGAACCAGGTATGCGAGGGATATAATTTTTACACAAACGGAAATTCAAAAGAAAAGAAAAAACGCAAGCAGGAATGTTGTTTGAAATATATGTAATGGAAAGAAAGGAAGGGATAAAAATTAACGATATCACGTTTCAGATTTTCATTTAAACATTTTATTCTTAATTTTCATATACATTTATATATATTTTTTCTTACGTACTAAAAACTAAAGCCAACAGCTCGCAATCGATGAGCTGATGCTTATCGAAAGCATCGCTGACGCGAATCATGTTTGATACCTCTTTAGGATCCGTCGCAGTGGACGCGATATGCGAGAATTGTGTAAACTTTACATCAACCGAACCAACATTTTTAAATAACTGCTCAAATGCTAAATAGATGCACCGATTCAGATTGAACATGGAGAACAATGTCGATTCGGTCATCGTCAAACGTACGTTCAAAGATTCGAGACGTACGAGCTTAACATTATTAATCGCGCAAGTGCTGATCCGCTTAGCGGTCCGATGCTCATAGAACTGCTAGTATCCTTATCGTTCCGAAGAAATTTTTGAATGTTCCATCGTTGCTCGTAGAATTTTCTCCACGTTTCGAGAGACAGAATCATCTCGTTTCCACGATTATCTCCCACGACGATCTCCACATAGCTCGGTGGGCCTACATTGATGCCAATTTCGAGGAATTTGTATCCCGTGGCTGTTAGCGCGTATCGTCTACTCAGTACACGAACCGCACGACGCTCCAACGAAATGCTGTAGAAAAATAATGAAATTAGTTTCAAAATAATATAATTTACAATATATAAAATAGGAAGCTCTATACTTACTTGTTAGATTTTTTCTTCTCACATGATAAAGTTTCTTCATCATCCTGAATCGACACGTAATAGTTCATCGCGCGATTGCCGATATTCTCTTCGACGGAATACATCTTTCTCGGTTACAAGAAGCGATCCGTTGATACATGCGGTTGATGCAACACTGATTGCGTAAAATTATCTGCGTATACGTGACAATAGTCGACATTTTGAAAGAATAAGGGAGGGGATTAATGTTTTAAGCGCGATCTGGAGAAGGAGATATGTTTATAGAAACGTGTCAAAACCTGAAAAGACGTCGAGAGAAACGTCTCACATACGTCTCGCATACATCTCACATACATCTCACATACATCTCACATACGTGTCTAATACATCTAGCATACATCGAGAAACATCTCACATACATCTCACATACATCGAGAAACGTCTCACATACGTCTCACATACATCGAGAAACATCTCACATACATCTCACATACATCTCGCATACATCGAGAAACATCTAACATACATCTAACATACATCTCACATACGTCTCATATACATCTCACATACATCTCGCATACATCGAGAAACATCTCGCATACATCTCACATACATCTCACATACGTGTCTAATACATCTAGCATACATCGAGAAACATTTCACATACATCTCACATACATCTCGCATACATCGAGAAACATCTCACATACGTCTCACATACATCGAGAAACATCTCACATACATGTCTAATACATCTAGCATACATCGAGAAACATCTCACATACATCTCACATACATCTATCATACATCGAGAAACATCGAGTAATTATTAACAGAATATTGAGAAACATCAAACGAATTAGCAAAACATGAAATAACGTGATTTTACTTTAATAAAACGTGAATTAATATAAAGAACGTAAATGTTGTATGCGTAATGGGGAAGGAAGGAATAAAATAATCGACAATACATATACGTGTAAATAATATGCGTTTATTTTTTATGGTTATGCCACCAATTAAATAGCTTGAATACATTTTGCACTGTACAATTGGATACATGTTTATGGCAACGTAAAGTATGTGTAGCGTCCATCTTTTTCAATGATTCCACGTCTTCGTAGTGCTCGTCGAGGCTCTCGATGTAGACGTCGTCTCTCGCATCGTCCAGGAGCAAATCCCGCAGCCATTCTCGTTTCTCAAGTCCCTTTACGTATACGATGGGTGAGTTTTCGCTCTCCGTCACATCCCGCAACGCCTTTGTAATCATGTCTCTAGCCGTGAAGTACGGAATCGTTCCGTGATCATCGCGCCAATGCAATCCATGATGTTTCACCTCCAACCACGTGTTTTCTATCCGCTTTGCTGAGAAAATGCCATGGCTCGGAGCTTCCAAATATATAATGAGTGAGAATATATCCGTCTCTGAGAGCTTTCACGACGAAGGAGTTTCTCCTGACGACGAAACCTTGCAGATCCACAAACGTTGGTGTTGACATGGTTGCAGACATGACTGATTTATGTCGAGGAGCGGGAAGTTGTAGATTTTATATCGCTCCCCTCTCCAACGTCGTATTTAGGTGATTTTGCGAACAATGTTGGTCAATGGGTTGTACTGAACTACGCGATCGTGCAAGATGAGGCATATATTTTCACTGCAATCGACTTCTATGCGTACATCCACAGTGGCGCTCTTGATCGATTCGTTCTGTCGCGAGCAATCAATGACCACAAATGGTCCTTTCGTTAAAAATGTGCCTAGGGTGAAAAGCACTTCTTGGCTCTCGGATCCGTAATAAGAATTACGAAAACGTGAATACATGTCATAAAGCAGAGCGTATCTTTTTTTCTTAAAGTCTAGATTCAGATCATCATATGGATAATAATCAGAATTTAGATAGAGCTTTACGTTGGTCAGGTTACAGTGGTCGAATACGCTAGCATCTTGAGACATGGTATTTTTTCGGCCAGTCTGCAGAGCGAAGACAACGTATCACGGTTTTTCCAATTGAGTCGCAGTTTTGACGGCCCATGAATGCTTGGTTGTGCTCTGCAGTAGCGGAAACTCATACAGATCCCATGAGCGAAAACCCATGTTGAAGTATCGCCCGCTTTCCAAAGCCCGTAGCATGGACAATTTATTGACTTCATTTAACATAACGTGAGGCATTCGCCACTGTACTTTGAATAATTCGATTTCTGGCTCCGTCGTCGAATCTCCCATGAGGCAATTGTTGTCATTGCGCGATCGTATTAGAATCAATTCGTGACGAGCGTTGATAACCACATGTTTGTAATCCTCACAAAATCCCAGCAACATGTAGAGCGGTACGCAAAAATTAAAATTTCCTTCCGGCATGCTGGATCCAACGTCCCATCCAGCATTTATCAAGATCAATGATTTGTCGTACGTTAGCGACGCATAGTTCTTGAGCGTGCTGGCTATTCCAACATTTCTGCTGCGATCAATCTCCACACCATTGAGTTCGTATCGAATTTCGTCAAACATAAATGCTACGCAATTATTTGTAAGAACATTCGCCGCCGACGTGGCCGCCGCCGACGTAGCCGCCGCATCATTGTTCTTCTTCTTCAATATTCTTTCGATGTATAGAAAACTTTCGAACGGCAACGTGTACAGATCCTGTTGTTGTATGGGTATCCTTATCTCGTCGTTGTATCCGAACGTTGTATTAGCGTACGGGTTGTACGTGTGAGTCTCGATCTTGATAATGCGATCATCAAAGATCGGTTCACCCTCGATGTTCAAGATGTCAACCATTTTAGATGTTTCGCAAGGCGAATCCCAAAGATCTTAAAAATTCAACGTTCGACGCGTTGAGTTTCTTTTTCTCGCTACAACCGGATGACCGGATATTGCCAAATGTCGATGTCGTTGTTCTCGTGACGATCGCGTTAGCTCTGACGTTCTTTGCGTTTGATTCGTTCAACACGAGCATCTCACGCCCGGGTTATCGCTGTCGCCGTCGCACGTGCAGTCTGACAGTAATTTCCTCTCCTCGAAAATCGAGCAGTCGACCGTTTTGATCGACGACGCGTATCGTTAGATCCGTAATGCTCCGTACGATGATCGGCAGATAAATGATCTGCGACGGCGTTTCCGATATCTTATATTCTGGTGGCACATTCGATGAAAATTCATCGTGTGCACGCGCTTGCTGTTGCTGTACGCGCCCGCGGTCACGTTGCATTCTATGCGGATAATGTTCACGTTCATAATGTTAATCGGCATGTCCGACTCGTACCATTTTTGCGGCTGCAATATACGATTTGACGAAAATCCCAGCAGCGATCCTATGTTGTTGGGCTTGTTAAAGTTTACTCTAAAGGCACATTTTATCTCGCTCTTCATCGTATTGTAATTTGCGCGCATCACTATCGGATATTCTCCATCCTCGTAATCGTTGTGCGTTTCAACATGTTCACCATGTTTCGACAAAATTGCGCGTTTCAGAAACTTGTTTATGTCTTGCAGTTCATACGATCCCTCGGGAATTGTAATTTCCACGTCATCTTTGTGAAAGTAAAATTTATTGTTCGAGGCATTCACATTCGCTATCGTATGATAAGTCTCAAAGTCCATTAGACCGAGCTCGTAATCGTCATCGCTCAAATCTATGGCTGGAGAGTAGTTTACCGCGAGAACGTTGCTCTTGCCGCTCAGCATGAATGTCAACGACATGATGGAAAAACTGCTTAGCGTACACTGAGTCCTCGCAACGGCTCGTCAGGCTTTAAATTCGCGCGCGTCCACCGTTTGGAGAAACCGCAGGCACATCTGGCCGCAGATGCTCTGATCGTAGGTTTGATAGGACCTTCGATTGTATTCTATCACGCAGTTCTCGAAATAACGCACCAGTTCTCTTGGCGGCCGAAGATTACCAAAACTGTCGAAATATACCACGCGATCTCTCCTCTTTGCGTACGCCACCCAATGAGTGCCGGGGCCCGTTGCGTTGTCCAGATTCACAATACCGCTCTCGTTTCGACGTGCACCGCTTATCGGTAATGAATCACGCATGAAAACACCTCTAAAGTATGGTACGCACATACGCCTCGCCAATTGATCCAACTGTACGTTTGTCGTTACACCCGCAGGTATTTTTAACGTCTCTTCGAATTTTTTTTTTCTTCTCTTCACAACGCCTTGTCCGCGTTTGTATGGAGTGAGATAGAGTCCACGACCCTCCACCGCGCGATTATGATGCTGCAGCTCCTCGAGTTGGCGTCGCGCGGCTTTGCTGTCATTCACCGCCTTTGCCACACCGGCCGCTCCACCGATCAGAGATCCGAGGGCGCCCAACATTGGCAGAATCGGAAGTATACCGCCGCGTTTCGTTACCGGAAGTTCCGTTTTTTCTTCGTCGTTGTCTTCTTCTTCGTCTTCGTACCCATACCGATCTTTGTCTTGGCTTTCATCGCTGCCCAGACAGTAGCGGCGGCTGCTCTCTCACCCAGAGTAGAATCTCTCGCGACGATGCGTTTTCGCGCTTTCTCGGCGAGTATTTTGTCCGCCGCGTGTCTCTCGGTAAGATCGTTGCTCCGAGAATACACTATGTCATGCTCGCGGCACGCCGCGTCCAGTGGATTTATTCCTCGATCACCTCTCGCCAAACGTTTCTCCAAGTGAGTTCCTGGACCGCAAAACTGATAGCCGGGGAAATGTAACTCGAAGGGAAGCGCGTTTATCGCGCTATTGAGCAAACTGCCACCGCTTTTTACCGATTGGCTAGACGTCGTTGCAACTGACATTCGTGGCAATCCTTAATCAGCGGCGCCGGACCATCGATATGCGTTCGCTGAGACGATAAATTATAAAGTTGCAGGCAACGACGATACTCTTGAACTTCCGAATCCGCCTTAATATGATCTGGAAGTCTATCCCACACATAATCTATGCAATTATAAAACTGCCGTAACAGAACGATCTTTGGTACATAGTTCAATTGTTTAGCGGTTAAATCGCATATGTCACTGTTATCTGACAAAAGCAAAAACATTTCTGAGCGATTTACGATTCCGCGAGACTATAAATAGGCGCGTTCGATTCCGTTCTCTACACAAAAGTGCAAAGAGAAATGAAATTCGTGCGGCAACCGCTGACGATACGCGTCACAAACTACGACGATAGATTGCGGACAATGGGGGACAGAGCAGAGGTGCGAAAGCACGGCGCGATGCTGCCGACCACTGTACGCGCGATCATCTGCGGCCCCTCGAATTGCGGTAAAACCAACGTTTTGATAAGTTTGTTGGAAAGTCCGCACGGCGTGCGTTTCGAGAACGTGTATGTGTACTCAAAGTCGCTGCAGCAGCCAAAGTATCAATATCTGGAGAAGCTACTGACATCGATCGATGAAATTGGCTATTTTACATTCTCCAATAATAGTGACGTCATCCCGCCGAGCGATGCGCGTCCAAACTCGATTTTTGTTTTCGACACACAGTATAAAAAATGTAAAATATATGAGATACGATATGAAATATATGAGATACGCAAGGACAAAGAATCTTTTATTAATATACCTTTTCCAGTAATACATAGTATAATATTACATTTACAGAGGTATTCGATAATGTCCCCATGGCAGAGTTTCGGTAGAATCGGGCTTAATGTATCGCTTGTCGTCGTACGGACTCAGAGCGATTTTCTTTTCGGACACTGTATACACTTCATGCAGCTTGGATCTTATGCAAGTCTGTTGTCGCGTCATTTCAATTTCCTTTTTCAAACATTGCGTGTAATCGTCGAACGTTATCGTTCGCGCTACAACGTTACTTTTAACGCCTTTTGCTTTTTTAGTATCCTTCTTACCATCTACCTTCAACGCGTACATCTTCGCTCTGAGCCCGACGAATTCAATCATTATCGCGCCGTTGTTTTCATCTTTCATTAAACCCGATACTTTTTTATTAGCGAGCGGAATACCGTACGCGTTGTCGATCGGATAATCGCTCATGTCAAATCTATGAATGTCGCGTTTCATCGTCTCATACACGTCATCGCACTTGATGTGGTATATGAGACTGTCTGTGTCGGTGCACGTGATCTTACATCTATCGCGATATAAAGGTAACATGTACTCGTGATGAAATTCATACAAACAGACCTTTGATATGTTGAGGATGCACATACCTACGTATATCGGTTTGTCGAATTTCACCTCGAGTTTTCGAAGTTCTACAGCGGCTAGATTTTCGGAAAAAATGCTTCGACTGTGGAAATTCGGTTTCGCGATCAGAGCTTCCACGCCGTAGCGTCCTTCCCATTTAGTTAATAATTTCACGTCGACATGATTACGAACATTTTCCATGGTTTTACCGAATACGGCATTGTTCATTAATTTATACAAGTTTTTTTCGAAATCATTTTTTGCGAGTGTTCTAAATTTCGTATTCAATTCGATGTATTTACGAAGCCATGTGGATTGTGCGAATTGTAACACGCGATGAATTTTTGTAACGCGAAGACCGTGACGCGTGCATTGCTGCAGGTTACGATAGTGGATGACATAACGCTTCTTGTCGTATAACGTTGCAAGTAGCTTATCTTGCCGCTTGCCGGGCGGCTTATCGCGCGTCGGACAGAACGGTAGGTCAGTATGCGCGTCATGAAGATGTTGCGGGTACTCGAGATCGACCTCGAGAATGTAACCCGTGGGCGAATCCGAAGCGATCGCGCTGTAATCAAAATCCGCGGCATCGTCGACCCATCGAAATTCGGTGTACGGCAACGGCTGACACATTGCCCACCCATATAAATTATTTACATCAAAGTACATTAAATACGAAGAAGGTTTCGATGGGTCGTACGACTGCATGTACTTGTTGTTGGCTTGTGCATATCTGCCGGAGCATTGACTCAGACCGCCGCGTATACCGCGCTCGACAAACATGACCATATCAATGTCTGTGAGCAGTTCGAATTTGACGCGTGTATGTTTCAACATCGCGTCCCATGTAAAACCTGGTAAGGTGTAGTAGTACGCGGGATCGAGACCATAACTTGTGACGCAACTATCACGAAAATTTTCAAATATATCAGCCAACAACAAGACATCCGTTTTTAGGTATAAATCGCTGTACTCGCCCAGGGTTCGAATGGAGAACCGCCGCCAGACGTTCGCGGCGTGTGCGTAATCGCTCTCGGATACGGTGTCACCGGTTAAGGAGCTGTAGAATGATTCGCGCGGTGGTAGACACGAGTTCTCCAGTTTTTCGACGCAATCCACGTATTCATATGGAAAAACGCCTTTTCGCGTCAACAAATCGAAATCTTCATTCGATAGATTTGCGAAATTTGAACGTAAAATTTTTAATTTATCCCGGCTGAGAAATGATGCCAATTTTTCGAGACTTGTGGTGAGAAATTTATATGAATCGATAAACTTTAATTTTATATGATTTCGCGATTCTGACCTGTCGGCTGTGTCTTCAACATGTTTTGTGAAAGATATATATTTTTCTTTCGTTATAGGAAGCAATTCTACGTTTCCTTTGTATGCTGTGGCAATTTCCTTTATGATAAAATGTGAGTCGTAGCCTGATAAATTATGGAAGACTATAGGGATGGTATACAAATCTTTATAATTCAGATTACAGCTCGAATGCGCGGGACCTCTGTATCGTCCGGTCAGGTGGCAATGATCGCGCACTCTTTCGTCATCCGGCCCGAACGGTTTCTCGCATATATGGCAATGTGTAGCATTACGATATGCTATCCATTGTTGCTTCGATAAGATCTCCGTGGGGACATTCGCGGATAGAATACCTTTTACGCGATGTGCCAAACATTTTAATTCCTCTGCGAACCATGCAATGCAATTCTTATCACGATAACACCGGTACGCGGATAACGATTCGTCAAATGAGCAACGCACGTAATATGCAATGCTAAATGCCTGATGGTGGTGTTGGTGCGCTGCCGAATCCGTCTTCTCTAGTGTGCACTCTAGATCGGCGTACACTACAAACGGCATTCGTTCCTTCCTACCGTAATTTTTGAAACATAGCCACTTGTTGCTGTCGCTGGGTAATCGAATTGCACAATCGTTCATTTCCTGGCAGTCGATGCTGTGAGCCTCCAGCTTGTCGCTTGAATGGAAGTAGTGCAAGCATCTGAAAAAAAAAATTTTTTATTTATATTATTCATTTATATTAATCATTTATATGCATATTGCTTAAACTTGTATACGTACCGATCGCAAAAGTATTTCTTGCCATTATGTTTGCTCACTTGCGAGCTCACGAGGCGGGATAGATTTTTTATCCACGTGAAATGTCCCACGTCGGCGTCGTCTCCTTGCATGTATAGTAGGTTTACGTGTCTCTCCCTCTTCCGATTGGCGAGGCGTATCGGCAGAATCACCTTTTCTTCTATCCCGTACACGTTGATTGAGATATTGTTGGAATTTTCAAACTTTTTTATTTGATTCAATGTCATTGAAAACTCAATGTCTTTCAGATTCAGTATCGTCGTATAATGAGGGTACGACGATTCTCGGTCAGCATTTCTTTCGGCTGGGTACAGTGCGGCTACCACTGACCACGCGAAACACGCATTGTCTTTAGACCGCACATTGATCACCGCTCCCTTAAATTTTATTTCTCGCGGTAATTCAATATAACACCCCGCGTGCAGTGGGTTATATTTATTCACATTAATTGTGAGATTAAGAATTCGCGACAACGCCCAGCCACTGTCGCGTTCCTGGAATTCCTCGAGCGACGCCAGAGTAGGCTCGATAACGCGCTCTTCGTACCACTCGCGCAAATCGGATGTATTAAAAAGTTCGCAGTTACGCGTATTAATACTTTTGTTTGCGCGTTTATAGCCGGTCACAAATTCCCCATTGAAAATGGTATTTACTTTAACGCTGTTGCGCACTCTTAAAATGTCTTGCACTCGCTCGAGCACTATTCCACCAGCGTCTTCCAAAAATTGACGCGGCTCGATATAGTCTGTGTTAATCACCGCGCCAGTCAGAAGACGATTTTCAAACGCGGTATCGATTTCTCGCCAAACGAGTCTCTCCACGTTACCGCTCGCATAATCGCCACCGAAATGTATAAAGCGTCTTTCCAGTTGATTTTTTACACCCGCGAGTCGCGCGATGCTCGCCACCAAAGATTGTCTGTGTTCGATCGAGAGCCGCGGACGCTTGACCCGACTTTGTTCTTCGAGCCGTTCCACGCATTCATCGCATCGCTGCACCCACGCGAAATAATCACTCAAGGTAGCGACTCGACTGGACTGCTCCAGCAGGTCGCGTTCGATTTGTTCCATATTTTACTATATCATATCACATTCCTCTCTAGAACACTTGCACGTAACTCGTTCACACGATATGCAGTAGCGTTCATCAGCTTGAATGTTATATTGATTCTCCCTTTGTTTGTTACGATCAACCCAGACACCTTTGTAATCGTCTATCAAGTCCCACTCTTTAAGGTAATCGTCGACACTCCACATTTTATCGTTTATATATTTCAAACAAATATTAAAACCCGAAAAACGAAAATTGTTTATTACTGTTAACTCGACGCATCTGTCGATACCTGCAGGAAACGTGATGTACTGAGCATGGGCGTCCACAGGGGGGGGCAAGAAGGGGCACTTGCACCCCCCTGAAAAATAGCAACTGCCGTCATAATAACATGCCGGATTGAATGGCGGCTCGACCGGCGGCGACGAGTTTCGAGCGGTAGTGGGAGACAGTAGCGGTAGTGGGAGACAGTAGCGGTAGTGGGACAGTAGACGTTGCTGCACGTCACATCAGAAATCTAGCTAAACAGAGAAGCTAATTCCGAGCGCTGCTCTCTCTATAGTCTCTATAGGAACGCTAACAAGATCTGAGAGAATTGTTTAGCGCCTATCCGTATGCGAGGCAAAATTTTCAAACGGAATTCTACAAAAAATCTTTTTCTTAAATGAGCGAAATGATTGAAGTAGTTTTTGAGTTATTTTGATTTATGAATTAAAAATTTTCCGTTTGTGATTTATTTTTCATGTACCTTTATTTTCTAAACAATACATTTTATATTTTTGAAAATATTAAAATATTCTTTTCTTATTCATAATTGAGCTTAAAAAAATTAAATTTTTTCAGAACATTGTTAATAATCTACATAAATATTTAAATAAAATTATTATTTATCTTTCAATATGGATATAAGAAATTTTTTTAAAAAACCTAGATTAGACAGAGATACTAGTAATGAGTGCCAAAATCAATCTTTAGCCTTATCTTCCTCTACTTCATCCACTTCATCCATTCCTTGTGTTCCATCAAGTAGTGCTGATGTTGAATCCGCTATTTCATCTAGCGTTGTCCATAAAGCCATACCAGAAAAGTTCGATATTGGCCAATACATCGGACCCAATTCTAATTTATCTTTTGAAGAGAAACTTCAAATTTTTGAAAACATATGGGTTCCAGAAAAGAATCACAATTTTAATAAAACCGGTGAAAAAAGGAGTTTCAGATTTGAATGGCTTGAGACATATAATCCGTGGTTAGCATACTCAGAGGTTGTAAACGGTGCTCTTTGTAAATTTTGTGTAATTTTCAAACAAAAGGTTCATCGAGGTCTGCAAGGTGGTTTTATAATAAGAGGATTTAGAAAATATAATAATTTTCATGAGAGCGCACGAAATCATACTCGGTGCGAATGGCACAAACAGGCTGTTGCGGAAGCAACCAATTTGATTGCAATAAAAGAAAAAAAGAAGCCTAGCATTACCAGTGCAATTTCCCAATCCAGAGCCGACATCATCGTAAAGAACCGGGAAATATTAGGATCAATTGTTCGGACAATAGTGTTCTGTGGTACTCATGACTTACCTCTTCGTGGAAAAACATCGGATGAGGGAAATTTCAGGGATCTGTTAAAATTTCGTATACAAGCCGGTGATACGACATTAAAACAACATTTGGAAGAAGGTCCACGAAATGCACAGTACATATCTGTCAGAACCGAGCATGAGATAATAAACATTTGTGAAGAGATATTAACAAGTGATATTGTCTCAAAAGCTAATGCTTCCAAATGCTTCTCGATTCTTGCAGATGAGACCACCGATATTGCTGGAGTGGAACAGCTTTCATTAGGCGTCAGATTTATTGATTTTAATAATGATAAATTAGTTATCAGAGAAGAATTTCTTGGATTTGTAGTTCTTAAGACATTTGATGCTCAGTCTATTTCTGAAGCTATTTTAAAAAAGTGCGAGATCCTTAATTTAAATATGGAATACTGCATTGGACAAGGATATGATGGATGCTCTACAATGGCTGGAAAAGAAAATGGAGTTAAAAGTATTATTAAAAAAAAATATCCTAATATTCATTTTGTTCACTGTTCGTCACATAGGCTAAACTTGGTTGTTCATGATTTGAACCAATTAAGTGAAATTAGAAATACTATTGGGACTATAAAAGAAACAATAAATTTCTTTAGAGAAAGTAATATCCGTAGGCAGCTTCTTCCTTCAATTCCTATGCTATGCGAAACCCGTTGGACGGAAAAGCATAAAACTATTGGCTTATTTAAAAGGCACTTAAAAATAATATTAGAGCAATTACATGAAATCTCAGAAGGGACAAAAAATAGCAAACAAAAAGCCTTTTATTTATATAGTGCTGTCACTAAACCTGTATTTTTAATATGCGTTTTCATTATGGCAAAATACTCTGAAATACTGGAACCAATTTCTGTTTTGCTGCAAAATAAGCAAATAAATTTGTTGGATTGTCAAAATCATATTAGGCGACTAATATCTGTCCTTCAAGATGAACGGGATCAATTTGGCAATATTTACACAGAATGCGAAAACTTCAGTAAGTCAATTGGAATAGATATTACAATTCCTCGGATTGTCTCGAAACAGAGCAAACGAGCGAATTATACGACAGATGATGCTGAAGAATATTTTAAACTTAGTCTGTTTTTGCCATATATAGATTCACTCATTAGTTCTCTTACAATTAGATTTTCTGAAGAAAATAAGTGCATATTTAATCTTTTCCGGTTATATCCATTTGATTTTAAAGCTTTGACATATGAGGAACGAGAGAAATTGTTGTTAGAGATCGACAAGAGTGGTAATTTACTTAATGAAGGTTTAGTATGGCATAAGATTGTAAATGATACTGAGATCAATAACGTAGAAGACATGCTTAAAGCTGCCAAATTTGTTCCTGCAATTCAACGTGAACTGCTGAGATCTTTATCATTGCCAGTTACTACAGCAACAGTGGGAAGATCGTTTAGCACATTACGGAGGGTAAAAACATGGCTCCGATCCACTATGTCTGAATCAAGACTTACTGGCCTATGTATGTTAAGTACTCATAGGCAAGTAATTGCAAATGACGAAGAAGGATTTGTCAACAAAATTATAGACAAATTCGGCCAGGATGAAAGAAGACTGGTTTTTCTTTTTAATTAAAATTAAAAATAATTAAATACATTTATTATTTTAAACTTTTAAAAAGCTTATTTTTACTTTAAAAAAATTTGAAATTAAATATATTTGTAACTGTTTTCTTAAAAATATATATATATAAATTAAAAAGATTAAAATATTTAAAAAATATATTAAAATGAAATGTAAAAAAAATTAAAAAATAAAATGTAAAAAAAATTAAAAAATATAAAATACAAAAAAAACAAAATCTTTCTCGATTTACACCTACCTTGTCGCGGTGAGAAAGCTATAATACTAAAAGGTGTAATTATCTCAAACTATACATTATAATCAATGTGGAAGTGACATTTTATGTCATGCCCCCCCCTGAAAAAAATCCTGCGGACGCCCTTGGTACTGAGCTTTACAACGTTTATTTTTTTCCAAGATTTCCTTAATGTATTTACGTTTTAATTTTTTGTCCGCTTCTTTATAGTGTGATGTATTACGGATTTTTTTCAGCTCCCATTTAAACATTAGTCGCTTCCTTGTGTATGCCCAGTCCGCAAATCGGAATGTGCGGCTGACACTTTCAATTTCAACTCCCTGTTTTATGAAGCGACCACTGGTTTCGCGAATACCAAGTTCTCGATCGCGTAAAAATTGCACCGGCGAGATCACACGCGTTTCGCTCTGTGATTCTCCTGCTTCAAGACCATCAAAAATGCCTTCCAAATATCGACGTTCATCCATAATTTCCTCACTTATGAATGTTTTTATTGTGCACACAATGGACACATGTTGCACTGGAATATCATAAACACTGGATTTCTGCAACCGGAGCAATACTTGCCATCTATGGCATAATATGGCAAGGTGACGTGTTTGCGTGTAACAGACATTAATTCGTCATTATCCTCATCATCTTGATTAATACTATTGGGCATACACTCTGAACACGCCACATAACTGTTGCCTATAACGTAGTAGTAGTATATAGCGCACTGTTCGTTCTGCGCGAATATTTCAGATGCGAGCACTATTTTGTTAACAAGGCTCTCACGCGGATCTTCGTCATCCAGATCTTCAATGTTCACATCCAAATCTTCAATATTCCATTCCGGATCTTCAATGTTTTCCCGCGGATTCTCAATATTTTCACGCGGGTTGTCAATGTTTTCACGCGGATCCTGTTGATTTTCACTGTCACTGATATAATCACTGTCGTTAAACACTTCGTCCTCTAATTCAAGTTCCATTAATTCATTGTCGTCGTTAAAATTATTCACATTAGCCATTACTCAAAGCACAAACACTCGTCGCAACTTCCAAAAATCTACTGTGATCCTACACCCTTCCAGACCGATTTTATATTTTCTCTCTTTTCCAACTTAAATATTTTCAAAATCATTGATCCTTGAATCTGTTTATTACACTAGCAGCCTGAGAACGGCGCTGGAAAAAAGGGTATCTTTAGAAATACAGAAACGCATTCAAAAATTCCTATCACATGTGCACTCTCGAAAAAAAAAAAGAATATTATTTTATAACATTATAAATTTAACATTATAAATTTTAACATTATAAATTTTAGCAGCCCGAGATCGGCGCTCGAAAAAATTTTGAAAAGATAGTTTTATCCTTGTTCATATTATTAAAATACAATACAAGGGTAGGTATTTCAAACTTGGGTCTACCAAAAAAAAATTTTATGACGGTCATAAAAGCGCTTTCAATCCTGTGGCGTCATCCCCACCACTCCTGTGACGTCATACCCCCGCGCGCTCCGAGAACCCCCGCGCCCCGCTCCCCCCTCGGAGGACCTGAGTTGAAACTCTCATATCTATCCTACTTCTTTAGTTATACCGGGCCAGGTGTGATCCATTCGTATTCGCTTTAATGTACATTCTATTCCTTGATGTTCACCTGTTGGAGCATCGTGATATTCATAAAGTATTTTTTGTTTTTCATCTTCACTGTAAATTCGTGGATTGTTAATTTCATCATTTTCTTTATTAGTATTTTCCGAAATGCATACAGTGGCTGCAACATTTCTACTTAATGCATCAGCACTTACATTAGTATTTCAGGACTTGTAGATTATTTCGTAATCATATTCTTCGAGTTTTAATCTCCAACGGATTAATCTTGATTCGGGATCGTTTACATTAAATAATCATATCAGTGGTTTATGGTCGGTAACAATTTTAAATTTAGTTCCGTATAAATATGGTCTGAAATGTTTTACTGTCCAAAGGATAGCAAGTAATTCTTTTTCAGTCCTATTATAATTTCGTTTGGCTCGCGATAATACGTGGCTAGCATAGGCGATCGGGCGATCTTGACCTACCGTACCTTGAGATAGTATAGCGCCGACGGCGTAATCCAATGCGTCCGTGGTGAGAATGAATTCACGAGTGAAGTCGGAGTATCTTAACACGAGCGCTGTGGTCAATTTATTTTTTAATGTTTCAAAGGCATGTTGTTGTTCAGAGGTCCATATAAATTTTTCTTCTTTCTTTGTTAATTTTGTTAGGGGTCTGGCTATTTTGGGAAAGTCTTCTATAAATCTTCTATAATATCCCGCTAATGCAATTAATGATTGGATATCTTTTACTTTTTGTGATGTGGGAAATTTTCGTATCGCTTCTAATTTGGATGAATCGGGTAGGACTCCATCTTCTGTTATCACGTGTCCTAAGTAGATTACTTCCTTGCACAAAAATTTGCATTTGTCGGGTTGCAGTTTCAGACTGCTATCTCGTAATCTTTTTAGCACTTCTATTATTCGTTTATTATGCTCTTCTAAACTCGGACCGTAAATGACTATATCGTCAAGATATATTAAGCATTTTAATTCTTGAATGCCTGTTAAAATAGTATTCATAAGTCGTTGAAATGTGGCTGGCGCATTTTTAAACCAAAAGGCATTCTATTAAATTCATAATGACCATGCGGCGTAGAGAAAGCTGTTTTTTGCTTATCGCGTTCGGCCATCGATATCTGATGATAACCTGAAGCGAGATCTAATGTAGTAAAATATTTCGCGTTCCCTAGTTGGTCTAGTATGTCAATTATATTTGGTAATAGGAACGAGTCGCCTATTGTGAGATTATTTAATCTTCGAAAATCTATTACTATTCGTAATTTTGATTTGCTGGACGCATCAGTTTTCTTTGGTACTACTAGTAATGGCTTCCATTGGCTGATGCTGGGTCTTATTATTCCGTGGTCCAGCATTTCACGTATTTGGCGATTTACTTCCACTTTATGTTTTTCCGGGAGGCGATATGGCCTCAGATTCACACTGGGTGAATCAGTCCGCGTGGTTATCTGATGCGCGATTCTTTCCGTGCATGTCAGTGGTTCTCCGTCCAGATGAAATACATCGCTGAATTCTTCGCATATGTGCATTAAACTTTCTTTTCTTCTGCGTTTAGATGATCGGTTTTTAGTAGATTTTTTATTTGCGCTTCACGGGGAATTTCTGGCAAAATTTTATCGCAAGATTTAGTAATATTAACGGGCAACTTTTCCGTCATTTCGTCTATTATTATTTCTTGTATCATTACTTGCGGTACATTTATTTTTATCGTATCCTCTGTGGTATTTAAGATACTCACGGGGCACGTAAACTCACGGGGCAAACCCAAACAATTCGCGATGAAAATTCCGAATGTGGTTTCTTCGGCTTTTGTTACTCCGGTTACATTTCGATTAGTGGTTACTTATACAATTGTCTCGCTGCACGGTTCTAAGGCTATTCGTTTATACGGATAAAGTTTGAAATTTGTGCTTCCGATTATTACTTGCTTCGATTTATAATCGCATGTAGCCTTGTGTCGTCTGATAAAATCGGCTCCTAAAATTCCATCGTATTCCATAGCATTATCGTTTATCACGTAAAAGGAATGTTTAATTATGCCATTTATTAAGGTGACATTTAAATGTCTTTCCGAGGGTAGTGATGGAATGTCCTGTGATTCCAGACAATTCGATTTTTCCTCGTAAATTTTCGTTTCTTCTTTTAATGTTTTTAACTTTAGGAAGGATATAATGGCTCCTGTATCGAATAAAAAGTTAATTTGCTTTTTCTCGGCTTCTCGAACGGGCAAAGATATTAAATCTAACCCGGTGTCTATTTTACTTCTCACATGGATAATTCGATACTCGGCCGCGGTGCGCGTAGTCTTGGTACTTGCGTCTTCTCCGCTTTCGTTATCGCTGTTGTGCGTTGCTGAGTTGAACATTAGAACAATATAGTATTAAATATAGTATTAAACAAATTAGTATTGTCATTGTTCTTAACGTAAAGTAAAATTATTTATTTTTGTTTCTATTATGATGGAAATTGATATATTAATTGATATATTAATTGATATATTAATTCAAAATATCTTAATAATGATTATTTGGATAGTATTGAAAGTTGTCTTCATATTTTCTTAAATACTATAATAATAATCTGATTTTTATCAAATACATATATTTTCATTTATTGTACAAAAAGTGTATACATTCATGTAGCTTTTATAATTTCAATATATGAGATATTATTTATTTGTCACTGTATAATTTATACAATCATCAACCTTCCAGGAAATTACACAAAATTTACTTTTTATATTATTATTCAGGAAAAAGTTCACGAAATAATTGGATTCGACGGTTTATTCCTGAAATTCCGCGATCTATGTTGAAGAAACAAGCAATAAGGGAAAATTTCTCTTCCGCGGCGACGTATATACCTTATGCCGTCGATTCCTTCACCGCGATGCGATTCTCTCGCATCATTTGGGGATGGTGGCCGAAAGGTCGAGGCCATCGCGCTATTCTACCTAAAAGGGAGTATTTCTTTCCCGTGGCTACGCGCATATTCTTATGCCGTCGATTCTCTTAAACGCGACGCGTCTTCTCGCATCATTTGGGGATGGCGACCGAAAGGTCGAAGCCATCGTGCAATTCTTCACGGGCCTGCCTCATACAAGGCTATCCGTGTATTTTCTAAAACTTTCTCTTTTTCTAGTTGTTACATATCCAGGTACAAGCCCGGCCGTAAGTGCTTCCAGATGTCGAGCCGAATATTGTCTAACCAAGGAAACGACCCATTCAAAGAGGATCCTGAGATTCGCTGTATTATTTATGACTTGCAGCCAGATTGCAAAACCGTTGGGATGCGATTCGCCACACTTTCTCTTTTCTTTTGTAGTCTTTCTTCAATGCGTAGCTCTTTGTAACACGTTTCGGGCTCATCCACGATCAATGTAAATTACGGAGTTTTTCTAGTAGACCCTACGAGGCATAAGGCGTTCTTTTTCCTGGGTTCTGTTCTGGTCTGAGGCTTGCCCAGTTCAGTTCGTGTCTGACTCTCGTCCTGTACGGATCAGTTGGAATACGATTCGCTAGTACCGCAAGGCTTTCCTTACGTGCGTGGCTATACTCTGAGTTGGATATATCGAAAGGTTCTCTACCGCGCGCGTTAGTACGCTTAGCTGTGTATTCCGCAGAGTTAGGGCTTTTTCCGAGACGTGCAATCTCTCTCATTCGCGGATATTACGAAATATTGTAAATATCTCGCGTGTGGCGAACTTGACTATATTTTTGTGACTGTGTTTGGCTGTGAAAATAAACATTTGTTCTACAGTGATAGAAAGACATGCATTTCTGCATTCCCGCAAACGACCATTCGATCATTCCCGGTGTAATACACCAGACTGAGTGTTAGCTTATTTTACAATCTACGTTTAAGTCGTCATTGGCATTCAAGTCAAAATTATTACAATAATCGTCATTCAACAAAGTCATAGAAATCGTTCTCATTAATGCAATAATTGTGTAATATGCATGCTGCTACTACTGTGTTGGTTATAAAAGTTATTTCGCGATATTCAGTGAGAAATTTGATGCGACGAAATCGTCCCTTTACATATCCAAATGCTCGTTCAACGAGCATTCGCGTAGATCAGGCATGTCCAACTTAAGCTCCAGAGCCGCGGCGCTTCCCCCTCTCCAGCCTCTCGCTGAGCGAAACGGAGAGAGAGACCTTTTTTATTGCCGGTATTTTTTAATTTTTCGTCGTCCGGAGAAGTCGAACAAATTCGTAAAATTAAAATTTTATATACAGGGTGGGCCAAAAGTCTGGATACACCCTAATATCTCATAAACTATGCACTTTAGAAAAATATGTTTCAGACAAAAGTTATAAGGCTTAAAAAGACGCATTTAATGATAGTAGTCATTTGACCTGGGATGGCGTTGTTAAGGTCACGTCAAGGTCAACTTAATTTTTTTAAATGGAACCCCCTACTTTTTATTTCAGATCCTTGTAGGTTATGTTGAGACGTTTTCAAAACGCGTATAATAAACGCTTTTCCGATGAGAACTTCACGAGTTATGAGTCTTTAAAATTCAAGTACCGCCGGCATTAGAGTTATCCAAGATGTACCACGTGGAGGTTGCTCGATCGGATTTACATCTCTTGTGTGCGTGTGAGTGGTCGAGTGAGTGAGGGAACGAGTGAGTGATCGATTGAGCGAGTAATCGAACGATTGAGCGAGTGAGTCAGCGCGCGGGTGTACGAGTTACCCCCACTCTACTCCTACGCGTAGCCTCGTGGGACCTGCAGCCGCGTGGGACAATTTGCCACACTGTCGCTCACTGACTCGCTTATTTACTCGCTCACTAACTCGCTAACTTGCTTAGTTACACTTGAAGTTTTCAAGATTTAGGATCGATAAAGATCGAGTAGGTCTAAGATATCTCCAACTGAAGAATTTTCAATAAACAAGACATTACGTTTGTAATTCCCGGATTTAATTGAAATGGCGCTTACCGAAAGAGAACGAATAACTATTTTGATGATGCGAGGATACGGAGATCGCGAGCGATCCTTTAGAGAAGTCCGAGAATTATTTAATATTGAGTTTCGAGCTGATCGTCAACAGATTTCTGCAGCCACTGTTCAGAAAACGTGTCAGCGTTTTCGAGATACAGGAATCGTTAAAGATCGGCAAAGATCAGGTAGGCCTAAGACCGTTACAAATAAAAACTCCTCGATAGAGATATTACAATCATTCGTAGAAGACCCTCAATTATCTGTCCGAAAAGCCTCACAGGCACATGACACGAGCACGACATCCATTCGTCGTGTTCTCAAAAATGCAAAATTTCACCCATACAAAATTAATCTTGTTCAAGAATTGCGGGTGATTTTGATCGTCGGGAAGAATTTTGTGAAATTATGATGCAGAAAATTGATGAACAACCTGATCTTATGAATAAATTTGTTTTTTCAGACGAAGCAACATTTTTATTAGACGGTACAGTAAACAGGCATAACAGTCGATATTGGAATGATTTTAATCCGCATTGGATGAGAGAAGCAAACTCCCAATATCCACAGAAACTAAATGTATGGGCGGGAATAGCGGGAACGCACATAATAGGGCCATTCTTTATTGATGGAACTCTAACAGCTGACAAGTATCTGACTATGCTCCGAGATGACATTGTTCCTGGTATTCGAAATATTTTTGATTTAAATTTTGTTTGGTTTCAACAGGATGGTGCTCCTCCACATTTCGGATTGGAAGTGCGAAATTTTTTAAACGAAACTTTTCCTGAAAGATGGATAGGAAGGAGAGGAGCGATCGAGTGGCCACCTCGTGACTTGACTCACCTGACTTGACTCCTTTAGACTTTTTCTTTTGGGGTCATTTAAAAGATCGAGTCTACAAAACTAAACCTCGAAATTTAAATGAGTTACGACACCGAATCATTACCGAAGTGGCATTAATTATGCCTGAAACGTTGGAAAACGTTTGTAGTGCTTTTTATTACCGATTAGGTCATTGTCGAGCTGTACAAGGTCAACAGTTCGAACATTTATTATAATTCACGTTCATTTGTTTACTTACTCGCTAATTCACTCGTACACCCGCGCGCTCACTCACTCGCTCAATCGTTCGATTACTCGCTCAATCGATCACTCACTCGTTCCCTCACTCACTCGACCACTTACTCACTCGATCATTTGTTTGCTCGCTCGCTCAATCATTTACACGCGCGCGTGGACACGCGCGAACAAACTCACACACATGTAACGCAGAGGGTTTGGAGTCAAAAAATACTGGGGGAGTGACGAACCTCAGGGTCCTGATCTGAATCACACACACACACACACACACACACACATGCACACACACACACGCACACACACGCGCACAAGAGATGTAAATCCGATCGAGCAACCTCCACGTGGTACATCTTGGATAACTCTAATGCCGGCGGTACTTGAATTTTAAAGACTCATAACTCGTGAAGTTCTCATCGGAAAAGCGTTTATTATACGCGTTTTGAAAACGTCTCAACATAACCTACAAGGATCTGAAATAAAAAGTAGGGGTTCCATTTAAAAAAATTAAGTTGACCTTGACGTGACCTTAACAACGCCATCCCAGGTCAAATGACTACTATCATTAAATGCGTCTTTTTAAGCCTTATAACTTTTGTCTGAAACATATTTTTCTAAAGTGCATAGTTTATGAGATATTAGGGTGTATCCAGACTTTTGGCCCACCCTGTATATAATTTTGTAGAATAAACTAAGCCTCAGTTTTGGTGTCAATCAAAGTTTATAAACTATATAATAATATATAAGCGAAACAAACACAAAAATTATAATTAATACAACTTTTTAAATAATTAAACACAAATATCTTTTTTTCCGTTCTGCCGAATACGCGGGGCAGAATGGGATACTTTAATTTTAACAGAAAAAAAATTATTTTTGGCAATTCGAATACTAAAACTGGTTCGCCATCATCACTAGATGATTTTTATCGCCTTTCGATTTTTCATTTCTCCTAGTTTTTTTATACCCCTTTTTTATCCGTATTAGAGGCAGTATAACTGCTTGCACTGCCAATTTCATCGAACATTCATCCCATTGTTGTCTATCCGATTTTTTGACGTATTTTCGCACCATCTTAAATTGTTTAATGAATAATTGTAAGAAAAAGAAGTATGGGGTAAAACGGGATACTATCCCATTCTGCCCCATAAGATAAGCTTTGTTCTTTATTGCCGAACTTTCTGCACTAGTGTACACTAGTGACACCAAAGCGTTCTTTATTGTAGTGCAACATAAAACAAACCCGTTCTTTATTGCAGTGTAACCAAGTGCAATAGTTCAGTGTACTCGCTGCCCTAGGTCTGAAGCAGGATCAGGCAGTGCAGTGCAAAGATCGGGTAAGTAAAAATGGCCGAAAACTGTATATTGTAAACATAAAATAACCTATTAAATATTACAAAAGAATTTTTATAACTAATAGATTAGCTGAAAGTAAAGTCATGGAAAGTGAAACAGCAGTTCTACAAAGAGGTGCGGCAGGAAATATTTTAATTGATGAAAATGGATTCGTTACTTGCATTTCTGAAGATAAGTCAAATTATCCATCATATAAAATATTAGAGTAATTAAGAAATCTACAAAAATTAAAATTTATAAATAATTTTTTAGGAGGGCTAGAATTTCAAATTTGTTATTCAGAGATCAATTTTAACTGCGACTCCATAAATTGTACGGTGAACAACAAATCAATATTCATTCCGTTAAATGATAATGTCACGTCACGCGACCGCGCGATAAAGCGGAAGAGACCCGCTTTTCCGTCAAACGGGCGGAACAACCTGTCCCGCGGGCGAGCCCCACGTGCTCGCATTCCAGCCAAGGCCTCGCGACGGCCTCGGAATTCCTTCCGAAAAATAACAAAATAATACCGCAAAGAATGCGGGTCTCAGTATTATTTCTTATCGATTTAATACGAGAAATAGAACCTCGTTTCACAATTCCAAGAGTAAGGACTCTCTTTATTAAATCGGTAACACTCGGAAGGACTTCGCCTTTTAATTCTTTTCTCTCATTAACTTCTTTTTTTTTATTCATTATTATTTTTACACCCAGGTCACACAAATTAATTGTCATTATTACAGAGTGTGAAATTATATTCGGCAAATATATAATTTCACACCTGTTTACCTAATATACATCGGAATGCGATGTATATCACGTGCCTTGCGCGCGCGAAGACACGGGCCTTAAGATAAAAGGACACGAATCCTGCAACCGAGTAACGCGTGATCAGGGGTTGAAAAACAACACCCTCTCGCCTCATCGATACCGCACAAACCCCCAAGCTACGGGTATATATGGCCCGCCGATCGGAGCCGAAAATGAGACGTTCCCGGCTCTGCGAAGAGCCAGCGAGAGCCAGAAGCCTACGGAGGGTATTCCCCCAAGTATCAGAGCTAGCCTCCATCGAGCCAGCCAACGGCCGCGAATCCGAATTTAGCCGCTCCATGGCTAAGATCGGAACATAGTCTCCAAGCGTCAATCCAACGCCTCATCCCCCTGATCTCCCTTCTTTCCTTCTCCCCACAGGGATCGCTGTGATTCTGCGGCGCCCTGGCTTCCCTTCTCTCTTTTTCCTCACAGGGAACGCTGTGATTCTGCGGCGCCCTGGCTTCCCTTCTCTCCTTTTCCTCACAGGGAACGCTGTGATTCTGCGGCGCCCTGATTTCCCTTCTTTCCTTCTCCCCACAGGGAACGCTGTGACTCTGCGGCGCCCTGGCTTCCCTTCTCTCCTTTTCCCCACAGGGAACGCTGTGACTCTGCGGCGCCCTGGCCTTCCTTCTTTCCGTTCCTCCCAGGGAACGCTGTGATTCTGCGGCGCCCTGGCTTTCCTTCTTTCCTTTTCCTCCCAGGGAACGCTGTGATTCTGCGACGCCCGGGCCTTCCGTTCTATTTCCAGTCAGTGCTCCCAGATTTGAGACTCTGCCACATAGCCGTGGCTGTGGAGGGGATAAGATCGCGTCACGTGACGCCGACGTCACGTGACGCACACAATCCAAATGCCCCGTGTACATGTGCGCTCGGCGCTCGGCCAGCCTCGGATACTAGAGAGAGCAGACATACTATGCTCTTCCTCTTTCTCTCTTGAACCGGCGCGTCGTCAGCCTCACAAACGAAATACGTATATTAGCGGCTTGACTCTCGCCGCTCGCGTGCCTCTTTCTACACTAGCTGGGATACACTATCACATCGCTTAATGAGCGATTAAAATTTAACAATTCAGTAATTAATATTATTAATTAAATTATATTTCTTCTGTATATAAAAAGTATAAAAGAAATAAAAAAAACAGAAAATAATAAAAATTTATTCTTGGTCAACTTGTACGTTTTTTCTTTTTAAACCTTTCATCTATTAATAATTTAAAAGGATGATTTATATTACACGAACCTTACAGATATTTCATATAAAAATAAATTAATGTGCATTTTAATCACAATGATTAATTACATAAAAATTGTAAAGAGAATACGTAAAGAATGTAAATGTAAAATTAATGATTTAATCGTTGTAGACCCAATAGTATTTTGGAATATGTCGAAAATTAAGCATCCAAAATTCTCAGAAACTGCAATGAAATTAATACAATTATCAGGTCCATTAGCACAAACGAAAGATTTGTCCAACTGTTCATATGTTTATTCTTCCATAAGTATTAATTTTTGAACATTCAAAGAAGCTTCTTCATATTTATTATGTATTAAAAATTTTTGTTAAAAATGGAAATAATGAATATTGAAAAAAAAATTGTTTGTCACTTTACCAAAGATTTATTCAGTTTTCAATTTGTGTCCTTTATTTGATATAAAAATTTGTTTAATGAATTTACAGTACCGCTCAAAGTTTGTTTTCTTAATTTCTTAATTTTTCAAAGCGAAAGATAAATTATAATATATCCGTAAGAAATAGTCGTACAAAAATTTTAAAACAAGAATTTTAAAGTATGCAGAAATAGCTTTCCAATCATGTTGTTGAAAAATTTTTAAGATTTTTTTATCTCAATAAAAAATGAATTTGAAATATTAGATTTTTTCAAGTTTTTGAAAATACGTTTTGTCGTTGATTTTTTAAATAATGACACTAAAATTTTTTTTGTATCTTATTTGAAAGTACTAAAAATGAAATTTTAATTGCTTGTTGCACAATTCTTTTACGATTTTTTTTCACTATGTTACTAGCTTCCAAAGTTGGTGAGATTGTAAGTTTGTTCTGTCAAATGAAAACACTGAATTAAATAAAATATTCTTATTTATTACAATCGAAATAACTAAATAACATAACATATATAGAAATATATACATAGAATGACTATAGTATAATGTACATATAATAATGCAAACTATTACATTTTATCTATGTATGTATGCATGCGCGTAATTGTAAATGCGTGAAATCAAAATACAATTAAATATTATGTATGTACACACATAAATTAACAAAATTTCCATATAAACGTCAACAAGTATTAGTCAAATAAAGTGTAACAATATGATTCCAAAGCCATTCTCGACGGCAAAATCAATTTTCTTTATTATGAGAATTTTTTTCAAAACTATAAAAGTTATGAATTTTTAATAAAAATTAGGTTTTTTCAATTTTTTACTTTAATTTAAATTTATAAAAAAATCAAAATATAATACAGCTTCTGCAATGGTAAGAATTTTTTAAAACTTTCACAAACATATTAAATTTTTTTTTAGATTTTTATCATCCATGTTCTTTATGTTTTCTATAAATATTCTTTACATTAAAAAAAAATAAGTCATGTAAAGAATTAATTTATCATGTATAACGAATAACGTTAATTATAAGGCATATCACTGGCCTTGTTTATAACAAATGTGTTTAATACGCATCAAATAGAAAGTAAGTTAATTAGCCAATGACAAAATTCATTTCATAGGAAATAAACATTTCATACGTATTTAACATATTCAGTGTAAATTACGATGCGTCCGCATAGAAAACGTTTTGTTTACATAGGACAAATTCGTAACCGCCCGTTGCGGCGCGTCGTGTACCCCACTTTTTCGATCGGGACAGTCGAGCTGACTTACTGCACTTGCTTTTGTTTTCCTGCCATCGTCACCGTTCATTGCGTTGTACCGATTTAGCTTTCCAAACCTCTTTACGGTTAGATATCATCATCCTTTTTCTATATTTTCAGTTTCTACTTATACTTTTAGTGCTTCTCTTTCTTTCCTGTTCCATATTTAGTAGATTTCTGTTCTTTTTCTTGCTTCTTTTCGTCAATTTTCATTCTTTTCCTCAATCCTTTTGCTAGTTTCTCTCTATCTTTCTATCTTCTTATCTATCTTCTTCTATATATTGTGTAATATACATATTACACAATATTCATTATGGAAACTTGCGATAAATCGAAAAAAAACCCGAAACGAAAATTCTCAGAAGCTTGGCTTAGCGATGATCGCTACAAACATTGGATACGCCAAGTATTATCTGATGAATTTTCGTTTTATTGCAATATATGCAAAAAAAATTTTTCGTGTTCATCGCAAGTTTCCAGGCATGCGGATTCTGCGTGTCATAAAAAGATGAAAGAAGTACAATCGTGCGATAACGTACATACTTCTAATACATCTGCAAAAAGGACATTCCGACAACAATGGCTCGATATTGAGGAATTCAAGTTATGGTTACGCGAAGTCCCGAATAGTCCTCATTTGTTTAAATGTGACATTTGCGAAAGGTCATTTGTTGGCGGTTTGTCGCAGATATATAGACACGCAGAATCCAACATGCATAAATAAATGCGGTAAAAGCGATATAGAAACGAACAAATTGAACGAAAATTTGAATACGCAATCTGATGAATCTTTTCTAACGTTCGATGATTACAAAAAATCATTCGAAATACGATTTTCTGCATTAATTGCAGAATCTTTCATATACAACTGCAGAAAAGATTCTCAGACTTTTTCAAGAGGCAGGGAAAAGAATTGATTTTTCCAAACTTTTGAAAACTGTTACTATTGGTTCGACGATGCGCAAATATTACTACGAATGTTCTGGGTCCAGTTGAGACGGAACGAGTAGTTGATAATATTCAGAATAGTAAATTTTCTATTTTTGTTGACGAAACATTAGACATAACAAATAATAAATGGATGACATTTTTTGTAAGATATGTAGATTCTGAAACCTTAGATATTCGATCACAATTAGTAAAATTAATTGAAATTGATGCAAGAGATTGTAGTGCAGAGAAATTATTTAATGCATTTCAATCTGAAATGCATAAACTTCAGATTCCATTTCAAAATATTCTTGCCCTGTCATGCGACAATGCGTCTGTCATGACAGGAAAACATTTATCGTTTAAAACAAAACTCGAGTAAAAGTGTAAAAATTTATTAACATTTTCATGTCCTTGTCATTCCGCCGCATTAGCGGCGCACGCTGCATGCGCTAAATTGCCCGATTTTTGTGAAGAATTTTTAAGAAAAATTGCCAGTTATATTAACAGTAGTCCAAAGCGTTCTGCTATTTTCAATGAATTTTGTGAATGTTTCCAAGATACAAATCGAAAAATTTTAAAGTTGTGCGATACTCGGTGGTTTTCACATTATATGTGTGTTGATAGACTTCTTGATTCGTGGGATACAATGCAACATTTTCTAAACGAAATGGTTGTAGGCGACAAAACGAAATCTGCTGAACCTTTATTAGTTTGTATGATAAACGTAGAAACAAAAGCTTATTTTCTATTTTTAAAATATATTTTAAATTACTTCAATTCGTTCGATGCATTCTTTCAAGCTACTGAAACAAGGATTCATTTGTTACAATCAAAATCTGTTAATCTTCTTGTACAAATATCGAAAAACTTTTTAAAACCAGAGTCTTTGAAACATTTACTTACAGACATATTATTTCAAAACAATAATAATCATAAATCTCTATGTGATATAACTTTAGGATCAGATTGCGATGAATATCTTAGTAACTTAATGACAGAAGGACATGAACATGTTATCACAAATGTACGACAAAATTGTTTGACTTTTTATGTAACGGCTGCCGAGGAAATTAGAAAGAGATTACCTGTTAATAATGAATTTTTATATGAATTAAAAGTGTTTCAACCACAGATAGCTTTATTTGATAGTAATAGAGTAACGTTTAATGATGTTTCTTATATTGCAAAAACTATTAATGTGTATTGTATTTTAATTAATTTTGTCTTCCTTATAAAAATAAAAATAAATTTAACTGTTTTTGCAATGCGCGACAAACTAGATATATGCAATAAATAAAAAGTCAATGAATACTCTTATAAAGTGCGAATATGTGTGTTCTTAATTTCGGAATATTCGAATCGAATATTATGAATATATGTAGAGCATTACAATCAGATATCGTGTATTCATAATAACGTACGTTCTTAGAATATTTATCAAATTTGATTATATTGTACATAGTTTATTATACACTGCATTTTCAAAAACAATTAAAGTCAGCCTTTTTTACACGAAAGACAAAATTAGTTAAAATGCAATTGCACACATTCAAAATGTTACACAAGAGTGTTAAAATTAAGAAACTAATGAGATATCAATTAACAAATAATATTAACACTTTAACATTCTTATCAATACTTACTTAAGTTATATTGTTTTCTAATTTTTCTTTTTCTTGTAAAAAAAAGTGAAATGGATTTAGCCACTTTTAGAAATAATAATTCATATGTTTGTAGAAAATATTTATTGAATGTTCTATGATAATATGTAAAATAATCTATACATTTTGTAAAATTTTGTATTGCACGCACGTTCAATTAAGCATTCTATATAGAATACTTATAAAATATTCTATAAATATGCATAATATGCATAAAATATTCTGCACAATATTCGATAGATTATTATTCTATTCACATCTAAAAAATATTTATAGGAGTGTCATTCGAATATATTATGAATATAATATATTTAAGAATGTAATCGTATAAAAAATATTCATAAAGAATTTTTAGTACGATCTGGGTGTACATATATAAAACATGTATAGGATAAAGATAGAGAGGAAATATTATAATTAGAAAACATATTCATAATTTTATTTATATTTTATTCATAATTTTTACGTTTTTAATCAATATTTAATAGACGAGTCAAACCTCGAGCCGTCAACATGATTCTTGAGATCTCAAGGCGTCAAGTATAGCCGTATAGCTGTAACTCTCGAGAAAGAGATAGCAGATTGTCTGCGCTCTTCTACGACTCGAAGCTTGCCGAACGCCGAACGTGTATCCCCATCACACGTGCTGGCAGCGGGCAGCGAATCCAAACTGGCATCCCTGCTGGGAGCACTGTTTCCAGTCGCTCCCCAAAAGCCCAGCGACTCGGAGCGCTGCACGTACGGCCGCTCTAGCGCTTTCTAATTTCTCATATCTTAACAATTAATAGCAATATTCTTGAAATGGGTCCCCTAATAGATTCAGGATGCCGAAACGCGGGCGCTCGGCCGGGCAAAAGCGCCAGCTACGCTGGCTAAAACGCGAATTACTTGGACATCGCGCCTTTGACACCGCGATTCTTTGCGAGCCACTTCGCTCAGACTCGGAGGCTTCCGCATATATCTCACGGAGTCCCGATTATATATATTTCGAGACAAGCAATCAACCGGGAATTTTCTCACCTGTCGAGGAAGAAGTGCCAGATCGTCTCTTGGGCTTTGAGAACGCCGTCGAAAAGGCGACCGATCCACTGGCGCCCGACAAGGAAGCGCCGCTGAAACAAAGGGCCCACACGGAGAGAATTTTCTCTTAAAATTTAGCCTGAAAATCATGGTAATCGTGGGACAATTGATTATTTCGAAGATTTTTATAGTATTCTTTCTGATTTATTCACATCTATCATAATAAAATATAAAATCTGTTCGAGTAATATTATTAAAATGTATAGTAAAATTTTAATAATTCGAAAATATGTTGTGCAGTTTATAATCTTTATTGTTTTAATTAGAATGGATGCCAAGTAGTGATAAACATATAAAATATCTCATATAAATTTTACAATGCAGCATGATATTTTCAATCTGACTTAATCGTTTATAATAATTTTAACATGGTGCATGGTAATTTATCGACTTTGTCCGACGATGATCGGTTAGTTTCGTCGTGTGTCTCGCTATAACACATTAGATGCTCGACCAAACAAGAGTAAACTCGAACGAACAAAGGTCGTCCGACCGTCCGAAGTGCTGCCGGTTACATATTGTGTAATATTTTAGTGCATGTAGCGGTTAAAATTTGGGAAGAGGACTTATTTCGACAGAAGTTTCTTACTGTAAGTAAATAAATGTAAGTAAATGCTTTGTTTACATAATTATGCTATAACATAAAGCCGGGGTCTTATGGCATGTCGCTCGTCAAGGATGGCAAGTTTCTACGCAGCATGGGACTTCGTGGAATCGGGATGGTTTATTATTGTTCACGGTTCGTGACGCGTCGTTTTCGAAAATTTTTGGTAAATGTAGAGTTAAAAGATTTGTGAATGGATGAGCTGATTCGCGCTGTTGTTCGACCAGTCAATACTTGCAGACAGTCGGTGAAATTAATTTTAACTTCGAATTAAATTTTATTGTATTTGTAATTGTAAAGATGCTGTCTTAGAACATTTTACAATTTGCTTGGTAATTTTTATTATAGTTTATAAGTATTATAGTAGTATTATAAGTTTATAGTAGTTTATAAAATTTCATTAGAAATAAGTAAATTTTACAAAGCGCATTGTAAAGAAGTTGCCTTAGAACATTTTACAATCTGCTTGGTAATTTTTATTATGTAGTTTATAAAATTTCTGTTGTATATTTCACAAATTCCTACCATTATCGATAATATTTAATAATTACCTAGTTGTCCCACTTTTATCATCACAATATGTTAAAACTTGTAGTGAATTTAACGGTAAAATATAACGAAAAATTCTCTCCGTGTAGCAACTACCCGCACCGGCGACCTTCGCGCCTACTAGGTTGCCTACAAGACCATTAAAGGTCTCAGCGCAGATCAAAGTACAGCGCCCGGATTCAACATCCGCACATCGAATAGCAGGGTCCAAACCCAAGATACGGGCAATAACGCCGCTGAAATTAAAAATCAGGCGAGAAGGCAATACCTACGTGGTCGGCGGATAATCAAGCTAACGGAAACATAATCACGCCGAGGAGACGAACCCCGGACGTGACAATAACAATAATGAAATCAATAAAGAAAATCAACAACTACATGGAAAATAGAATACCAGAAAACTCATTGTCAGAAAATACAGACGAAACATTTTCATGGTCAGATGCAAGCACAAAATTATTTTTATGTTTGTATGAAGAAAAAATACATTTACTTACGACAAGAAAAATTAGAAATAAAAAAGAATTATGGTAAAAAATAGCAGAAGAAATGAATATACAAGGCTATAATGTATCAAATATACAAACTAAAAATAAATTTAAATCATTAGAAAGAGCTTACAAAAATATGATCACAAATAATAAAAAAAACTGGCAGAAGTCGAGCAACATGTCCATATGAAACGTAAGTTATTATAGTTCAACTGAAGAATTAATATAATATATATACATAATAATATAATACATTTATATATATTCATGCACTAAGATTTCTTGCTTTAAATTTTTTCAAATACCTATCTTACAAAAATTGTAGTAGGAAAATGTTTTTCATAATATAAAATGTATTATTATAGAGAATTGACGGATTTAATTGTGAGCAAACATAATTGAACCTCTAATCACATCTGGAAATAAAGGCACAATACTGAGAACTGATAGAACTATGTAAGTTTTATACAAGTTGTTTTAATAATTTAATATTTTTTATAAATTTAATAATTGTGTATTATTTCTTATATTAGATTATATTTTACATAATAATTATTAAAGTTTAGTTAATGGTTAAAGAAGACATATAAGGAAGACATTTCTTTATACACAAATAATATCGTTTACACAAATTGTTTAATGTATTTAATACTAATTAATGTTATAGATTCACTACTGGTGTATCTGAAATAGAAAATATACAGACAGAAAGTAACGCATCAACTAGTCAAGATTTATCAATATGTGAATCGGAAACAACCAGCCAAGAATCATCAACAACACTAACTATGTCTAGTCAGTCTAATCTACAAAGCACACTTTTTGTTGAAGAAATGCAAAGCAGAAACACAACAGCAAAAATTTTACAAACGTGTCAAGAAAGTATAAAAGAACTGATAGAGCGTATTCAAGAAGAAAGGCACGATAAAATTGAAAGAGAAAAAGAGATATTAGCGGAATATAGACAAATGAGACAATCGTATGAAAAATATTTAGACAAAGTAGAGGAGCAATTGATAATTGCAAACGATATGAGAAAAGAAAGAAATAATTTATTAAAAACTTTTCTTGATCAACAAACTAAATAAGTAATTAAGAATTAAAGACTTAAAATTTTGTAGTTTATTTTTGTTTTGTTTTTGGCATTATTTTAATTTAATGCAATACTGTTTCTTTTGTTTTATTTTAAATATTATCTTAATGTATAACTTTTATGTAGTAACTACAATATCTAACTGTAATGTAAAAGCTAACTACATACAAAATTGTTTTCTTGATGTTTGTTTATTACTTGGCAATATAATACAATTTTATGCATATATATTATAAATATATATGTATATCTATATTTTATGTATTACAAAATAAAAAAATTTATAATACAAAATATTTGATATTTTCTTTTTATCGAGATAATAAATTACAGATTTCGTCACGAACGTGTGCTCCTTTCACATCATCCTCATATTCCCTTGCATTATCAATCATTACAATTGGTCTATTTTGTAATTCAATATCAGAATATTCTTCATATAGCTGTGATTCAAAATAGTGTAGTTTTTGCACATTCGCAATGTTATGTAATACACAACACGCATGTATGACTCGTACCATTCGTGGTATATCTCGCAATTTGAAATGGTATAACTGACGAAATCTTTGCTTGAGGCAGTCAAATGCGTTTTCGATAACAACTCTGCATGAGCTTAGTTTTTGGCTTTGTGTATGTTGAATGATCTTTGTGCATGTGTCAAGTGTCCATTATCCTTATATGGAACAATCAATTGTTTCAAACAAGGATAAGCACTATCTCCCAACAGGTAATAATTATCTGAAAAATTATTATTATATATTGCATATATATATATATATATATATATATATATATATATATATATTGTGACGTGACAGGGTCCGTCACAGGGGCATAGGCCTGACCGAGAGGTTCCGAAACTGCGATCGCACCCTCGAATCGCGGGGAAAGCGATCCCTGTATTATAGCGCGCGTATCGTCCCGTTCTGTTTTGCGCCGATCGCGGGTCCGTTGCCTATCTTGCTTATTTTTTTTTGTTTATTTTCTTTTGCATGCCACATGCCGATCCTCGGGCATGCCGGGGGGAGAATAGAAATAAGAACACGTTATCGGAGCCGAGCCGGGTGAGAGCCCGAGAGTGGAGTCGCCAGAGAGGAGGAGCCGCGACAGTCGTGGCACGATGGGGGGAAGCAGAGGGGAGCCCGGGAACCGCCGATCTCCGCCTGAGTCACTCCCGGAGAAAGCAAGGACGAGCCAGGCCATCCATTCTGCAGGACAAGGGCAAGTCGCGGTTCGGGGGACGCCTCGATCGCGATCGCGACGGGAGGCACGCAGGCTCGAAGGAGAGAGAGCGTGATCTTACCCCTCATCTCAGGATCGGGCAAGATTGCTGTGGCCCGGCCAGCCAAGCAAGATTGGGCCGGGGGATGAACGCCTGACGCCGGAAAACCCGCGTTACAGGGAAGTCGGAGGCCAACGCCCGAGGAAATCAGCGATCGATCACCGATCGATCACCGATCGATAAGTGCGGTCGATAACAGGCAGGTTGCCTTATCACCCGCGGGGTGCGCAAGTACGGCCGCCGGAGGGCTCAGCGGGATCGCGGCCGGGCCCCGAATTCACTGTTCGGTGAGCCAGCGGCTGACGAGGTGCGATAGTGGGTCCCGGCCAGTGTCGACAGGGAGACAAAGGCGAGAGCGAGCGGGCCAAGGACGAGGCGGCGACGTAACCAGCGAAGTTGTAAGGCCTCCACCCTGGCATCGGGAATTTATTCAAACCGGCACGGCCACGCTCTCGTTCGCGGTCCGTTTTACTGTTGTGTAGTACGTCCGTGTAGTCGCGGACGGAAGTAGCGTATCGGGAGGGGCGGTACCGCCCCCGAATTCTTTGCGAGAGACCGACCGTTGCCGGATTCCTAGCAAAATCGGAAATAATCACTCGGTCGCGATGGCTCGTCGATTCTTGTTTTGTTTCCGCGAGTAAGGTGCGCGGGGACTTGCCTTGCCAGAGCCGCCCGTATTTCCGGCCGCGTGTACGGGATCGCTTGCGTCCGGACGGCCGCCGACAGTCATCCATACCGTGTATTGTAATCGTTATTCTGTCGATCCGCGTAAGGAATCATATTCGTTACTCTGTTGATTCACGTAAGTAATTGTAATCGTTATTCTGTCGATCCGCGTAAGGAATCATATTCGTTACTCTGTTGATTCGCGTAAGTAATTATATTCGTATTCTGTCGGTCTGCGTAAGAAAATGATGACCGTATTGGGTCAATTCGCGTGATGAAAAATTATGGTTGTTGGCCGACTCGCGTGGAAAATGTCCTTGTGCTGGTTATTAAATAAATGTATTTATTTCTTTTATTACGAAATGCCGTCTCTCGTTACTCTTACGTGCCTATGCGACACGTCTCCTCTCCCACGAATCCGTTCGCTTAAGGGACCGCCTTCTCCGCGAGCTGACCGGCGTAACGGAGAGTAAAACTGCCGGAGATTGTTGAGTTTCGTGGCGCGAACGGTCGCGCCTGGCGCCCAATACCGATTTCGGATCAAAAATTATTGCCGTTAACGTTGTTAACGAATAATCCACCGTTCCAGTTACGGTTCGCATAATAATCTTGACCTGCTCCGTCGATCCACGGCGTGATCGGCGGAAAACATCGTCATTATATATATATATATATATATATATATATATATATATATATATATATATATATATATATATTGCAACGTGAATTTCCACGGGTCCGCGGAAGTCCGTCCAGATTTAGACCGAATTTAACCGAAAAGATTGCCGAAATTCATACTGCGCAAGATTTTCCAAAATTGGGCGCCAGGCACGGATTCACGTGCCACACATTACGATATTCGCTAATCTCAATTACTGAAGTGGGAATCGGGGAAATCGGGAGAGGCTAACGTGTCGCAAATAACTAGCATGTCAATTTTAACGAACTAGAACAAAATATTGCGCGCGCTACGCGCGCGCCATTTATTATTTTAATATATAATATTATATTAAATCAAATTTTAATGCCAATTTTCTGCTGATTAGTTTCTCTTACTTATCTCACTTTGTGTTAACATTGTGATATACAAAGTGATACTAAAGCATTGTATACAATTAATTATGAAAAAACATCGGAATGGTACACAGTAAAAACATTTTGTATTTTTGTTAAAATTTTCTTGTGTAGAAAGTTTTGTGTTAAATTTCTAACATGGTCCTGAGTTAATTTGACATATCGTCGTTGTGTTACTTAAACTTTTCTATATTAAATTAATATTAAACTTTTTAAAGAGTTAAAGTAACACAATTTATATGTATGTGTATGAATTTTTGGTGACATATTTTATATGTTAAAGTAAACAAATAAATTGTGTTACTTTCCTTCTTATAACAGTTACTATGTGTTAAATTGACATAATTTTTATGTTATTCATCATAAAAAAATCAAAACCAAAAATAGATACTTCTCTCTAATGTTAAAATAACATTTTATCTTAGTTATATTTAACATTATACATATGTTAATTTAACACTTTGATTTCTGACAGCGTCCAAATGTTAAATTTTTGTGTTAATTTTTTACATATTATTTTTGTTACTTTTTAACACATTTGCTTTATGTTAAATTAACACAAAAATTTGAGTGGATTAATTGGGACATGTGAAATATGTTAAATTTAACACAAAATTTTTTACTGTGTAATGTAAACACGCATTGACGCACTGTTCTTTAAATTATATAATATATATACATATCTGTATATATCTGTATATGTATATATATGTACATTTTATTACAGTTATAATTTAAATAAAAAAATAAAAATATATAAAAATAAAATAGATAAATAAAAAAATATGTATAGATATCTATTTCTATTTGTTAATTTTATCTATTTACTTATCTTTTATCTTTTATATTTATTTTTATCTATTCATCAATTTTCAATCTAGTTATCTTTTTTTTGGTATCGGGGGGAAATCCTCATGGATACTTTCAAATCCTCAAGGGATTAAAAGTATACCGGACTCTTACCGACTAAAACCCCCTCAGGGTGCGTTCAGATTCCCAACCTATCGACTAGGGTTGAGTTACCTAGAGTTTCGACTCTAACCCGATTGATTTACTCTGAGTAATCTATGGCTCTGAACGGTTCGGGTTGCCTTTTGTGTTAAATATAGTGGCGCGAAGTAAACAAAAATGGATAATCGAAGAAATGTCATTATGATAGTTACTTGTGCAAGTGAACAACTGTTCAGATTATTATTCAGTGAGACAGTAGAAAATAATAATGAAGAGGAAGAGTTGGCTGAGGCATTTTTATTGGAAGCTCATCTAAGGCTACGTGGTCCGTCGAGAAAAGCCGTGCGAATTGAAGGTTATGTGGAAAATACAATTCCCAGATTTAATTCAAAACAATTTCGGGAAAATTATAGAATGCTGCCTAGCACATTTGAATTATTAGAGAATCGTCTTGGGCTTATTTTGGCAGGAAACTGTAGTAATAAACCTTGCATCCCTGTTCGTACGCAATTGCTTGCTTCATTTTGGCTGTTAGCAACACCAGATTCTTTCAGGTAATATATTTACATATCATTGGTGTATAATTTTCGTAATTTGACAACTTAGTGTGATGCTGATTGAGCTGTTCTTCTACTAGATCTGTAGGTCTGAAGCATGATCTCGCAAAATCATCTTTGCCAGTGTTCAGCGAGTTGTTGCAGATCTTAATGATATAGCAGGAAATGTGATTAGATGGCCAGCAGGAGATCGCCTTGATATTGTAAAACAAAAGTTTCAACGCCTTTCTAATATGCCAAATGTAACTGGTGCGATTGATGGCTGTAATATAAGCATTGAAGCTCCTAAGGTTTGTCTTATTAAACTAAAGCTCTCATACATAGGTATACGAATAATTACAAAAAATTTTAAGTACATCTGCAGTATAACGCTCTTATTTTCAATTTCGCTAAATTTTTTAAAATGATAAGTTTTTGTTTTCTACTTCAGCAACATCCACTGCATTATAAAACAAGAAAAAGAGATTATGCTGTGATTCTTCAAGCAGTGATTCAGAATTGAGATTTATTGACTGCTTTGCTGGTTATCCTGGTTCAGTAGGTGATCGACGCATTTTTCGCAACTCTGAATTGTTTTTGGATGCAGAACGTAATATGAATACTTTCTTTCCAAATGGCGAATACATCATAGCCGATAAGGCATATCCTGTATTGCCATGGTGTATTCCACTTTACATTGACAATGGCTGCTTAACACGAGTAAGTTTTATTGAGAAATTATTTTGAATCTGCGAAAGAATTATCTGTACATGTCATATATACGCGGACAGAAATGCCTTTACACCTGAAGTTATATTGGAGCACACTCAAAATGTGTGCAATTTCAAATGTAAAAGTATTTCTGTCCGTGTGTGACATAAATGCTTCTTAATGTAAATTTTCTTTTTTCTTTTCTTTTTTCAGGCACAAAAACGCTTTAATGTAGTATTGTCGCAATCAAGACAAGTAGTTGAACGTTCTTTTGCGCTGCTGAAAGGAAGATTTCGATGACTGAAGCATTTAGATATGAAAAGAATAGATCTAATTCCAAGTTTTATTCTTGCTTGTTGTGTGTTGCACAACATCTGTCTTGATGGGCTTGAAGAGGATCAGGTAGAAGATCATATAGATAATTTTATTGAGGAAGGTTTTCAAAGTCTAAGGCAACAAGTACGAGAGAATGATGAGGATGATAACAACGTAGGTTTTTAGGAAGGTGAAGCCAAAGACACAATTAAAAAGATTTGGGTTTATAAAAATTATATGATGTATGGGTTAGGTTAGGTAAAGAAGAGCGAATATTTAATTTTTAATTTTTAATTTTTTTTTTCATTCTTTATATGAAGTCAATACTCGTGTGGTTCGTTTTTGCGTGTACTATAATTCTGCAAAAGGATTTTGTATTCTATAAAGTCAATTTGATAATTTATAATATTATATCTTAAAATTCCATCTACATTATCGACCTTGATCAAGTTCGAGCGTCCCAGGATCTTCTTAACTCGATTACTCTAACTTGGAGATCTGAACGCACTCATACGAATAAAAAAATAGTTACTCGGATACGATCTGAACGGGGTCGGGTAAATATTTCTACTCAGAGTAAGGAATCTGAACGCACCCTCGGGTGTCCTAGCACATGTTCGTTTTTTATACGTTTCTTAAACGTTTTTCTAATACTTTAAATACATTTAGGAAATGTATATGAAACGTATATAAACCATCACGTGCTACCTGGGTGTTTTTGAAAGAACGAAGGAAGAAAAATCCCAATCCAGGGACCTCTCTGTTATTCCCTGAGAAGTGCTGTTATGCACCTCAGGAAGGAAGAGGTCGATAATCTTGCTAGTTTTCGTTTGTATCTCATATAATAGCATTTATCTATTTATTTTCTATCTATTATATTCCATCTATTCTATTTATCTAATCATCTACCCTCTTTCTATTCTTTTATCTATCTCCTATTAATCAATTAAATTAAATAAGATTTTTTATTTTCTGTTACTTTTTTGTTTCTTTACCTTCATATTTTCTTTTAATTTCTATCTTAGTATATTTTTTTAAATTTCACGTATATAATATTTATAATATTACAAATTGTAGAAACTTAAAAGATATAAACTTGATTTAAAGATATTAAAATATAGACTTGGATTCATGTTTATTATATATTTATATTTATTTAATTAATATTTTAATATAATATTATTTTTTATACATAAATTTTATTTCTAAACAGTTTTTAATAAAATTATTACCCAATTATTTTTGCACAAACACAAGAAATATTAATATTTTATAATATTATAAAACGCGAAAAATAAATTAATAATATTACACACATTTATAATACTTTCTTTAACGTACAATATTTACGTTAAAATTATATATTATTTGTAAACGCATTACGTATTTGTAAAAGCAATATTTTTAATAATACTGTAATATACTAATTTTATATGCTTTTTAATATGTTATTTATATTAAATAAAGAAAAACTTTTTGAAATTATTTATGTAAAATGTACTTTTTAAGCATTTTATCTTTCGTGCAAAATTTTTACTTTTATAAAATGATCAAGAGGCACGGTAGTGTCTCGAGCGCCAAGTTACGCGAACTGAGCGCCGAGACACTGCCTGTGCCTCTTTAACGCTAGAACGTCGTATGAGAAATCCATCGATTATCGAATCATCATTAATTACTGAACCGATCAAATTCTAAGTAGGCTCAATCGAAAGCTTGAGATCGATTTATATAACAAAAGTATTTTTATTTTTTTTCTACGTGAATTACGAGCGGAGATATCGCAATGTTAATTTTAAAAAAGTCGAAAATGGGTAATTTTCATTTAAGAAACGTCTTGGTCGTCGTCGTCGCCCCAGCAATATATATAGCTAACATAGCCAAAATGTCCAGGTTCGCTTTTTTGCCGCAACAGCGCCACTGTTGAGAGAGAGAGAGAGAGAGGGGGAGAGAGAGGGGAGAGAGAGGGGGAGAGAGAGGGAGAGAGAGGGGAGAGAGGGGGAGAGAGAGGGAGGGAGAGGGGGAGGAAAGAGGGAGAGGGAGAGAGGGAGAGGGAGAGAGGGAAAGGAGAGAGGGAGAGGGAGAGAGGGAGAGAGGGAGAGAGAGAGAGGGAGGGAGGGAGGAAGGAAAGGGAGGGAGAGAGAGAGGGAGGGAGAGAAAGGGGAGAGAGGGAGAGGGAGGGAGGGAGGAAGAGGGCGAGGGAGAGGGGGAGAGAGAGGGGGGGGGGAGAGAGAGAGAGAGAGAGAGAGAGAGAGAGAGAGAGAGAGAGAGAGAGAGAGAGAGAGAGAGAGAGAGAGAGAGAGGGAGAGGGAGGGAGGGAGAGAGGGAGAGAGAGGGAGAGGGAGGGAGGGAGAGAGGGAGAGAGAGAGGGAGAGGGAGAGGAGGGAGGGAGGGAGGAAGGAAAGGGAGGGAGAGAGAGAGGGAGGGAGAGAAAGGGGAGAGAGGGAGAGGGAGGGAGGGAGGAAGAGGGCGAGGGAGAGGGGGAGAGAGAGGGGGGGGGGAGAGAGAGAGAGAGAGAGAGAGAGAGAGAGAGAGAGAGAGAGAGAGAGAGAGAGAGAGAGAGAGAGAGAGAGAGAGGAATATACCACCATACCATAACCTTAATGTGTCAAAGAAAGAAAGAGTTAAGATGTGTAGGTTATGTGTAGTGTATATGTGTTATGTTATGTGTATATGTATTATGTGTATATGTATAGTATGTATGTATAATATGTGTAATATTCGATTATTACCGTTGTCCGTGATCGTGACATGCTATCACGCGACGTTATTTTTAATTAATTAATTGATGCCTCTTGATTTAATTAATATATATTATTTATTGAACTTAAAATTTTGGCTGCCGTGCGCCGATATAAGGCTGCTGTGCGCCTATTATTACAAAATGTTTAAAATATTAATTTAATTGCTGTGTCGATATAATAATAAGGCTGTTGTGCGATAATAATAATTATTACTATATTTTCATTAAGCTTAATGTATTAAAGATTTATTTTATTATGGTTTTTTGTCTCAACATCAACGTGTCATACATCTTTTATAAAATAAATCATTAATACATTTACTTTAATGAAACTTTATAATGTGACATGGTAATTAATCAACAGATACATGTCTAACATTTTGTATCTGATCATTAATACATGTTCATATTCGCAGGTTCATTAAATATGAGTTGCCTTATTTACTTCTGTTGTGACTGTCGATACTGAAGAGAAACATATTCATCGTCGAATCAACGGAGGAAAAGATAAGTTTGAAATTTTTATTATTTTTGGTCAGTAGTCATAGTTTTATCTTATATGTTTTGAGTTTCTTCAGATACTAATCATTTTTACAATTTTGTCGTGTAAGTCGCCTACGATTTAGGCTTATCATACTTATTACTTTCGTGAAAATTATCATGAAAAGCTATTTTCATGGATCATTACTTGTCTATAAAATACTCATTTCTTTTTTATTTGTAGTCCCGCTGGAAATGCCCGTGCTTTTGAAAGAGAATTTTAATAGATGGTACTCTCTCAAGTCGTATTACTTAGCGATTACCCTTTCGGATCTACCGTTCCAGGTAAGATCCGAGTAATGTGTACACAATGTAAACTAAATGTATGCAGCCGTTGTATAACGAATAAATAGTTACTCTCGCGTTCTTTGCTTTCCAGACCATATTTTATTTATTGTACGTCTCCATGGTGTACTTCCTGACGAGTCAGCCTGCAGATATGATGCGGTTCAGTTTGTTCATGGGTACCTGTCTACTGATTTCTTTCGTCGCGCAATCAGTGGGTCTCGTGGTCGGCGCGGCGATGAACGTGCAGAACGGTGTGTTCCTGGCGCCGGTGATGTCGGTGCCTTTCCTCCTCTTCTCAGGATTCTTCGTCAGCTTCGACGCGATTCCAGTTTATCTACGATGGATCACGTACCTCAGTTACATCAGATATGGTTTCGAGAAAACCGCTTTGACCATTTACGGCTTCGGCCGAGAGAAGCTGAAATGTTTCCAGGTAGGTTTAACACCGCATCCGGGACGTTGATCGCTAGTGTCAGAATAATATCGCTAAATTTTCTGTGCGTATTTTTAGGTGTACTGCCACTTCAAGAATCCGGAAACGACTCTGGAGGAACTGGACATGCTCGACGCTGACTTTACTTTGGATATTCTCGCTGTTCTGCGAATCGCCGCGTATCTCTTCCTGCGTTGGAAGATCAAGACCGTCCGGTAGATCATCGGCGCGCCTGTAACCGTCTTGTAAAATCAGATGTAGTTGCGAGTGACAGACAAGTCACAAGTGTTACCTTTTACCGCGTAAAATTGCGCAGATAACAACGGACGCATTTTTTGTAATCGGTAATCTCATAATGATATTGTAAAATGGCTATACGAAGACTCGGTTCCGGTGCCTCACAACACAAGCTAAAGCACAAGAAATTTTACGCGAAAAAGGGCTTTCCGTGGCTGAGAATTCTCACGACTTATTATTCGCCATTGAAAAGGCATTGGTACATCTCGAAAGTACCACAAAATATGACTTATCTTCTTTCGTGTTGCTGAGTTTTTAGGGTTGCTGAGTTTAGTTCATATAGGATCAATGCTAATGTAACTTATTTATATAATTTAGTTTCGTAATAACGACGGCTGATAGTTACGATTGTAATATATTTATCCAGGGTACTATTCTGTAGTATACATGTGCGCGAGCACTATCGTTCAAATGTTTGGAAGCAATCATACTTTTTAATTAAACCAAAGATCTTTTGTTCAAAGAAGCCACCTACAATAAAAGTTACTGTATATTTCAACTTTGTAAAAGACATTTCTCTTTCTAGCTATATTTCTTATAAATTATTTATTTTATCGAATTTTGCTTATACACTGCTTCCAAACTTTTAAACGATATATATATATATATATATATGTATATATATATATATATATATATACGCCCCAAAAAAGAACTCTTCTACAAAACTAGGTAATTATTACAAAATGTGTGAAATCCTAACAAAATTACCTTTTCAAAAAAAGGTAAAAAAATGCGCCAAGTATACGCGCTCATACAACGCCTAAAAAATTACGCCTCAAAAAAGAACTCTTCTACAAAACTACGCCTAAAAAAAAACCTTTTCCAAACCTAAAAAAGAACTCTTGTATTAATTATCTACAAAACTATACCTAAAAAAAACTTTTGTTCAAAACCTATAAAAAGAACTCTTGTATTAATTACCTTTCTACAAAAAAGGACATTTATTTTTCCTACAAAAAATTTGATATCAAGAAAGTGCGCCAACTATAAAAATGGATAGTTTTATAAACTAAAACACTTATTTTTTCACTAGTAGTATTTTAGTAGTAGTATTTTATGTAGTATTTTAATATCAATAGGCGGTATTCATAGTCTGATCTTATATATAAAATTGTCTTGAGTTTATCTTCAAATACTAATTATTTCATTGATTACGAAGCATTTGAAGATGAATTCAAAACGATCTTAAAGATAAGATCCGACTATGAATACCGCCTATTGATATTAAAATATGGGCTGCTGTGCGCCGATGTAAGGCTGCTGTGCGCCGATATAAAGCTGCTGTGCGCATACAAAAAACGGTTGTTGTGCAACCATATAAGTAAGAAATAAAGGAGAAAATATAAAGCAAACAAGTATTTTTATACAAATAATTATTTTAATACAAATAAAGATTTTAATATATTTTTACATATATATATTTTTACATATAAATATTTAAATACTACATACATATAAATAAATATTTTATCGCACGCACGCACGCACGCAGTGAGAGAGAGAGAGAGAGAGAGAGAGAGAGAGAGAGAGAGAGAGAGAGAGAGAGAGAGAGAGAGAGAGAGAGAGAGAGAGAGAGAGAGAGAGAGAGGTAGAGCGCGCCTTGAACTATGTTGAGGGCGCGCGCGCGGCAGTGTCCGATGTAGCCGACAGGCCGCTACAAATGTTTCAGAATATACATCAGAATATACATTTATTAAGATATTTATTCGGTATGAAAAATATTTTAACACATAATTATTTGAATACAAATAAATATTTTAATACAAATACATTTTTTTTTTCAAAATACTTGGCGCCGCCAAACTAAATAAATATCTTAATTGCCTTAGTATGTTAACAATCATTTCTTATAAATTAAATAACATACTAACTTATCAACTATGATAACAATAATTTTACATACATATTTAATCTAATCTCTAATCTAATCCTTATAATACAAACACATACGCAGGAACACACACCTGCGCGCGGTTTGGCGGCACCAAGTATTTTGAAAAAAAAATTTTATTTGTATTAAAATATTTATTTGTATTCAAATAATTATGTGTTAAAATATTTATTTTTCATACCGAATAAATATCTTAATTGTCTAACTCTCTCTCTCTCTCTCTCTCTCTCTCTCTCTCTCTCTCTCTCTCCGCCTCTCTATCCCCTCTCTCTCCTCTCTCTCCCTCTCTCCCCCTCTCTCTCCTCCCTCTCTCTCTCTCTCTCCCTCTCTCTCTCTCTCTCTCTCCTCTCTCTCTCTCTCTCTCTCTCTCTCTCTCTCTCTCTCAACAGTGGCGCTCTTGCGGCAAAAAAGCGAACCTGGACATTTTAGCTATGTTAGCTATATATATTGCTGGGGCGACGACCAAGACGTTTCTTAAATGAAAATTACCCATTTTCGACTTTTTTAAAATTAACATTGCGATATCTCCGCTCGTAATTCACGTAGAAAAAAAATAAAAATACTTTTGTTATATAAATCGATCCCAAGCTTTCGATTGAGCCTACTTAGAATTTGATCGGTTCAGTCATTAATGATGATCCGATAATCGATGGATTTCTCATACGACGTCTCGCGTTAAAGAGGCACTCGGCGCTCAGTTCGCGTAACTTGGCGCTCGAGACACTACCGTGCCTCTTGATGAATGAGCGTCATATCACAAATATGTTATGTTTAATTAAAAAATGAATAAATGTTATTTGCATGTCATCATATAAAGCTCTTACATACTGTTGAATTAATTAAACTAAAAAATTAATTTTACATAAATTAATGAAACCGTTAATAAGTAATAATAAGTAAGAAAAAATCTGTTTAATCTTTTATAATGGAACAAGAGCATAAATATTTTTAGCTTTAATATATTTTTATATTTCATTCATTAGTGTTCATTATGTTAAAGTACATTCTATCTATAATTTATATCACATTTAAGATTAGAATTTTTAATAGCTAATTTAGCAAAAACATTTATAAAATAGATAGGCATGCAAGGTAGTTATAAATTTAATTGATGACCCTAATAGCCAAATGTTAGCAAAATGCTAGCAGTATGTCAGCAGATCCAAGCATGAATATTCAGCAGATTCCTGTCCACTGCGTCCGCATTAAGCTTATTTTCTGGCAGCAGTATCTGCTGCCACAACGTAACAGCAGAAACGCAGCAGAAATGAAGCATGGCGTGCTGCACAAAGTAACGTTAAAAATGCAGCTAATATTAAATAAAGTCTGCAATATTAATTATCGACAGCAGATGAGGAGCAGAAATCTGCATGATCTGCTGTTACGATATATTGTGCCAGCATATAATGCTTAAAATTTATTCTATTCATGCTGATAAGCTATGCCCAATTTTTGCCGCATTTCTGCTATCATATCATATTGCAGACTTTATTACATTTCTGTTTCATTTTTAAATGCATTATCTGATAGGCAGATAATGCTTCACTATTGTAAAAATTATCATAGCATAACTTGCAGCATACAATTTGCAAACTCTGCCTCTAGCAAACTTGGCTATTAGGGTACTTATGTTTGTTGAATCTATTTTCGAAATAAATAATGTTGCAAGTTTCTCATAACTTGATTTAATATCACGCTATAACTTCAGCGAACATTCGCTAAAAGATAAAAGAATCCAGCGAACAGCGTTTATTCACTGGCGAACAACGAATGACCACATGACCTTTATTCGCAGCAATTTTCTCGCTACATGAATTGGCACCTAAAAACATTACCCAAATGTATCTAGATACATATGCATCTAGTACCTATCCAATGTCAATGACGAAGAAAAAAAAGTGCGACGACCTTAAAATTGAGAAGACGATCTAAAAGAAAAAAGATGGTGGAAAGAAAGACGGAAAAAAGTCAGGAGTAAGTAGATAATATAATATATATAAAAGAAAGATAGATTAAGTATCGAACAATTGTAATTAAAAATAAAATTTTGTTTTCTTTCAGTTTTGAAATGGATATGGAAGATCTCGACATTGGAGACGAGTACTCGAGTACAGCCGTCTCAAAAACAGTCGGTGCCATCGACGTCGATGGCACCGCCGCAGCAGCAGCAGCAGCCAAAAAGACAACCGCCGCCTCAGACAATGCCATCGACGTCGAGGGCACCGGAACCGCAGCAGCAGCAGCAGCAGCAGCAACAGCAACAACAGCTGCCAAAACAGGAGCAACAGGAAAAAAAAGACGTAAGCAAAGAATATAAATTATATATATATATATATATATATATATATATATATATATATATATAAATCTATGTGTTAATTATCGTTAATAAACATATTAATACATTTTTCTTATTTTCAGCACCTCGCTGGCAAAGGGCTGGCAAAAAATGGTGAGAGGGATAACGCGGCCGTGGCCGATACAGAGGAGGATACGGCCAACAGCAGATTTTTTTAATAATTATTATTAATTAATATAATAAGCAATATTGTATTAAATAAATGTTTATTGTATTAAATAAATATTGTATTAAATAAATAAATTATTAAAGACGAAGAAAAATTAAAAATTTTCGCTCTATTTTATCAACTTTCGCACGCCTGTCAGCATAAATTTTCGTATCGCAAATACCTTTTATTTAGGCATCAAAGTCTAATTTAATAAACAACAGTGTTTGTTTACATTAACTATATGTCTGAAAAATCGAATTTCGTGAATACAAACTGCAAATCTTCTATATCAAGCAAAGATTATTACGATGTGACAGCTTCAGACGCCATTTTCGACTAAGAAATGATCAAAATATCATAAATTAAAAATTTTTTTACGTTCGTGACATAAACTCCGCAATTCAGACTGAATTTAATGTTTATGCTTTAATTCTGGAGAAGGATTTCCTAATCTACAAAACCAATAAGAAGAATTTACATTACAAAAATTATTGTGTTTAATAGGTAAAACAGAACGCTCCAGCATCGCCTTAACGAGAAAGTCTTTAATTTATAATGAAAGTGTAACTTAAATTCGCGTTAACTTAGCATCCGAGCGACATGTGGCTTCACATTTACTAGCGAACACTCCACAGCCTGCCGTCGTAAACTCAACATGTCTGTACAAAGTTCGAATATATCATTTTTAGAGACAACATCAAAATCTTCATAATACACAAAAAACACTTCGTACATAGTGGAGTTTACAATAGATATCACTTCTGCACGATACCACTTCTTGTCAAATTAAATTGAAATTTGGCCTACCGTTATCTAAAATCACAAAAAGTTATAGGTAATTAGACCTATATTATTAATAACAATATAATATTGTGTGTGTACAACTGTATCTTTTGTTTATATTATTTTAAACACCTTGCTACAGCAATATTATAAAATTAAATGAATCATCTCTTTGTCGCTTACATTTTTCAAAGTATATAGGTCGCAACTTTTTTCGTTATTGTAATACTCCGTCATCTCGTCGACTAAGAGCTGTAAATCAACGTTTACACGACCAATCACTTGAATCCAGAACTGGCTGAGTGTTTTCACCGCAGATACGTACACTTCCATTGTACCACCTATTAAAATCGCAATTTAATTGCAATACAGTACCAAACAAATTAATGAATTTTAATGGAAGGATTCAAATTTACAATTATATGTACCTTCTAATTTAGAACTTAAAACATTACTAGACGTGTTAAACTTATTGTTAGATGAAGACGATTTAGATATACCTTTTATTTCAACATCGTTTGATTCAATATTAGATTTATAGATCTCTTGAATTTTAATTTCTATCGGACTGATTTAACTTGCTCAGTAGTTCTTTTTATTGTTACTTTTCCTTTTTCATCTATAAAAAAGAAATGATCACGATTACTGCAATAGTTGTTATTGTAGATTTTAGCAGTATTAACGTACAGTAATTAAATTAATATCTTAAACATTTTTTACTAATTATTAATCGTTTTTTATAGGCGCATAGCAGCCTTATATAGGCGCACAGCAGCCAATTTTTAATATCAATATATAATATATAAATTAATTTAAATACACGCTCAAATATATATAAAAAACATAATAAATATACAATAATAAATATTGATAATTGTTAATTAATAAATTTAATAAATATATTCACATTGCTCAACGATCATTTTCAGCCTCCTCAAAAGAAAAAGATCACGTGATAGCACGTCACGGTCGGACAACGGCCACGTGCAAATCTCCTCGTGATCGTGGAAATACGTACGCTCACGGTACGCACACCTACACAGTTAACCTACAGATGCTACTAATGTCTTGACATAATGAGGTTAAGGGTCGGTTTCGTTATATGTAGCTGCACTGAGATGCACTAATTCAGCAGTGCAGCTCAGTCAGTGCAGACGCCGCGTGACAGTGGCGCTCTTGCGTAAAAAAAGGGAACCTGGACATTTTCCCACCACTAACCGGAGGAGACGACGACGACGACGTTTCTTAAATGAAAATTACCCATTTTCAACTTTTTTAAACTTTACATCACGATATCTCCGCTCGTAGTTCACGTAAAATAAAAATAAAAACACTTTCATTATATAATTCGATCCTAAGCTTTCGATTAAGCCTACTTAGAATTCGATCGGTTCAGTCGTTAATGAGATCCGATAATCGAAGGATTTCTCAATACGACGTCTCGCGTAAATGAGGCACGGCCGTGTCACGGCGCCCCGCTGCGCGTAACTTGGCGCGCGAGACACTACCGTGCCTCTTGACATGTTAATAAAAGAAACATTAATTCATTCATTTATTAGAATTTCTAATTAATATCTTAATATAAAACAAATTAAACATTGAAAGAACATAAATCTAAAAAAATTTTTTTAATTTAACATTTGTTAACATATGCATATTTTAATTATAAATAACAATTATGTTGTACATCGATTTAATTTTTCTATGAATTTTAATAACGTACATAATACTTTTTATAGCCCTCATGTTTCGTATTAGGATTTTCATTTTAGAATGTTTCAAAGAATTTGCTTTCAAAAAGACATGCGGTAGTTTTGAGATACTATATACAGTGAAATAATAATTTTTTAAATGTAATGTTGAAGTTCTTTCTTATTATTTTAGTCTTTTACTGATAATTAGATTTTAAATATGAAATTTAAAACCATTGTATTTAATAATATAATGAAATAATGGAAATCGTATTTTTGCAGTTAAAGTAGTTGCAGTTAAAATACAAACTTCAAAGACACTTAAAAAATTTAAATTTTTATTGTTGAACTAATTGTAATAGTAATGGAATGTATTAAGATCGTCGTTTACGCTTATTTCTTTTTATAAATATCAGACATTTATTTTCAAAAATATAATAAAAATAAAATATTTAAATTAATTATAAATTAAAAAAAAATAAAGTTTATGACTTCTAGATATTTCAAAAATTCATACCTTTTGATGTTATTACTTTACTTGTATTTGTACTGCTAGGCGTATTAAGTAAGAACACACTTCAACTTATTTTATACCATGCTTTTTTCAGATGTAGCATCAAAGTAACGAATAAAAAACGCCTAAAAATTATTTTAATTACTATTAATTCTTAAATGATAATTATTTCATTGATTATACATGTAACATTATATTTCATATTACATTTATCAACATTTATTTGAACGTTATTAAAATAAACAATATAATAATTAAATATAATAACTATAAAATATTTAATTTAAAAAATTTATATAAATTAATATTCTTAATCTTTAAAAATAATAACTAAAGTTTATGAACTCGAAATGTTCACACATTTATTTCTTAAAAATAATATTTTTGCCCACCAAAGAAACTAAACAAATAAAAAAAAGAAATAAATAACATATCCCAAAAATAATATATAATATTAATAATATATTTACTTTTTAAAATTTCTTTAAAATTAATACTATATCATACTTACAACCAAAACGCAGAACAATTTATAAATATTAAAGTGGAAGAATGTTGATGCCACTTTAAATAAATGATTCACTTTCAAATTGGAATCCAAGTTTGAAAATATATTTTTTAATAATTCTGAAAAAAATACATAAATTAATACTATTTATAATAATATAGTTATAAATATAATTGTATATAGTTATATATACCCACACAGTATATAACATTTGTTAAACATTATTTCACTTGAAATAAAGTTTCACAAATATTACATGCCGTCTGGGTATATATAACCATATAACCATATAAACCATATAACCGTATAACCATATATAACCATATATAATTATATAAACATTATTTCAATTGAAATAATGTTCCACAAATATTATTTGTCATGTGGGTAGCTATTGATCAATCGTATTATACTTACAAAGGAAACTAATGGAATAATATTTTAATATTTTTGATATTATTGAAATTAATATTTAGCGTGTACTTTCTGCCGTAAAATCTAGTAAGAATCGCAATATCACTAACATGGAAACTGTCATTAACAGTATTTACTGTGAAGTCAACACTACAAACACATCGATAACATGACATATTTAAAATTTGTTTTTCAATAAAGAATTTCATTTATTCTCAGAAACGAATTAGAAAACGAAAAGGAAAAAAAGTTAAATAAAGTAAAATTGAAAACTAAAAAAAATAAACCTTAAAATTAAAAAACCTAAATTAAAAATTGATAATAAATAAAAGATACAAATGTAAGTAATTACATTTCAAAATTTTATTATATTTACAATGGCTTGCTCATTTTCGTATTCTCATATTTTAGTGCTTTTGTACTTTTGTGTTCTCGCGCTTTCGCATTACTGCACATTCTTGTATTCTCACATTTTCATTTTTCTTGTTCTAGTTCTCACTCTTGTTGTTGTGCATTCGTGCAATAACACTTTCATTCTCTCGTTCTTCTCGTACTTCGTCCCTCGCTATGTTATTTCTCTGTTCTCCCAATAGAGCGTTCATTTATTAGTTTACTCCATTACTTATTAACGCAATTTTGTTCGCAAGCTTTCATGTTTTCACTTTCTCGTTTTTTCCGTTTTGTGCTTTTTCATTCTCTCATTTCTCACGTTATAACATTTTCTCGCTCTTTACGCTATCACGTTTTCGAACTTTCTCATTTTCATTCTCTTACTCTCTCATTATTGCACTTTCACGTTCTCGCGCATTCGTGCAATTGCATTCACACTCTTTTTGGTCTCTCATTGTCAAATTCTTACATTTTTGCGCATTCGTGTTCTCATACTTTTACATTATTACACTCTCGCGTTTTCTCGCTCTCTAGTATTATCATTATCATGTTCTCTCGTTCTCGTTCTCACATCTTAGCACATTCATGTTTTTGTTCTTGTACTTTCGTGCTTTTGTTCTCGCTCTTGCTCTTGCTTACTATTATAAATCGTATTAATTTATGTATTTTTTCAGAAATATTAAATATATTTTCAAACTTGGATTCCAATTTGAAGGTGAATTATTTATTAGAAGTGGCATCAACATTCTTTCACTTTAATACTTATATATTGTTCTACGATTTGGTTGTAAGTATAATATAGTATCAATTTTAAAGAAATTTTAAAAAGTAAATATATTATTTATATTACATATTATTTATGGGGTATGTTATTTATTTATTTTTTCTATTTGTTTAGTTTCTTTGGTGGATTTTTTATTAACTACAATGATTAATTACTGATATTTATTAACTAAATTGATATTCACACAAAATACATTTTTTTGACTATTATATATTAATAAATATATTTAACATATAAAAGTATGTAAAATATATTTTACAATTTATTTTATTATTTATATTATACTTTATTTTTTAAGATTTTTATTTTCTAAAAATGTAAACAGAAATATTTAAGTATTTTTTAATAGCACATACCTTTTTAATTTATAGTTTTACTTTTTTCTTTAATTATATATATATGTATATGTGTATAAGTAGGTATACTATGAAAGTTCTAACTCAGGTCCTCCGAGGGGGGAGCGGGGCGGGGGGGGGGGTATTCCGCGGGCGAGGGGGTATGACGTCACGCGGGAAGGGGGATGCTCGGTTATCAAAACCGGCGATACATGATCCAGCCGCTATCGGCGATACAACCCCTGGCGATTGTCGCACCCCCACCCCCTCACCACAAATTTCCAGGAAGACTTTAGAGTTATCAAAACCGGCGATACATAATCCAGCCGCTATCGGCGATACAACCCCTAGCGATTGTCACACCCCCACCCACTCACCCCCAATTTCCAGGAAGACTTTTGATATGACTGAAACATAATTCTACATGATCCAGCCGCTATCGGCGATACAACCCCTGGCGATTATCGCACCCCCACCCCCTCACCACAAATTTCCAGGAAGATTATGGAAACATAATTCTACCCCTAATGATAAGATTAAACAAATCCGCGACACTGAAACATGATTTTTTTGAGCGCCGATACCTGGCTGCTATGACGCGATAAGATATCTAACATACCCCCAATTTCCAGGAAGACTATTGATAAAATTATGAAACAATTCTACCCCTAAGATAAACAAATCTGACTGAAACAAAATATCTGATTCTACCCCTTTCGAGCGCCGATATCTGGCCGCTAATGTTATGATATCGGGGTTGACTTGCATAGACCTGCAAGCTATCCTTTGATAAGTAGCGGCGACACCGCGAAGCCACCCCCTAGCAATCGCCATATTATTCTTCCAAGAAGACTTTTGCGATAATCGGTGTTAGTTAGTTAGAAAGAGAAAATGAAGGTATAAAATCGGCCCGGAAGCGCACAAGATCTCAGTAGGTGCTTCAACAGTCTCTATGCAAGCTGCAATAAGTTATAATGGAGCAAATAGTACACGAGCTGCTGGAGGGATCCAAACGAGTCGTAACTTTGGGCGATTATTTCACGTGGGCTCAGCGATGCGACGAGTGCGTGGAACGGACGACGGAACGGCTCGAAGAACAAAGTCGGGTCAAGCGTCCGCGGCTCTCGATCGGACACAGACAATCTTTGGTGGCGAGCATCGCGCGACTCGCGGGTGTGAAAAATCAACTGGAAAGACGATTTACACATTTCGGTGATGGTGACTATGAGAATAACAGCGCGAAGAGACTCGTTTGGCGAGAAATCGATACCGCGTTTGAAAATCGTCTTCTGACTGGTGCGGTGATTAACGCGGACTACATCGAGCCGCGTCTATTCTTGGAAGACGCTGGTGGCATAGTGCTCGAGCGAGTCCGAGACATTTTAAGAGTGCGCAACAGCGTTAAAGTAAACACCATTTTCAACGGGGAATTTGTTACTGGTGACAAACGCACAAACAAAAGTATTGATACGCGTAACTGCGAACTTTTTAATACATCTAATTTGCGCGAGTGGTACGAACAGCGCGTTATCGAGCCTACTCTGGCGTCGTTCGAAGAATTCCAGGAACGCGACAGTGGCTGGGCGTTGTAGCGAATTCTTAATCTTACAATTAATGTGAATAAATATAACCCATTGCACGCGGGGTGCCACATCCAATTGCCTCAAGAGATACAACTCAAGAGAGCGGTCAATGTGCGGTCTAAAGACAATGCGTGTTTCGCGTGGTCAGTGGTAGCCGCACTGTACCCAGCCGAAAGAAATGCGGAACGAGAATCAGCATACCCGCATTACACGACCGTATTGAATATTAAAGACATTGATTTTCCAATGACATTGAATCAAATAAAAAAGTTTGAACTTTTAAATAATATATCCATCAACGTGTACGGGATAGAAGAAGAAAAGGTGATTCTGCCGATACGATCACCGATCAAAAGAGGGAGAGACACGTAAACCTACTGTACGTGCAGGAAGACAATGACATCGGGCATTTTGCCTGTATTAAAAACTTGTCCCGCCTCGTGTGCTCGCAAGTGAGCAAACACAATGGCAAGAAATTCTTCTGCGATCGGTACGTATACAAGTTTACGCAATATGCATATAAAGATAATATAAATGATTGATAAATTTCCAGATGCTTGCATTACTTCCATTCAAGCGACAAATTGGAGGCCCATAGCATCGATTGTCAACAGATGAACGATTGCGCCATCCGATTACCGAGCGACAACAACAAGTGGCTATGTTTCAAAAATTACGGTAGGAAGGAACGAATGCCGTTTGTAGTGTATGCCGATCTAGAGTATACACTAGAGAAAACGGATTCGACAACATCGACGTACCAACACCACCAGGCATTCAGCATATTACGTGCGTTGCTCATTTGACGAATCGTTATCCGCGTACCGGTGTTATCGTGATAAGAATTGCATTGCATGGTTCGCAGAGGAATTAAAATGTTTGGCACATCGCGTAAAAGGTATTCTGTCCGCGAATGTCCCCATGGAGATCTTATCGAAGCAACAATGGATAGCATACCGTAATGCTACACATTGTCATATATGTGAGAAACCGTTCGCGCTGGATGACGAAAGAGTGCGCGATCATTGTCACCTAACCGGACGATATAGAAGTCCCGCGCATTTGAGCTGTAATTTGAATTATAAAGATTCATATTATATTCCTGTGGTTTTCCATAATTTATCAGGCTACGACTCACATTTTATCATAAAAGAAATTACTACAGCGTATGAAGGGCATGTTGATCTGTTGCCTATAACGAAAGAAAAATATATATCTTTCACAAAACATGTTAAAGATACAGCCGACAGGTCAGAATCGCGAAATCATATAAAATTAAGGTTTATCGATTCATATAAATTTCTCACCACCAGTCTCGAAAAATTGGCATCATTTCTCAGCCGGGATAAATTGAAAATTTTACGTTCAAATTTCGCAAATATATCAAACGAAGATTTCGATTTGTTGACGAGAAAGGGAGTCTTTCCATATGAATACGTGGATTGCATCGAGATTGCATCGAGAAATTGGATGATACGTGTCTACCGCCGCGCGAATCATTTTACAGCTCGTTGACAGGCGACACTGTGTCCGACACTGTATCCGACGGCGATTACGCGCACGCCGCGAACGTCTGGCAACGGTTCTCCATTCCAACCCTGGGCGAGTACAGCGATTTATATTTGAAAACCGATGTCTTGTTGTTGGCTGATATATTTGAAAATTTTCGTGATAGTTGCGTCACAAGTTATGGACTCGATCCCGCGTACTACTACACCTTATCAGGTTTTACATGGGACGCGATGTTGAAACATACACGCGTCAAATTCGAACTGCTCACAGACATTGATATGATTATGTTTATCGAGCGCGGTATACGCGGCGGTCTGAGCCAATGTTCCAATGGATATGCTCGAGCCAACAAGTACATGCAGTCGTACGACCCATCGAAATCTTCCTCATATTTAATGTACTTTGATGTTAATAATCTGTACGGTTGGGCGATGTGTCAGCCATTGCCCTACGCCGATCTTCAATGGGTCGACGATACAGCAAATTTTGATTACAGCGCGATCGCTCAGAATTCGCCCACGAGTTACATTCTCGAGGTCGATCTCGAGTATCCGCAACATCTTCACGACAGACACACTGACCTACCTTTCTGTCCGGCGCGCGATAAGCCGCCCGGCAAGCGACAAAATAAACTACTTGCAACGTTATATGATAAGAAACGATACGTCATACATTATCGCAACCTGCAGCAATGTACACGTCACGGTCTTCGCGTCAAGAAAATTCATCGCGTGCTACAATTCGCACAACCCACATGGCTCCCTAAATACATCGAATTGAATACGAAATTTAGAACACTCGCAAAAAATGATTTCGAGAAAAACTTGTATAAATTAATGAACAACGCTGTATTCGGTAAAACTATGGAAAATGTTCGTAATCACGTCGACGTGAAATTATTAACTAAATGGGATGGACGCTACGGTGTGGAAGCTCTGATCGCGAAATCGAATTTCCATAGTCGAAGCATTTTTTCAGAAAATCTGGTCGCTATCGAGATGCGTAAACTCGAGGTGGTATTCGACAAACCGATTTATGTGGGTATGTGCATCCTCGACACATCAAAGGTCTGTTTGTACGATTTTCACCACGAGTATATGCAACCTTTATATCGAGATACGTGTAAAATAATGTACACCGACACTGACAGTCTAATTTACCATATCGAGTGCGAGGATATTTATACGCATATGAAACGCGATATAGACAGATTCGACACGAGCGATTATCCCGCTGATAACGTGTACAGTATACCGCTTGCGAACAAGAAGGTGCCGGGACTTATGAAGGACGAGAATAACGGCGCTATAATGACGGAATTCGTCGGGCTCAGAGCGAAAATGTACGCTTTACGAATAGATGGAAAGAAGGACACCAAAAAGGCGAAAGTCGTCAAAAGTAACGTTGTAGCGCGAACGATAACGTTCGACGATTACACGCGGTGTCTCAACGATGAGATCGAAATGACGCGGCAGCAATCGTGCATAAGATCCAAGCTGCACGAAGTTTATACAGTGTCCGAAAAGAAAATCGCTCTGAGTCCGTACGACGACAAGCGGTAATATCGTACCAGAATCGACCGATACTCTGCCATGAGGGCATTATAGAATACCTTTGTAATATATTACTACGCAAGGGATATTAATAATCACTTTTGTATTTTTTTACACATCATTTTATATTGTTATACCTTTGTAATATTACTACGTAAGGAATATTAATAATCACTTTTGTATATCTCATATATCTCATATATTTTATATATTTTATATATTGTATACATTTCATATTGTTATATATTGTATACATTTTATATTGTTATATATTGCATACATTTCATAAATGTTTAAAATGAATAAACGAAAATTAAATCACATTGTCTTTATGTATCCACGAATTGTGCGATCCATCGAATCCTAACCATTTCACATAAACCTCGTCGCCTCTCCTGCGCAATACCTTCTCCACGAGATACACGTCGGGATCGGCCGCGCGATGCAACTCGTGCTCGTAGAACGCTCCAGCGATAGATTTTCCGCGATATAGTCCTCGAGCAGGTACGTCGCAGGATTAGTGCGCTGCACTTTAACGATTTTAAACACCTCGGTCCAATTTGGCGTGTATCCATTCTCGAAAACGGTCTTGTACTTGCTCACACGCACCGAATCGCCTACTTTGAACTTTGTCGGTCCTGCAATCTTTATCGCGCTGTACACCGTAGCCAAGAGTCTTTCGGCGATCGCGGGTGTAACGTCGGCGGGTCGCATACCGATCGTTCGATGTTTTCGCGAGTTGTAATCTGATACGAGACGTGGCAGCGCGTCGATCCATTTGTAGTTTCCATTGAGCGTAAACATCTTCCACATATCGTTCTTGAGCGTGCGATTGAATCGCTCGACGACCGATGCCTTCAATACCGAATACGTGGAGTAATGATTGATGTTGTGTTTCTTCACGAGTCGTTGCACGTCAGCGTTGTAAAACTCCTTTCCCTTGTCAGTCTGCAAATTTTTCGGACATCTCTCTCGAATTATCTTGGCGATAGCTTCGACCGTCTCGCTTCCGTTTTTGCTCTTGAGCGGCACGGCCCACGCGTATTTACTCAACACGTCGATGACCGTGAGTATGTAGCGGTAGCCTCTGTTGAAACGCGAATACGGCTGCATCTCGACGATATCTGCCTGCCACAAGTCATTGTATCCTCGTACTGTGACGCGTCTTCTTGAAAAATTTCTTCTCGCCGGAGCATGCAGTTTCTCGACGAGTCGTCGCCTCTCCGAACTGACACTCATGTTTCGACGGTACGATCATCGATCACTGGCACGTGCGAAGTTGTTCTTTCTTTTCGACTCGGTGGTTGCGTCGCTTATCGCATTTCGTAACGCGTACACGTCCTTCTCGAACGCAATCAGTCTCTCGACAAATTCGTCTCTCAAAATTTTAACGCACTGTTCCACGTACCGTTTGTTAGCCGCTTTATCGTCAGCCTCCGGTTGTGCTACACGACGAATCTTGCGCGATTTTGCATCAAACGCCGTACCGACACGGCACAGAGCGTTATGCCGCACATAACTTCTCACCAGTCTGTTCTTCCGGCCGCCGTTGTCGAATGAATCGTTTCTCCGATCAAACAATCCAAATTTATTGACGGGCATTTTTTCGATGCAAGTGACGTCGATCGACTGGTTCGTTTCGACGATACTCCTATTAATTTATAATGATAACAGCCTCGCGAAGTTCCTCGATGATGGACAATATCTCGTTGTCGTGAGCGTTATGACTCGGTGCGAAGCGTCGAGCAACCGTAGACGATCCACCAGCTCGTTGGGATCGTCCCAGTGCACGTAATCGATCGCGTTGTCATTCAACGTCATAGCGCGAGGTAATCCTTCTCCAGATTTGGACTCGATCGATAGTAACGGTGCGATTATATATTTGTACTTGTATCCTCTGTTGCCCTTTATTCGACCATGCGCATCGTAATTGTACCTGTGCGCGTTCGTCGTCAGCAGTATGCTCTTGTATTTTTGCGCATCTTGCTCCGTATAGATCGGGCATCATCGGGCAATTTCTTGAATATCAGCTCGTAAAGACCGGGTGTATCGACGTATCGCACGCCATCGATAATTATGTTGTCATCGTTATCTACGTCAATGTGTTTATTACCGAGCATCATTCCATCGCTGCTCAGACGAACACCGTTCACATTATCTAAACCGCTCTTTCGATCGTCGTTCAGAACGGCTTCGATGTACTTTTGGCTCAGCGGTCCCAAGTTATTGCGCAACGTTTTTTGGTCCTCCGACGTTTGTAAATGCTTTCGAATAATCGTCACGAGCGAATTATCCGTGGTCTCGAAAACATTCTCGTTGCTCGCGAGCAATTCGGGTGATTGTACCACTGTTGTCGTCGCGGTTGGTGTTGTCGTCGATATCGGTGATATGTCCAGCGAAGGCTCAAATCGAAAGGTTTTATACAGTGCCGATGCGGCGCGATCCGACACTCGTTTCCTCTTTGTCTTCGCATCCTCCTCACGCTTTTGTACGGTTAACGTTTCATCGTCATTACGCGGTTCTTTCTTTATCACGTGCGTGTTAGAATTTTCAACAATCTTTTGAAGAGACTTGATAATTGGTTTGAAGCGTGTCTTCACCGCGATATCGTCCTCGATCCTGCCGGTCTTCAAGGCGCGATGTTTCTTGCGGATCGATTCACTTCGTGAATCGTCTTCTCAATCTTCCTCGCGATCTTCTCGAGCTTACGAGTATCGTTGCTCTCCGCCATGTTTTATCTCGACAAGGTACTGACAACAACTGATCGTTTTGCGGTATCGTGAACATGTTAAATCTTTTTCGATATCGTCCATTCGTGAGCGAACTGTCCTTGTCTATCACTACGAATCCGTACTCGGGCTGCCAACAATCGTGACAAAACGCGCTGAAATCCCTGTACGACATGTCGGTATCACGTGATCGTAAACATGTTTCAAATTAGTCCCATCCTGTTTGAACAGAATCAGCAAGTTCACGTTATCGCGTATCAGATGTTTGGGTATTCTCGCATACGTCTGACAGAGATAGAAACAGTCGACATTCCAGTGCCTGCCCATCGAGAAGTATTCTCTTACAGTATCTTGCTTGTCGCACGCGACGTCATCGAAAACAAAAATCTAGTTTGGCAGCGCCTCGCTCGGTGGAATGACGTCACTGTTATTGGAGAACGTAAAGTAGCCTATTTCGTCGATCGATGTCAGCAGTTTCTCCAGATATCGATACTTTGGCTGCTGCAGTGACTTCGAGTACACGTACACGTTCTCGAAACGCACACCGTGTGGACTTTCCAGCAAGCTTATCAGAACGTTGGTTTTACCGCAATTCGAAGGGCCGCAGATGACCGCGCGTATAGTGGTCGGTAGCATCGCACCGTGTTTGCGTTTCTTCGCGTTGTTTCCCATCGCCAGCAGTTTGTCGTCACAATTCGTGACACGTATCGTCAGCAGTTGCCGCACGAATTTCATTTCTCTCTGCGCTTCCGAGTAGAAAGGACGCACCTATTTATAACCGCGCGGAACCGCGAATCGCTCAGAAATGTTTCTGCTTCTGTCGGATAACAGTGATATATACGGTTTAACAGCCAAACAGTTGGAGCGTGTGCCGAAGATCGTTCTGTTAGAGCAGTTTTACGATCACGTAGATTATGGGTGGGATAAACTTCCGGAGCATATCAAAGCAGATCCGGAAGTTCAGCAGTACCGTCATTGCCTGGAGCATTACAATCTACCATCTCAGCGAACGCACATCGACGGTCCGCCGCCGCTGATCAAGGATTGCGACGAATGTCATCGGCGATATCTAGCATAAAAGTTGGCGGCAGTCTGCTGAATCGCGCGATAAACGCGCTTTCCTTCGAACTACACATCCCCGGCTATCAGTTTTGCGGCCCGGGAACTCATTTGGAGAAACGTTTGACGAGAGGTGATCGAGGCATAAATCCACTGGACGCGGCGTGCCGCGAGCACGACATAGCATATTCTCGGAGCAATAGTCTCATCGAGAGACACGCGGCTGACAGAGTACTCGCCAAGAAAGCGCGAAAACGCATCGTCGCGGGAAATTCCTCGCTGGGCGAAAGAGCTGCCGCCACGGTTGTCTAGGCGGCGGTGAAAGCCAAGACGAAGATCGGTATGGCTATGAAGAAGAAGAAGACGAAGAATATGAAGAAAAAACGGATACTTCCGATAGCAAAACGCGGAGGTGTACTGCCGATTCTACCGATGTTGGGTGCACTCGGATCCTTGATCGGTGGAACTGCCGGTGTGGCAAAAGCGGTGAACGACAGCAAAGCCACGCGACGTCAACTCGAGGAGCTGCAACGTCACAACCGCGCGATGGAAGGTCGTGGACTCTCGCTCGGTACAAATACGGACGGGGACTATATCTCGGCCCGTACAAGCGCGGACAAGGTGTTGTAAAGAGGAAAAAAAAAGTCCAGGAGGCGTTAGAAATGCCCGCGGGTGCGACAACGAACGTGCAATTGGATCTACTGGCAAGACGTATGCGCATACCATACTTTAGAGGCGTTTTCATGCGCGACACATTACCAACAGGCGGTGCACGTCAAAATGAGAGCGGTATCGTGAATCTGGACGACGCGATAGATCCCGGTACTCATTGGGTGGCATATGCTAAGAGGAGAGAATGCGTTATATATTTCGACAGTTTTGGCAATCTTCGACCTCCCAGAGAACTAGTACGTTATTTCGGGAACAGCGTGATACAGTACAATCACACACCCTATCAAACCTACGATCAGAACATCTGCGGTCAGATGTGTCTACAGTTTCTCCGAACGTGTGAATTTAAAGCCTGACGAGCGACTGTGAGGACTCAGTGTTATTCGAGCGGTTTTTCCATCATGTCGTTGACGCTCACGCTGAGCGGCCGGAGCAGCGTCCTCGCGGTAAACTACTCTCCAGTCATAGATTTGAGTGACGACGACTACGAGCTCGGTCTGATGGACTTTGAGACCTACCATACGATAGCGAACGTGAATGCCTCGAACAATAAATTTTACTTTGGCAATGACGACGCTGAAATTACAATTCCCGAGGGATCGTACGAACTGCAAGACATTAACGAGTTTTTGAAACGCGCATTTAAAGTAAAGTAGAAAAGAAACAAATCGACGATGACGAGGTCGGAGAGTATCCGATAGTGCTGCGCGCTAATTACAATACGATGAGGAGCGAGATTAAATGCGACTACAGAGTGAACTTTAGCAAGCCCAACAATATAGGATCGCTGCTGGGATTCGCATCGAATCGTATATTGCAATCGCGAAAATGGCACACATCGGACATGCCGATCAACATTATGAATGTGAACATTATCCGCATAGAATGCAACGTGACCGCGGGCGCATACAGCAACAGCAAACGCGTGCACGAATTTTCACCGAACATGCCACCAGGATATAAGATATCGGAAAGGCCGTCGCAGATCATTTATCTGCCAGTCATCGTACGGAGCATTACGGATCTGACGATACGCGTCGCCGATCAGCACGGACAATTGCTCGACTTTCGAGGAGAGGAGATTACCGTCAGATTGCACGTGCGGAAGTGTCGACGTTATCGCGAACGTATGTGAGATGCTTGTGTTGAACGGCTCGAGGCACGCGAGAGATAAAGTCACAACGGCTCTCGATAATATCCGATCATCCGAGGGAAAGAAACTCAGCGCGTCGAACGTTGCATTTTTAAAATCTTTGGGATTCGCGGTACGAAACATCTAACGATGACGGACATTCTCAACATTGGGGACGAGCCGATCTTCGACGATCGCATCATTAAGCTCGAGACTCACACGTACAATCCGTATGCTAATGCGACGTTTTGGACACAGCGACGAGATAAGAATACCCATACAGCAACAGGATCTGTATACGTTGGCGTACGAAAGTTTTCTATACATCGAGGGAAAACTAACGATAAAGAATGAAATCGCGGGATCTACTGTCGTACTGGCGCACAACTGCGTCGCGTTCATGTTCGACGAGATTCGATACAAACTCGACGGTGTGGAGATTGATCGCAACAGAAACGTTGGAATAACCAGCTTGCTCAAGAACTATGTAACGGTATCGTCCGATAAAAGCGTGATTCTGAGGAACGCCGGCTGGGATACGCAGAGTAGCGCGGAAGGATACTTTAATTTCTGCGTACCGCTCTACATGATACTGGGATTTTGCGAAGATTACAGACGCGTGGTTATCAACGCTCGTCACGAGTTGATTATGATTCGAGCTCACAACGATAACAATTGCCTGGTGGGAAATTCGGCGATGAATCCCGAGATCGAATTATTCAAGATACAATGGCGAATGCCGCATGTGTTACTGAAAGAGATAAATAACCAAAGTAGAAATTAGGTTAGGTATGCCTGACGTATGACTAGCGCCTGATCAGGAAACAATAAGGTAAGGAAGGAATTCCTGACATGTGCCTGCTCCGGTGCGCAACAGGGCGCTTTTTTCAAACATTTTTCAGGTAATTCTTACACGGACCTGATTTCCATGTTCCTATTAGTTCCCTCATAAAGTTTGAATGTTAGCCTGAATAAATATTAACCCCCAGATAGCACATGATATCATTCAAATTCTGTAATCATTCTGTAAATACACATCATAATTTACTGAGAAAATTCCTATAATATCTCGTATGATATTGTAGGGAGTAGAAATTTGCGTCATTCGTATTTGTATTTAGCGCGCGTTACCACGAATGTCGTTGGTGCGAGTTGCTAGGCGAGCGTCTTTCCGAGTTTTTGGCGATCGTTTGTTGTCGTTGACGAGTCGCGACCTGCAGAGCGCGCGAGACGAGGCATTGTGAGAACGACCGCGAGCGCGAAAGGTCGTGTCATCGAGTTTTATTATATGTAGCGAGTTCCGCGCGATGATCAGCGCCGAGAGTTGTGTTCTATATTATTATATATATATATATATATATATATATATATATATCTTGTAATAAAGATCTCTTATTTTTTAATCTATCAGCCAGTAGAGATTTTACTGACAATAACCTCTACAATATATTATTTAATTAATTAATCTTATATATCCTCAGAATATACTTGTAATATTTCTTATAATATATTTTGACTTACACAGAAATTAGTCATTCATGAAAATATGTGTAGTAATGTGTGTAACAAAATAAGTAATATCGTTTTAAAATTTTCATAAAATCTTTTCATAAAAAATCGTCGTGTTGCAAGAAAGGGCTCTTTTTTTATTAGGTTAGATATCCATAAATTCGTATAAGTTTGACTCACACCGCTAGGAGTCGCAGGGATTATTCATTTTCTCATAAGTAAAGTCCGTTTCGGAAACTATATAAATAAGCTTAAAGTTCATTTTAACTAATCAAAGCACAACGTTTCTTCGTGTATGTTCGTTGAATGTACCTCAATGAGCCATCTAATTTATGTGGAAATAGATGCTCTTAATTTAAATATGTACATTTTGAAAATAATGTACATATTTATGAAATGACTGAAATATAACTTTATCTATACATAATACTAATAAACCTAATAGTGCCTTACCAACATCCTGTTAGAAAATATAGGGTCCAGTAAGGAGCAGTCATGAGGCCCCGATAAAAAAATCATGATCAGGCAACTTTAATTCTCGACGTTACATTTACGGTCAGGGCCTAACAAGGGATACCTGATATGTTCCTGATCGAGCGTTAGGGAATCCTTATTAGGTCCTTAGTAGGACCCTTTTAAAATTTCTGCTCGGGAAGCTGTCGATGCTGCGTGCCTTAAAAAGCGGACGATACATCAGCATGGCTTTTCGCTCGTGGGATCTGTACGAGTTTCCGCTACTACAGAGCACAACGAAGCATTCGTGGGCCATCAAGACCGCTTCGCAGCTCGAGAAACCGCGATACGTTATCTTCGCTCTGCAGACAGGTCGGAAGAATGTCATGTCCGAGGATGCTAGCCGATTCGACGACTGTAAATTGAGCAACGTGAAACTCTACCTGAACTCTGAGTATTATCCGTATGACGAAATGAATCTGGATTTCGATAAGAAAAAATGGGCGATTCTGTACGACATGTACGCGCGTTTCTGCAAAGGCTACTACGGATACGATTATCTCGAACCGAGTCTCACTACCACGACTTTCAAACGTTTTGGTCCGTTCGTGATTATCGACTGTTCTCGACAAAACGAGTCGGTCAAGAGCGCAACCGTGGATGTGAGATTGGAATTCGAGTGTAAGGAGAACGTACCGGCGAATACTACCGCCTATTGCCTCATCATACACGATCGCGTGGTTCAGTACAACCCGTTGACCAACATTGTTCGCAAAATCACCTAAATGCGACGTTGGAGAGGGGGAGCGGTATAAAAATCTACGATATTCCGCGATCCTCCCACAGTTCGCTCCTCGACATGTCAGCGTCAACCATGTCCGTACGTGGATCTGATAGGTTACGTCGTGGATCTGCGTAATGGACGCACCGTTGGCGAAATATACTTCCCAATTTTTCATTGCGGCGAAGACATATTAAATCTGAAAGGTTACGTCGTGGATCTGCATGGACACACCGTCGGTGAAATAAACTACTCAATTTTTGATCGCGGGGAAGATGTGATCGATAACTCAATCGAATCACCCGTAGATCAAAATCATGCAACGTTGAAGAGGGGAGCGGTATAAAATCTACGGCATTCCGCGACCCTCCCGCAGTCCGCTCTTCGACATGTCAGCGTTAATCATGTCCACGCCAACGTTCGTGGATCTGCAAGGTTACGTCGTCGGCAGAAACTCCTTAGTCGTGAAGGAGTTTGCCGCTCTCAGAGAGGGATTTATTTTCACTCATTATACACTGGCGATCAAAATTAACGCATAGGTAATTCCATGCCAAAATTTCGCATGATTTCAAATAAGCGTAACTCCGTCAAAAGTGGTCGTATCTTAAAAAATTTTTTTTGTTTTGAAGCTTAAAGTCTCTAGTTTAAAAAGCAATTAAGACATTTTGACTTTATCTTTCTCTCTTCGAACCATCTCTTCATAAGGATGTGTTTTATTTCCCAAAATTTGCATAGTTTGACTCACTCCACGTGCTCGAATAAATTTTTTTCGTAAATGTTATTACAACTATCGAAAAATTTGGACTTTTCTGCGTAAATTAAAAAAAAATTGAATGTCGTACGATTTTTTTTCACGGAGTTATGTTGTTTTGAAGTTACCCATACATTTTTGTGTAATTACCGTCAGCATGATCATTATCCGATGCGCACCACGAGGAGATTGGTCGGATTTGGCGCATCATATGTGTAAAAACCTTTGCGTTTGAAAATGTGTATTCCTGTCTCGTCTTTGAATGATCTCTTGTAGACGATCACGCATATTAATGCAGGCTCTAATAGTGTCCTGAGCAATTTCATGCCATATTTGTTACAGCGCTGCCTCTAATTGTTGAAAATTAGTTGCCAGTCTCTCTAAATTTTGTAATCTCCTACTCATTATGTTCCACACATATTCAATCACAATCACATCAATCACATGTTAAAAATTACAAGAAGGCTATAAAACTTTGTAGGACACACTTTGTGAGACGCGGTCATTCAAAGACGACTTGAGAATACGCATTTTTTAATGTAAAGGTTTTCACGTACACGCACACGACGTGCCAAATCCGACCAGCAACCTTTTGTTGCGCGCATCAGGTAATGGTAATGCTGCCGATAATTGCACAAAAATGTTACTGTAACTTTAAAACGCCATAACTCCGTGAAAAAAAATCGACATTCAATTTTTTTTTAATTTACGCGGAAAAGTCCAAATTTTTCGATAGTTGTAATAACATTTGCGAAAAAAATTTATTCGAGCACGTGGAGTGAGTCAAACTATGCAAATTTTGGGAAATAAAACACGTTCTTACTTATAAAGAGATGGTTCGAAGGGAGAAAGATAAAGTCAAAATGTTTTAATTGCTTTTTAAAGTAGAGACTTTAAGCTTTAAAACAAAAAAAAATTTTTTAAGATACGACCACTTTTGACGGAGTTACGCTTATTTGAAATCATGCGAAATTTTGACATGGGATTACCTATGCGTTAATTTTGATCGCCAGTGTATCTTTGGAAGCTCCGAGCCATGGTATTTTCTCAGCAAGGCGGATAGAAAACACGTATCCTGGTTGGAGGCGAAACATCATGGATTGCATTGGCGTGATGAGCACGGAACGATTCCGTACTTCACGGCTAGAGACATGATTACAAAGGCGTTGCGGGATGTGACGGAGAGCGAAACCTCACCCATCGTATACGAAAAGGGACTCGAGAAACGAGAATGGCTGCGGGATTTGCTCCTGGATGATGCTGTAACGGTGTGTTCCTGCGTTGCCGCAGATGGGCTCGTCGGAACCCAGGGTTCGGGAACGCGACGCGTGAGTCTGCTAACCGGTCCCGGAGCGGTGTGCGGAGCGCGTGTTTCTCGCGAAGTGTGATTCGCGGTCGCGGTGTTCGGACCGGACAGGCCGGCGGTTGCAAGTCGAATGCCGGGTGTCCCGGGCTGCGGAGAGGCCGTAACCGTCTCCGTCGACTGCGGGAAGTCGAATGCCGGGTGTCCCGGGCTGCGAAGAGGCCGTAACCGTCTCCGTCGACTGCGGATATCTGGAGCTGGTGTAGGATCTGCTAGGAGTCCTCGGGTGTCCCTGAGGCCGGTATCGGAAAGGATGTCGGGTCGGGAACTGGTGCCGGCTCTCTATGCGAGCCGGCTTATATACCGGTTTGGCGACCCCTTCCACGCGACGGTTCGTGGTGGGGTCGCATATCCTCGTGGGTTTCGCGCACGCTGTGTCCCCGTGTTGGGCGGATGGTCGGCCCGGGGGCTTTAGTGACGACACTTTACGGTGTCGTCACAATGCGAGAGACGATATCTACATCGAGAGCCTCGACGTGCACTACGAAGACGTGGAATCGCTGAAAAATATGGACGCTACACATACTTTGCGTTGTCATAAACATGTATCCAATTGTGCCATGCAAAATGTATTCAAAATATTTAATTGGTGGCATCACCATAAAAAATAAACGCATACTATTTACGCATATATCGTCATTTTTTATCCTTCCCCATTTCGAACAATATTTACTTCATATTGACATTATTTTACGTTTCTCAACGTTTGTCAGATGAATGTTAAATGTTCATTTAATAACCACTTGGCGTTTCTCGATGTATGCCAGATGTTTTGTTATTAACCATTTGATGTTTATCGATGTATGCTAGATGTATGTTGGATGTATGTAAGATGTTTTGTTATTAACCACTTGATGTATGTTAGATGTTCGTTTAATAACTACTTGATGTATGTTAGATGTATGTTGGATGTATGTGAGATGTTTTGTTATTAACCATTTGTATGTTAGATGTTCGTTTAATAACCACTTGATGTATGTCGATGTATGTTAGAGGTATGTAAGATGTTTCTCGACGTTTCTTTCAACGTCTTTTCAGGTTTCGACACGTTTCGATAAACATTTCCTCCTCTCAAAAAAAAGATGATTCATGTATGTGCGCAGTTATCCCCTCTCCTCTAATTTTAACAGGTTTCGACACGTTTCGATAAACATTTCCCCCTCTCAGAAAAGGTGATTCATGTATGTGCGCAGTTATCCCCTCTCCTCTAATCTTAACAGGTTTCGACAAGTTTTCATAAACATTTCCCCCTCTCCTCTTAAAAAAAAGAGTGAATCACGTCAATTAGTTTCACGCGATCAGTATTGCATCGACCGCTCGTACGAAACGAACCTCTTCATCGAGAGAAAAATGTAGGCCGCTGAAGGAAGCAGTGTCAAACGTATGAATTATTACGTGCCGCTTCAGCATGAGAAAATTCCGTCGCAAGAAAATAAGAAGAAAAAGTGTAACGAGTAAGTATAAAGTTTCCTCTTTTTATATATATATTTGTATTTATTTTTATATATTTTATAAAACCTTTCTCTTTAGAAGCGATCTTTCGACGAAAAAAGAGCGGTCAATTGGATACAGCGCATACTCAGCAGACGATACGCACTGACGGCAACGGGATACAAGTATCTTGAAATTGGAATCAACGTGGGTTCGCAGAGTTACGTGGAGATTGCCATAGGAGATCATCGTGGAAACGAACTAATATTGTCTCTCGAAACGTGGAAGGGACTCTACGTTCAAACATACGTTCGATGATTCAAGACGTACGAGTTTAGTGCCGTTGATCGCGGAAGCGCGGATCGTTAGCGCTTATAACGGCGTCTTTACGACCGTACCAAAGTAAATTTTGAATATTCCATCGTTGCTCGTAGAGTCCCTTCCACGTTTCGAGAGACAATATCAGTTCGTTTCCACGATGATCTCCTATGGCAATCTCCACGTAACTCTGCGAACCCACGTTGATTCCAATTTCAAGATAATTGTATCCCGTTGCCGTCAGTGCGTATCGTCTGCTGAGTATGCGCTGTATCCAATTGACCGCTCTTTTTTCGTCGAAAGATCGCTTCTAAAGAGAAAGGTTTTATAAAATATATAAAAATAAATACAAATATATATAAAAAGAGGAAACTTTATATTTACTCGTTACACTTTTTCTTCTTATTTTCTTTTCTATTTGTCGATGACTGAATCGACGTTGATGTTTATGTTTACCCTGGGTCCGTGCATCGATTTAACGTTCGAATCATTATCGAATATAATCGAGACGGTTGACAACAAGTTTACACAGTTTTCGCACATCGCTTCTTCGTTAACGGATACAAACGAGATATCGAACGCGATCCGCGCCAGCGATGCTTTCGAGAAGGATCATCTCGTCGATTGCGAGCTGTTGGCTCTAATTTTTAGTATGTAAGAATAAAGAATATGTAAGTACAAATAAAAAAGTTTTTAAATCTAATTCATGATGTGATTATTTTCTCGCTCCGTTTCCTTTCTAATACGTTCCATTTCATCTATCGCTCGTAGTTTGTATAGTTCTACACATAATAAATATAACAGATTTTTAAGATTTTATTTTAATAACACATTTACATAATACACTAAATTATATTTTTAAATTGTAACCCCCGATGGTACAGCTTCCGATGATGTAGTTTACAGCTGCGGCTCATTTTCTAAAAACAGAGAATAAAATACTTAAATTCTGTTAATATTGAACATACATCTATAAATAAAAACAAATATACCTTATTACTTTGACAACATCGTCGATAATGTTGATGATGATGACGATAATGATGATGATGATGGTGAATTCGATGGATTCAGAGGACGATATCCTTGACGCTCGATCGATTTTCGATGAACAGAATCTTGAATTCCTTCTTTCTTTCGCTGAACCAAATCTTGAATTCTTTCTTTCGTTTGCGTAAAGAGCTTTGTTGGTACATCTCGCATTCTTTCCCATGGCCGCGACGTTGACGATGATGGCGTTGAATTCGGTGGAGTCAGAGGACGATATCCTTGACGCTCGACCGATTTTCGATGAACAGAATCTTGAATTCCTTCTTTCTTTCGCTGAACCAAATCTTGAATTCTTTCTTTCGTTTGCGTAAAGAGCTTTGTTGGTACATCTCGCATTCTTTCCCATGGCCGCGACGTTGACGATGATGGCGCTGAATTCAGTGGAGTCAAAGGACGATATTCTTGACACTCGACCGATTTTCGGTGAACAAAATCCTTTATGCTGTCCATATTAACTCTCTTGCAACGAATTGAGCGAAAGAAGTTTTATCCCTCAGTCCAGTCAGTATTAAACTGACTAAGAATGTCATTGTCCGCACTTTATATTACCATTCAACGTGTGCATATTGGGCACATGTTGCATGGAAATATGGCATACACTCTACCTCTGCAATTGCTACATTGTAGGGAACCAATTGCACCGTGCGGCCCAATCTCGTGTTGGCGAATAGTCCACATTGGTCCATCGGTAGAGTTTGCGAATTCGATCGCGCACGTCACACATGACACATAATTACCACTCATCCTATAATATGAGTGTATAACACAATATTTCATGCGATCACTAAGCGCGTTTATTTGCGGTCCAGATAATAGTTTTTCAATTCTCTGTCCAGAATTCTCACAGTCATCACTCATATCACTACCACCGCCGCTATCAGTCGATAAGGGGTGATCATCTTCTTCCGCATCCATCTTTCCGCATCACCTCCTCCTCCTCCTCCTCCTCGAAATTATCGGTATCAGCATCTTCATCGTCGACGTCTACGATATCCATGGCATCATCGTCGTCGACATCTATGATATCCATCTCTTCATTATTTGGTCGACCAGCCATTTTTCACGTACCATAAAAACTGTCAGAGCCCTTACTGAGATCTTGCGCGCTTCCGAGCCAATTTTATACCTTCATTTTTCTCTTTCTAACACCGATTATCATCATATATCTACTTTGATGCTTTGTGCATACAATTTACTAAACATTTAATTAAAAGAAAACATGGAAGTTAAAACGCGTTTCAAAGTCGCCGCTACTTATCAAAGGATAGCTTGCAGGTCTATGTCAACCCCGATATCATAACATTAGCGGCCAGATATCGGCGCTCGAAAGAGGTAGAATCAGATATTTTGTTTCAGTCAGATTTGTTTAATCTTAGGGGTAGAATTATGTTTCATAATCTTATCAATAGTCTTCCTGGAAATTGGGGGTATGTTAGATATCTTATCGTGTCATAGCAGCCAGGTATCGGCGCTCAAAAAAATCATGTTTCAGTGTCGCGGATTTGTTTAATCTTATCATTAGGGGTAGAATTATGTTTCATAATCTTCTTGGAAATTTGGGGTGAGAGGGTGATGGGTGGCCAGGGGTTGTATCGCCGATAGCGGCTGGATCATGTAGAATTGTTTCAGTCATATCAAAAGTCTTCCTGGAAATTGAGGGTGAGTGGGTGGGGATGCGACAATTGTCAGGGGTTGTATCGCCGATAGCGGCTGGATCATGTAGAATTACGTTTCAGTCATATCAAAAGTCTTCCTGGAAATTGGGGGTGAGGGGGTGGGGGTGCGACAATCGCCAGGGGTTGTATCGCCGATAGCGGCTGGATTATGTATCGCCGGTTTTGATAACCGAGCATCCCCCTTCCCGCGTGACGTCATACCCCCCCCGCCCCGCTCCCCCCTCGGAGGACCTGAGTTAGAACTCTCATAGTATACCTACTTGTATACACGCACACGCACGCACGCACGCACGCACGCACGCACGCACGCACGCACGCACGCACGCACGCACGCACGCACGCACGCACGCACGCACGCACGCACGCACGCACGCACGCACGCACGCACGCACGCACGCACGCACGCACGCACGCACGCACGCACGCACGCACGCACGCACGCACGCACGCACGCACGCACGCACGCACGCACGCACGCACGCACGCACGCACGCACGCACGCACGCACGCACGCACGCACGCACGCACGCACGCACGCACGCACGCACGCACGCACGCACGCACGCACGCACGCACGCACGCACGCACGCACGCACATATATAGATATTTCAAATACTTTTATATAAAATATTAATAACAAATTTCTTGAAGTTTTTTGAATACGTAAATCTGTAAATTTTTATACTTTTTATATTTTATATTCATTAAGTGGTAATTTCTATTACATGTACAAAATGTTTCCTGAATTATTTGTTTTAAAAATATCCAAAATTTAAATTATTGACTTGCTAAATAAGTATGAAAAAGTTTGATTAAGTTAATATTGTATTAAATTGTTGAGGCTGTCGTAACTTTTTAAATACATAAAAACAAAAATATTATTTTTTAGAAATATAAATGTGTGAACATTTCAAAATCATAAACTTTAATTATTATTTTAAAAGATTAAGAATATTAATTATGAATTTTTTAAATTAAATATTTTATAATTATTATATTTAGTTATATTATTAATTTTAATAAATATTAAAATAAATGTTGATAAATCTAATATTAAATATAATCTGATACATGTATAATCAATAATATAATTAACATTTAGGAATTAATAATAATTAAAATAATTTTTTGGCGTTTTTCATTCGTTAGAAAACGAAACAAAAATTAAATAAAGTAAACTTGAAACTAAAAAAACTAAATTAAAACCTGATAATAAATAAAAGATACAAATGTAAGTAATTACATTTCAAAATATTATAATATTTACAATAACTTGCTCATTATCGTATTTTCATATTTTAGTTAGTGCTCATAACTTAGTGTTTTTGCGCTTTTGTGTTCTCGCGCTTTCGCATTACTGCACATATATTCTTGTATTCTCACATTTTCATTTTTCTTGTTCTCGTTCCCACTCTTGTTGTTGTGCATTCGTGCAATCACAGTTTCATTCTCTCGTTCTCGTACTTCGTCCCTCGCTATGTTATTTCTCTGTTCTCGCAATAGAGCTTTCATTTATTAGTTTTCTCCATTACTTGTTAACGCAATTTCGTTCGCAAGCTTTCAAGTTTTCACTTTCTCGTCTTTTCCGTTTTGTGCTTTTTCATTCTCTCATTTCTCACGTTATAACATTTTCTCGCTCTTTACGCTATCACGTTTTCGAACTTTCTCATTTTCATTCTCTTACTCTCTCATTATCGCACTTTCACGTTCTCGCGCATTCGTGCAATTGCGTTCACACTCTTTTTGGTCTCTCATTGTCAAATTCTTACATTTTTGCGCATTCGTGTTCTCATACTTTTACATTATTACACTATCGCGTTTTCTCGCGCTCTAGTATTATCATTATCATGTTCTCTCGTTCTTGTTCTCACATCTTAGCACATTCATGTTTTTGTTCTTGTACTTTCGTGCTTTCGTTTTCGCTCTTGCTCTTGTTTTCTATTATAAATAGTATTAATTTATGTATTTTTTCAGAAATATTAAAAAATATATTTTCAAACTTGGATTCCAATTTGAACGTGAATCATTTATTTAAAGTGGCATCAACATTCTTTCACTTTAATATTTATAAATTGTTTTGCGGTTTGGTTGTAAGTATAATATAGTATCAATTTTAAAGAAATTTTAAAAAGTAAATATATTATTTATATTACATATTATTTATGGGATATGTTATTTATTTATTTTTTCTATTTGTTTAGTTTCTTTGGTGGATTTTTTATTAACTACAATAATTGATTACTGATATTTATTAACTATATTGATATTCACACAAAATACATTTTTTTGATTATTATATATTAATAAATATATTTAACATATAATAAATAGTATGTAAAATATATTTTACAATTTATTTTATTATTTATATTTTTGTTCTTGTACTTTCGTGCTTTCGTTCTCGCTCTTGCTCTTGCTTGGGCGCAATCATACTTCTATTCTCTCGTTCTAGTACTCCGTTTTTCACTCCGTAATTTCTCTATTCTTCAATTTTGCGTTCCCACTCTCTTGCTCTCTCGTTGTCAAACTCTTGCATTTTTGCGCTTTCGTGTTCTCATACTTTTGCGTTATAACGTTCTCGCATTTTTATATTTTCGAACGCTCTATTATTATTATTATCACATTCTCGTTCAAACATTTTAATATATTCATGTTTTTGTTCTCGTACTTTCGTACTCTCGTGCTTTCGTTCTCGCTCTTGCCTTTGCTGTAGCACATTTGCGCAATCACACTCTTATTCTCTCGTTCTCGTATTGTGTCACGCTCTGTAATTTCTCAGTTCTTTCAATGCTCTCTTATAGCTCTCGTTTTTCTACAATCCTCTTCTCCCATTCTTTCTCTTTCGATCTTTCTTCTTCTATGATTTTTTCTCTTTTGTTCTATTATCTTTAATCGTTATCTCATCTTTCTTGTGATTCTTTCTCATACTCACTTTCCTTTTTTCTTCTTTCTCTTTATTCCTCCCTCTCTCTTTGTCTCTTCCTCCCTTTCATTCTTGCTCATGTTTTTTTTACCTATCTTGAATTATTTCTGTATTTTTATTCTATATTCTTAGAATTATTTTTTCTATCTACAGATTAAAAGAAAATGTCGGATTTAGAAACAGAAACAGACCTGTTAGAAAAAGAATTAGAAAAAATTGATGCAATTGAATTATTATCATCGAATGAAATGATAGATAATATACAAATCTTTGACTCAACTGTGTAAATATATAATTCTATGAATATATATGCATAGAATTTTTTAATTGAATTTGTATATTTTTTGTTAATTACATCTATAACATTACCTCCTAGTACTTTTTATACATCCTGTCTACATATATAATTTAATAATTTAAATATACGTATTATTCAAAATACGTATATATAAATATATATATTTTTAGTGAAATTGTTGGTTATATCGATAGGATAGAATCACCACGTATAGTTGGAAACAATCAGCAATATAAAGTATTCAAATTTTTTTTAAACAACGGTAATGAGAGGCGAATACAAGTAGTAGCATGGAACGACGATATTAATAACGTCCTACACCATGTAATACCAAATCATGTAAATATTTTTTATTTAATCATGTTATAAAAATATTATACATTATAATAATATAAATATAAAATAATCTTATATTAATAACAATAATTTTATATTCATATAAAATAAGAATAATAATAATAAAACAAATATAACAAGCATAATAACAATAATAATTTTAATTTAGATTATTCATTTGGATGGAGTTCAAGCTCGAACACCCAAAATTTCAGCTTTTAATCATGGAAATGTTTCGTATGAACTATTAATTAGAAAAAACACTGTTATATCAAATTTTGGGAAATACGAACCGCATCCAAATTTAGAAAAACCGGAAACTACTGAACTACAAAAAATAACAAATGTGTCACATCATATTAGTACGTTTTTTATATGTATGTATGCGCGCGTGTGCGTGTGTGTGTGTGTGTGCGTGTGTGTGTGTGTCGTTATCTATATTTATAATTTATATTTGTAATTATATATCTACATATAATATAAAATTATTTTCTAAAATTTGGCTAAATATATTCCATACTTAAGTTGTAGAAGCTTATGTAAAAACAAATTTTTCGGAAGCGCATGATAATAGAAAAAATAAAACGATCGGATACGGATCTATAACAGATGGAAGATATAAAATTGAAGTATAAATAACAAATTTTACAAATGAAGAATACTGGCAGTTGGGAATACGAAAAGGAGATAAAATAAAAATAATAGGATTACCACAAACACAAAGTATCTTATATTTATATTTAATAATATAAAGTATAAAAATTAAATTCGTCTGTGATTGTTAAATTAAATTAATTTTAACTTGGATTGTTAAATTAAAATTACTTTGATTTAAAATATTTTTAAATTAAATAATTAAAATTAGTTGTTATATTTAAATTTTGGCATTGTAATTAACTTTAATTTTTATTATTAAGGGGATCCTGTAGCTTTCCGCGGTACTAACAATTTTTGTAAACACATATCTTTGTATTGCTTTCATGGATTGGAAAATCCTTTTACAGAATGAAAGTATAGGCATTAGTATGTGTCTGCTCCGTATTATTGATGTTGAAAACAACAAAAATTTTTTAATAACTATTAAGTCATGACAATGTGTGCTTGACATAAAATCTCTGCAATCCGTATTTGCGAAATACCACCGAACAAACACATAGATTACATTAACAAACAATATAGAATTTTGTAAATTTCATTTCGACACATAATTAAAAAGATTTGGTTTTACAAAAATTATATGATGTATGGGTTAGGTTAGGTAAAGAAGAGCGCTAGGACGGCCAGAGAAAGAGGAAGAGGAAGAGCGGTGGCGGGTCGACAGCGACGCGCGAGAGACGGGGGCGAGGACCTCTGCTACCGTAACTACGCGGGGCCTGCTGCCTCCCTTGAAGACTGGCGCAGATGACATTAGCGGGGAGGAACTGGCCTCCCCATACACAATCAGGTGTCATCGACTCATATGGTGAGTCAGGTAGCTGAGTCATTTTGATATGACTCTATTTGTGTGCAGCATACTCTCGCTCCCGTCAGTTGTGGGTGATTGGTTAATCGGGCGAGTGCTGTTGGCTGGGGGCAAGACTGGGGTGGATGCCTTCTCCCCCCTCTCTCCCCACAACAGGGTGGTGTTGAATTTCAACACCTAAGGATGGGCTGGCCGAAGGAACTAGTGTCACCTTCGGCCAGCGAGAACTGGGAGGATGTCCAGCTTTAGGACAATTGCGCGGGAGAGGCCGTTTGGTCGTAATGCAGAGGCGGATCCTGGGGCCTCCCTCACACGCGCAAGGATAGGACACTCGTAGGGGTTTTAGTGCGGTATACCGGGCCTTGCACGGAAGACGGAGGACTAGCCTCCGCATCTCCAGCCCGGGAGTCCCACATAACCCGCCGTCGACACACTGGCGGCGGGTATGCATAAAGCATTTCCCCTACGTTAACAAAAAAAAAAAAAAAAGGTAAAGAAGAGCGAATATTTTAAATTTTTTTTTCATTCTTTATATGAAGTCAATACTCGTGTGGTTCATTTTTGCGTGTACTATAATTCTGCAAAAGGATTTTGTATTCTATAAAGTCAATTTGATAATTTATAATATTATATCTTAGAATTCCACCTACATTATCGACCTCAATCAAGTTCGAGCGTCGCTCCAGAATCCTCTTAAATGTAATTTTTAATTTTGTTTATTTAATTGTAATTTCAACTTTTATGTAAAAATTAACTTTTATAGTTTAAACCTTCATTGTTTAATGCTCCACTCCAAAAGGAATATTTACACAAATCATTCTTAACTATTGAGAAATCTAATATTTCGCAAAAATTGTAATAATCATAACTTTGTATAGTTGAAATTGACTTTGATTGATCAATAATAGTGTTACGAGTCGCCCGGTAGACTCCGCTTGCATGAAACGAATGACGGTCCAAACGTGGCAATCGTTCGGACGCGTCGGCAGCCGTTGCCGGGGTGAAATCACGGAGGAAACTGAAGTCAGATTTGTGCCGGTCTTCGTTTCGAGAAGACGTGTTGCCTGCTCCCTTAACCTCGCTCTTGTGAATCTTTACGTATCAAGCCGTTATTTCTAACATCTGTCTATTTCCTTTCCGCGAGCGCGACTTCGCGAGTGCTAGCGTGGACGAACGAGAACGCCCCGGGAAGTGTAACAATATATAATTAATCTTAATTTTTTATTATTGAATTAAAATTATGATTTTAATTTAATTGTTAAATTAAAATTAATTTAGATATAAATTATTAAATTATAATCAAGGCTATTACCCTAATAATTAGATTAATTTTAATTTTATTTTTTTAATTTGAATTTTTTTTAATTTGTACTACTGAATCAAAATTAACTTTATTTTAGATAAAAATTAATTTGAATTTTTATTATTAAATTTAATTTAATTTATTGAAATAAAATTAATTTTTATTTTAATTAATAAAATTGATATTTATTTATTGGATTAAAATTACATTTCAATTTTGATTGTTTAATTGAAATTAAATTTGATTTATTTGGGTTAAAATTAGTTTGACTTAGACTATTGATTTGGAATGAATTTTGATTTGGATTGTTTGATTGAAATTGGATTTGATTTATTGAATTGAAATTTGCTTTGAATTGGATTTATTGAATTGAAAGTAATTATGATTTGTGATGAATATTTGATACACTCTATAACATGTTTATAATCATTAATTATATACGACAATTATGTTTTAAGTTACTAGGGACAGGGCAACATAATAAATCATTTTGTTCGTAACTAGGCATTTATGTAGTCTATGGTATAGTTTTCATTCGATGGCGCTTCTGTTTCTGTTCTGTATGTTACAAGTCATGAGTTCGTAAGAGAATATACAGGGTGAATTTTAATGGTTTGAACAACCTTTTACCATGAGAGCTAGGTTATCGACTCTACTATACACACATTTATATCACACATTAGGCATTTAGTATACACAAACGGTCATTATAAATATGTGTGTGTTATAGAATCGGTAACCCAGCTCTCATGGTAAAAAGCTGTTCCAACCATTAAAATGCTCCCTGTATTCGTTCCATATAACAGCTCAGTTATTTATCCTATTCACTGCGTGATTGCACTTATATATGAAGAAAACGTTACCGTCAGCAAGCTTATTAGCCCAGGGCACAAAGTAGCTGATTATAAAGTGCACGCGATAAATTCCTTTACGGAAACGAGCGACAAGAGAAGACTTAACCTATCACATCTGTGAAAATTCTCGAAGCCCTAATACAATGGCATCGTCGTCTCTGCAATTCGTTGATCGCATCGACAAATTAAACGGTGCAAACTATCGGTCATGGAAATTTAATATGAAGATGACATTAATACAAAGGGAGCTGTGGCAGCATGTAACCGGTGAAGCAATCCTACCGGAGAATCATACATCAGAAGAAGAGGAACGATTTAAGAACAAAGAAAGTAAAGCTCTGGCAACGATTGCACTCAGCGTCGAACCGGAACATCAAGTGCACATTTTAGACTGTGCAAAGGCATCCGATGCGTGAGAGGCTCTACAGAAGATCTTCGAATCGAAATCGCGAGCAAGAATCCTGCAATTGAAGAAGCAGATATTAACCATAAAACTAAAATCCAACGAAACAATGAACTCATATTTGGCAAGATTAAAGACATGTAGTGACAGTCTAAGGGAGGTTGGTTACGAATTCAAGGACGAAGATTTGGCTTATACTGTGTTAACTGGTCTCCCGGATAAATATGATGGTACAATAACGACGTTAGCAAACCTGGATGAAGAGAAGTTCAAATCTGCTGAAATCAAGAAGGTTCTCATGAACGAATATGAACGTCGATCCTTGAAGGAAGACAAACAAATTGCTGAACAACCAAAGGAGGCGTATCATTAAGCGAAAGGGACGAAGGAACGCTGCAAGGATGAAAAAAGAAGATGCTACAAGTGTAATAAAGTCGGACATTTAGCGAATAATTGCGATTCGAAATTATCTCATGCGAAGGGAGGTAGAAAATAACCGATTTATAATACACATAAAAGTAATAACGCGTTGCTGTTAGAATTAAATAATACTGCGTTAAACGATTCATGGTTAATAGATAGTGGCGCGACACATCATGTATGCAAACACGAAGACTGGTTTGATGAATATAGATCGATAGCTAATGAAATCATTTACTCGGCGGATGGTACACAGAACGATACTTTGAAAGCAGTAGGTATAGACATAAAAATACAAACTTTCGTCGGTAATAAAAGATTTAACTTAACTTTACTTAACGTATATCATGTTCCAAACATAAGACGTAATTTACTCGTCGGTCTCACAGATAGAAAAGAAACATAAAAGACTTATGATAGATAACGGAAAACTTAAAATACAGGATAAAGAGAATAGAATGATAGTGGGGGAAGCTATATGTAGAGATGGTTTATACATTGTTAAAGCTAGAGTCTTAAAAAATGAAAGATAATTATAATCAAAGAAAAACAGGCATTATGTATACCGACAAGTTAACAGATAGTGAAAGATGGCATCAACGTTTTTGTCATGTAAATATAAAGAATATTCAAGAATTATCAAAAAGGGATTTGGTTAATGACCTAGAAAGTATAAGTATAACTGATACTCATTGCAACAGTTGTAGTGTTAGTAAATTGACTAAAGCGCCTTGTAAAACATTAAGTTATAGGCAAATGAAAAATGTAGCAGAGTTAATACATTCAGATTTATGCGGCCCTATGCCGATAAAATCAATTGGTGGCGCAAAGTATATCTTAACATTTACCGATGATTACTCCAGAAAGGTAACGGTACATTGTTTACGAAGTAAAGATGAGGTAGTCGAGTATGTCCGCAAATACATAGCTAGAGTAGAAAGAGAGACAGATAGGAAAGTAAAGAAATTTAGAAGTGACAACGGGTTAGAGAATTGTAATAAGGCTCTTAAACAAACATTTGATGAAATGGGAATTAGACATGAGCGAACAAACGTTGATACACTACAAATGAACGGAATAACGGAAAGAATAAATAGAACGTTAATGGAATTAATACGAGCAATGCTTAAAAACGCTGAGCTGCCAGAAAGATTTTGGGCAGAAGCTGTAGTAACTGCGTGTTACATTAAAAACAGAGTAATTCATTCATCTATTAATGATGTTCCAGAAAGAATTTGGACAGGACATAGACCTAGTGTAAAGCATCTAAAAGCGTATGGTTGCTTGGCATATGCGTATATTAATAAGCAGGGTAGACATAAACTAGATTCAAGGGGAAGAGAATGTATATTTCAAGTCAAATTTAGTCAATATATATCAAGTCAAACTAAAAGATATAGGCTATGGGATCCAATTAAATGTGATATATTGCAAACAAAACATGTAGAATTTGTTGAAGACGTTAACGAATATGAATTTATTTACAGTAAGAAAGTACTTGAAACTCCATCGATAATGATAATATAAATGAGACAGATAACACAAATACGACAAGTGACGATGAAAATGAAGACATAAAAACAATTAAAATATGCGAAAACAAAGTAGATAATAGCGAAGAATCAAGTGGTTCGCGAGATAATGTAACAGAAATTAAACGTAGCGTAGGTAGACCAAAGAAAGTAGTGAAAAATCTATGGGGACGTGCAAGCAAGCCCAAAAATGTAGAACTCAATTTAACAGAAATAATTGAGCCAACTACGTATGAAGAAGCAATCAAGTCACCACAATCGGTAGATTGGAAAATAGCAATGAACGAAGAGATAAATAGCTTAAATGACAGGAATACATGGGAGATAATAGACAAACCAGAAAATGTCAACTGTATTGGAAGTAGATGGGTTTACAAAGTTAAGACAGACTCGGTAGGAAAAATAGAAAGGTATAGGGCTAGACTTGTTGCACAAGGGTTTTCTCAAATAAAGGATATGGATTATACGGAATCATATGCTTCTGTCGCGAATATTTCGTTAATTAGATTACTAATAAATATGTCGATATCACATAATTGGAAAATATATCATCTAGATGTAAAATGCGCATATTTGTACGGTAAACTTAAAGAAGAAATATATATGAAATTACTACCGGGATACGAAAATCATAGCACAAAAGTAGCAAAGTTGTTAAGACCGATATACGGTTTGAAACAATCAGGTTGTACCTGGAATAATGAAATAGATGAATTTTTAACTACAAACAACTTTAAGAGATTACAAGCGAATAGTTGTGTTTATACTTATGGCGATAATGTTATCCTTACATTATACGTAGATGATATTATTTTATTTGGTCAATCAATTGATAAGATAAATGAGGTCAAATTAATACTTCAATCGAAATACGAAATAAGAGACTTAGGTAGAGCATCATACATGTTAGAATTAACTATCGAGCGAAAAGACGATAGAGTAGAACTATCGCAAACCTTATACATAAATAAACTTTTAAGCGAATATGGATTAGAGGATTGCAAAACAAATAAAACATCAATCGATCCAGGAATAAAATTATCGAAAAATGACAGTCCACATAATGATGTTGAAAAGGACGAAATGAATGGAATTCCATATAAACAATTAATTGGGTCATTAATGTATGTAGCGCTACCGACACGTCCTGATATTTTATGCTGTAACGAAATTATCGCAGTTTAGTTCCAATCCCGGGAAAACACATTGGTTACAAGCTAAAAGAGTGCTCAGATATTTGGCAGCGACAAAAGATATTAAGTTAATATACTATTGTGGTATGAATGAGATAGAGATTTACAGTGATGCAGATTGAGCATCAGATATTGATGATCGACATTCGTACAGTGGTATGATAGTGTTTTTGAATAACAATCCAATAATCTGGAAATCTAATAAACAGAGATCAATTTCAACATCAACTATGGAGGCTGAGTACGTTGCGTTAGAAATATCTGTAAAGGAGGCTATATGGTTGAATATGTTATTCAACGAGCTTGAACACGAAACTAATTTAAGTGTACCTTCTAAACCATATATGATCAGATGCGATAATAAATCAACTATTGATTTTACAAGAAACAAGATAGAAAAATCACGGACAAAACATATCGATATAGCGTATCATATTACGAGAGAAATGCATGAAGATGGTTTAATTGAATTAAAGTATATAGCATCTGGTGATAATGTGGCAGATATATTTACAAAATCTTTGTCTTATGATATAATGAATAAGCATATTGAAAGAATGAGATTACAATAGTAGTTCATAGAATGATCAAAGTGGTGGATTTGATGAATATTTGATACACTCTATAACATGTTTGTATAATCATTAATTATATACGACAATTATGTTTTAAGTTACTAGGGACAGGGCGACATAATAAAACATTTTGTTCTTAACTAGGCATTTATGTAGTCTATGATATAGTTTTCATTCGATGGCGCTTCTGTTCTGTTTTGTATGTTACAAGTCATGAGTTCGTAAGAGAATATATTCGTTCCATATAACAGCTCAGTTATTTATCCTATTCACTGCGTGGTTGCACTTATATATGAAAAAAACGTTACCGTCAACACAATTGCATATCATTATTTATTACATGTAACATTCTGATTAATATTGTTGCGCCCGCGCTCGGAACAACCCTGTATATCGGGCTGAATTGCGCCGCTGATTCTGGAAGAGGCGAGTCGCGTTCTTCTGGCGGGAGACCAGAGTTGTTGATTCTGGTCGCGCGGCAGATTTCGTCCGGAGCCGTCGCTGACGCAAGACGTATCTCTAGCGATCCGTTATATTTGTATATCAATAAACCGTTCCTGTTTCTTTGAAAGTCCGTGTTATTTATTTCCGCAAGTCCGCGAGTGCCCGCGAGCGCGCTCGAACGTCGGAGCGTATCTCCTTCGAGGGCGCAACAATATGTTCTCATTATGAAAACCAAACACGTAATGTGCAGTATTATTTTAGTTTTAAACATTATTAGTTTTGATTACATTCCATAAATTAATATTTGTTTCATATTTATATTCATTCATTAAATACATATAGTATGATAAGGATGGTCTTTGAATAATACACAATTGCTTTATTCGTACAACACTGAACTCTTTATTCAAGATATAAAGGGAGAAAAATCGCGCACACGTGTCCTTCGTATTAGTGCCCGTGAACGAGTGAGGCAACGGGAAATTCGTACGACTAACGGTATGCGTAGAAATGATCTGCGCCGATCTGTTCGGAAAACAAGCTGGAAATGAAATTCTTGGTTTCTCTCTATTTGCGCGTTACATTCCTTTTCTCACACACACGCGCGCGCGCGCGGACACACACACACACACACACACACACACACACACACACGCACACGCACACGCACACGCACACACACAGATATGAAGCGAATAAATGATTACTCAACATAGTAAAGTTGTCTTGTTTGATAAGATATTATGTTTGTTATATACAATATTTATTTTTAATTAAATAACTAATGTATTATATAATGTATATATTTTTGTTGTACGAATACTGGTAAGGTTTTTGGCAGTTTTCCTTACTCATGCAACAAATGTTGGTATTCTTTGATTATTTCTGCCAAATAAAGTTTTTTTGTTATATTAAATATATAAAATTTGTTTTATTTTGTAACACTTTTTATCCTTAATCCTTCCTTCCTGTATTTATTTATTCTTTATATTTACAGCTTTAATAATTAATATAAAAAATTATAAGCTTTAATATTAATAGTATTAAATAATGTTGCGTATATCATTTGGTCGTGCACGACGAAAACGAATAACGGTTCATGTGCGCACATACATTTATACACACGAACGCACGCATGAATACAAGCACGAATGTAAAGATCGTTTCCGGACGTCGAACCGATTGTTGAAGATTTTATGATGTCGAACCGAGGGTTGGAGATTGTTTCCAGATGTCGAGCTGATTGTCAGAAAAGAAAGCAAGCTAAGGAAATCCCGATTTTCTACGCTTTCAAAATAAATACGAATTTACGACTCGTCGAACTATTGTAACGCGATTCTCTACGACACCCTTTGTGACGCGATTCTCGGTCCGACGACATATTCCTGACAATCGGCCGTCTTTTTTATTTAAAAGGCCTCCGAATGGGCCAACGAGTATATAAAGGACCGCAAAACTTGACTCAGGTTCATTCGATGCCGCTGGTGAAATCTCTACGTGCGTGCGAAGGACATTGCGATTCAGAGATCTCTACGTGCGTGCGATTTAGTATCGCGTTTCAGAGCATCACGCTCCAAGGTATTGTAACGATACATAGACGTTTGCATAACGACTCAGAGCATCACGCTCCCAGGCGTTGTCGCGATTCTTAGACGAGTGCGATATATCAATTAGTGTCGCGATTCAGGCATTAAACTCCAAGCGTTGTCGCGATACGAAAATCAGAGCATCAAACCCTAAGCTTTGTCACAAGCTGAAGTTTATGTATAATTTGTGAACATTGATTATCAATAAAACCAAACAATTAAAACCAAACTACGGTGTGGATCTTGAAGAGGAATCACGCCGATCCAGAACATTTTGGTGCCTTCTGTGAGGTTTCTCGGCCTGGTCTTCGAGGGACCGTCAACGAACCAGCTTCCAGTCGCCAGAGTCATCCAAGGGCGAAATCATACGCGGCTGCAGCGATATCGGTGAGTCGTTCGGTTCCTTTCCTATCTCATTCTATTCCGTCTAACAGCCATTAACCATGTCCGACCGGCTCAAGTTGCTCATTCAGAAACGGATTTCGTTGAAATCCCAAATCACTAACGTAACGACAAGGGAAAATTAAACGACACAACTTTAAAAATACGCATGGCTCGTCTAACGGAATTGCATCACGCGTTTGAAGATCTCAACGATGAATTTGTAGTCTTAGAGCCAAACGAAAATCATCGAAACGAGTTCGATCACATTCAAGACAGATTTTACCAGCTCGCGGGCAAGGTCGAGAATCATTTGAACAGCGCGAATGTGTCAATTCCGGATGCCAACGTATCGCGGGACGAAAATCGCGCGAATCAATCGACACCTTTAACAGCTAGTAAAAAACGTCGGATTAAACTACCAGAGGTACCTTTGCCGACGGACGGCAAATTTGAAAACTGGCTTTCATTCAAAAACGCGTTCCGCATCCTAATAGATTCGTACTCAGATTTGTCAGACGTAGACAAACTATATTATTTCAAAGCCGCGTTAAAGGATGAAGCCGCAAACAAAATAAAAGTCCACCATCGACGGCATAAATTACGCGAAAGCTTGGGAGGTTTTAGAACGCGCATACGAGGTGAAAAGAGTTTTGGTCACGCGTCATATATCATGTATTCTAAACTTGCCGTCGGTGGAAAAAGAGTGCACGGACGGATTGACTAAATTCGCCGACGACACACAACAACATATGGCCTCATTGAAGGCTTTAGGCGTTCCTCACCCCCGAAATAATCGTTCATCTCATCGAAACTAAACTGCCAAAAAGGACTCTAGAAAACTGGGAAGTTTCCCTTGAGAGGGACGAGTTGCCGTCCCTCGACTCGTTATACGAATTTTTGTATAAAACTGCAATTTGCGTTTCGAAGAGAGATCGATCAAAATTGATAGAGTCCGAAAAGAGCAAGTGCGAACCCGCGATAAAAAAGAAGCGCGTCACTCCTTCGTACAGAGCTCTTGCGTTGAATGCATCGCGGAATTGTAAGGCATGCAATGTCAAACAGCATCCGCTTTATATGTGCGACAAATTCAAAAAGCTTCCAGTTCATAAACGCATCGACGTAGTAAAAAGGATAAATTAAAATTATGCTATAACTGTATGCGCTCCCATCTCGGTAGTCCCTGCAAATTTTCCACGTGTATGATGTCAGAAACGGCGCAATACATTCTTGCACGTCAACAAGAGTGCGTCCGCGGATACTTTTGTAGCGTCGCAATCCGAAACTACGAAAAACGAATGACAATGCGAGTTGACTGGGGAGAGTACGACAAGTCTTGCGACAGTGATTCCTGCGTTTTCACCGCAATTATTGACGAGCGCGTTAGTGTACGTTCTCGACAACGCTTATCGCGCCTTATTAGATATGTGCGCCACAACGAACTTCATTTCTGAATCTGTCGTCAAACGGTTGGGCGTACATACGGTTGCGCGGCCGACACCGATTAGCGTCATCAACGCTATGAATTCGATATCGAAGGGAATATCACAAATCACCATTCAATCAACTCAAGATATAGTTTTCGCAAAACATTAACATATTTAACGTTGCTTACTATCGCGGATTTGATACCATCAGAAGTTTTTCCGCGAAACTCGGTAAAAATCCCTTGGAATATTAAATTAGCCGAATTTCATTTACCGCGACCCATCGACTTATTAATCGGTGCAGGTGCCACCTCATCACTCTTCTCCATCGATCAAATTAACTTATCCAGTAACGGCCACGATCTCTATTTGCAAAAAACGTGATTAGGTTGGATCGTCGCCGGTAGCCCTGCAGTGCAAATTCCCGGTAAATCAGCATCTTGCGCCGTGACGAATCTAGAATCGCAATTAGCTAAATTTTGGACGATCAAAGAAGTGGCGACTAATCAACCTCATTCGGAAGAGGAAAGAGATTGCGAAACACATTTCGTCGAAACCGTGACGAAGAAGGGCGTTATGCAGTTCGCTTGCCATTTCGCAATTCAGATCCGCATATCGGCGACTCACAGACTATAGCACTTAAACGCTTATTGTCGTTACAACGTAAATTAGACAGAGACGCAACTTTAAAATTAGAATACGCACAAGTGATGGATGAATACAAAAAATTGAGGCATATGTCTTCAGTTGAAAATCCGGGTAACGATGGTTTTTATATGTCCCACCACGCGGTAATCAAACAGTCGAGCAATACAACTAAGGTACGAGTCGTTTTTGACGCATCGGCAAAATTAACAAACGGCTTATTGTTAAATAATCTTTTGATGATAGGACCGACAATCCAAGAGAAATTGTTTTCACATATAATTCGATTCAGAACCTATAATTATGTCCTTACAGCTGACATTGAGAAAATATACCGGCAGGTGTGGGTACATAAAGATGACCGACGATAGCAGCAAATTCTTTGGCGCGAGAACGAAAAAATAAAGACGTTTCAACTAAATACGCTTACATACGCTTTGGTATCTCTTCAGTACCATTTCTCGCGATTCGCACTATACGAAAACTCGCAGACGACGAAAGTTGCACATTTTCCAAAGCGGCCGAAATACTTAGGAATCATTTGTATGTGGATTTGTTAAAGGGTGCTGATTCTATAAAAGAAGCTCGAAGCATCAGAAACAAAATAATTGCATTATTATCACGCGGTGGCTTTTCAAGAAGACAGTAGGCACCTAATGATACACGCGTAATTCACGACTTGTCAAATAATACATTGCACGCAAATTATGAATTAGGAAATGATCGTTCTTTGAAAACTTTAGGCATTTCGTTGAATATACACGATGATAAAATACATTATTCCGTACAGTCAGTCAAGACTACAGGATCAGTAACAAAAACAAAAATATTATCAGAAATCGCGAAAATATATGATCTCTTGGGTTTAATGAGTCCGGTCATTTTATACGCTATACAATTGCTACAAGATTTATGGCGGTGCGGGACACATTGGGACGAGTCCGTTCCATAAAGCATTCATACAAGATGATCCGAATTTACACAACAGTTAGAATCAATACATCAAATTTCTTTCGATCGCAAATTATTTCTAGGTGAATATCATTGTTCGCGAAAGATTGTGATCGTCTAGCAGTAAAACGAGTGCTTTCCGTGAAGAATGCTTGTACACGAGTGCAACGTAAACCCGCGAGGTGACAGCACCTCACGGAGCATCGTATGTTCATCGGCGGCCCTACTTGCGGCGCTTTTGGGCCGGCTGGCTTCCGCTTCGTTCTTCGTTGTCTGTACCTTATAGCGTGCGGGTCTTTGCTCGGAAGCTCTTAACTTGTGTTGAATATTACTCTTGCGATTGTGTTAGTACATGCATCTTGTGTTAGTGAACATTATTCAGATCGTCTCAGTTAATTCTCACGATTACTCTCATCTACAAATTGTGGGTTTTCTCTCATTACGGATACATCCTCACGGCACGCGCGGTTGACCGCGCGTACGCCATGTGCTCGTGGTAATCCCAGGAAAAGACATTATAATTTGACGGAATACACGCGTGACGGATTTGCTCGGACATTCATGCATTCTGTGCAATCGAATATAATTCAGCTCGAATATAATTCGAACATAATTCAGTTCACCCGACTTTTAGTTACTGTTCGGCTCATTTATAACCATCGCATTCGTGCACACAAAGGCTTGTTTGGCCTTTACACAACGGCCATTTTGATTGTTACGCATTCCAGTCATTGTGGCTGTTTATATAAACGCATATTTAGAGAACCGGCAATAACTCGAGAATCGCACAGTCCATTCATTATCAATATCTCCGAAATTTCTCGAACAATCATAAATTTCAAATTCACGGATTTTGCGACGCCAGCAACACGGATTACGGGGCGTGCCTTTACGATCAGTCGGAAAGAATAAATCATTAGCAAATTACTATGTGCCAAATCGCGAGTCGCTCCTTTAAAGATCGTTACTATTCCTCGAACTATGCAAAGCATTATTGTTATCGTGATTATATCGTGAAGCAAATGACGCACTAAGCAAGGAGTCCGACTTGCATACATTTGCGACCAACTTTTCCTGACTTGCCAAACACTCAGATCAATGCATTCGGCGGATATTACGGACCGCTCAACACCTACACATACAATCTTTATGAGGAAATTCCATGCTTAGGAGTCCTCAGTGAAGCCGTCCGACATGCGTTGAGTAATGAGGCACCCAGACCATACCAACCATCGCTGCAAACTGCAACCCTAACACCAACCGAAAACCTTCTAGGTTTTATAAACTTAGGTAACCGACGTAATGAAGCAAAGAATCTAGCTTACGACGCAGACATTACCTCCACTGATTTCCCAAGTTATCCAGAGGATATTGGAATCAGTATGGTTCTTTTACAAGACATCTCTGCACAACTAGCTCAAACAAAGACCTTTAGAGTACAGAAGTCGCCTTTTCAACACTTGCTGAAACTGGATCTATTATTCAAGCATGTGTACAGAGACCCGAAATAAACGGAGGCGATAATCTCGAAAAGCGAGGTGAGATCTCTGTTTTGAGTTATGATCAATTACTTGACTCAACAAATGGTGCGGCTCTGATTTACACACCACAACTCTACAAGGCAAGGTGCCCGAAAAGGTGCTTTTTTGGTGCGACTCAACCATGGTATTACATTGGTTAAAAACACTTCTTCATTTGCTTAAAACTTACGTTGCAAATCGAATCATCGAGATAAGCGATCTTACCGGTTCACACATTTGGCACTATATACGATCGGAGGACAATCCCGCCGATGCAATTTCAAGGGGTCAATTACCACATGCCTTCCTAAAAAATAAATTATGGCGCGCGGGCCCTACGTGGCTAGGCAGTAGCGAAACCGATTGGCCCTGCGAAAGGGCGCAAATCATTGAAATATAAGAGCTAAGAAAGAATGTTTGTTTAGCCACGACATTTAACGATCTCAGTATTTTTGGAAAATACTCGTCATATTCAAAATTATACAGAATTATTGCTTACTGTATCCGAGTTCGTCTAACCAACAAATATCACGGATTGTTACGCGCAAATGAGAAGATGAAGCGGAAGGATGCGTGATAAGAATTCTCCAAGCTTCTCGATTCTCTGACGAGATTAAGACTTTTGAAAATAAACCATCTACATACAAAGGTAAAGTCGCCAACTTAAGTCCTTTTTTGGATAAAGACGGTTTAATCCGCGTCGGTGAGCATCTCCAGTCGTCAAAATTAACGTTTTCACAAAAGCATCCAGTGCTGCTTGCCAGCCGTGAACATATTACCGATCAAGAGGCACGGTAGTGTCTCGCGCGCCAAGTTACGCGCAGCGAGGCGCCGAGACACGGCCGTGCCTCTTTTACGCGAAACGTCGTATTGAGAAATCCTTCGATTATCGGATCTCATTAACGACTGAACCGATCGAATTCTAAGTAGGCTTAATCGAAAGCTTAGGATCAAATTATATAATGAAAGTATTATTATTTTTATTTTACGTGAACTACGAGCAGAGATATCGCGATGTAAAGTTTAAAAAAGTTGAAAATGGGTAATTTTCATTTAAGAAACGTCGTCGTCGTCTCCTCCGCCCCGGCTAGTGGTGGGGAAATGTCCAGGTTCGCTTTTTTACCGCAAGAGCGCCACTGTTACGCGGCATCTGCACTGCCTGAACTGCATTGCTGAACTAGTGCAACTCAGTGCAGTTATAGCGAGAATCGATCCATAATCTCAATGTATTATCCAACGGATTTGGCGGCACCGGAGCACGCGTAGGGACCCTGTCAGGCGAGTCCCGCCAACCAGGATGTCCGGGTCGCAAAGATCACGACACAGAGGTGCGCCACGAGAACCAATTGGTTCGGCGGCACCGGGGTACGCGTAGTGACCGTGCCAGACGACTCCCGTCAACCGGGATGTCCGGGTCGCGAAGATCGCAACAAAGAGATGCGCCACGAGAACCAATGGGTTCGGCGGCACCGGGGTACGCGTAGTGACCGTGCCAGGCGATTCCCGTCAACCGGGATGTCCGGGTCGCGAAGATCACGATACAGAGGTGCGCCACGAGAACCGATGGATTCGGCGGCACCGGGGTACGCGTAGGGACCGTGTCAGACGACTCCCGCCAACCGGGATGTCCGGGTCGCGAAGATCGCAACACAGAGATGCGCCACGAGAACCAATGGGTTCGGCGGCACCGGGGTACGCGTAGGGACCGTGCCAGGCGATTCCCGTCAACCGGAATGTCCGGGTCGCAAGGATCACGACACAGAGGTGCGCCACGAGAACCGACGGGTTCGGCGGCACCGGGGTACGCGTAGGGACCGTGCCAGACGACTCCCGTCAACCGGGATGTCCGGGTCGCGAAGATCACGACACAGAGGTGCGCCACGAGAACCGACGGGTTCGGCGGCACCGGGGTACGCGTAGGGACCGTGCCAGGCGATTCCCGTCAACCGGGATGTCCGGGTCGCGAAGATCGCAACACAGAGATGCGCCACGAGAACCAATGGGTTCGGCGGCACCGGGGTACGCGTAGGGACCGTGCCAGACGACTCCCGTCAACCGGGATGTCCGGGTCGCGAAGATCACGCGCGCCAAGTGTATGCGCAGCGTAGGGAGTCGAGTGTCCTCTGTGTCCGAGACTGACGAATCTCTTTTACGCGAGACGTCGTATTGACGGATCCTTCGATTATCGGATCTCAAAAACGACTGAACCGACAAAATTTTAAATAGGCTCAATGAATAGCTTGGATTTAAGTTATATAACGAAAGTTTATTAATAGTAACAGTTTCCTTTTTCTCCGAGAGAAGATTATAATAAAAAATGTCAATTTTATAATTATACGAGAGAGATGAATTAAATTGGAAGTGTCATATCAAAAGTCATTAAATATTCTATTAAATTTTTTATAATCAGAAGTGTCATATCAAAAGTCATTAAATATTCTATTAAATTTTTTATAATCAAACTGATATAATATTAATTGTGCTTATTTTAGATGATTGTATAGTAGCAATAAATTTTATAAAATTACGCCTCAAAAAAGGTAGTAATTACTACAAAATGTGTGAAATCATAACAAAATTACCTTTTTAAAAAAAGGTAAAAAAATGCGCCAAGTATACGCGCTCAAAAACGCCCAAAAAATTACGTCTCAAAAAAGAATCCTTCTACAAAACTACGCCTAAAAAGAACTCTTGTATTAATTACCTTTGTACAAAAAGAGATTTTTCCTACAAAAAATGTGATATCAAGAAAGTGCGCCAACTATATAATTGGATAGTTTCATAATACTCTGCGCGCACGCACGCAGTGAGAGAGAGAGAGAAAGAGAGTTAGGCAATTAAGATATTTATTCGGTATGAAAGATAATAATTTTAACACATAATTATTTGAATACAAATAAATTTTTTTTCAAAATACTTGGCGCCGCCAAACCGAATAAATATCTTAATTGCTTTAATATGTATAAGAGAGAAAAGGTTACACAATTAATTTATTCGGTTTGGCGGCGCCAAGTATTTTGAAAAAAAATTTATTTGTATTCAAATAATTATGTGTTAAAATTATTATCTTTCATACCGAATAAATATCTTAATTGCCTAACTCTCTTTCTCTCTCTCACTGTGTGCGTGCGTGCGTGCGATAAAATATTTATTTATAAAAGATTTGTGTATAGTATTTAAATATTTATATGTAAAAATATATTAAAATATTTATTTGTATTAAAATAATTATTTGTATAAAAGTACTTTTTACATTTTTATATATAAAATCAGACTATAAACACTAACCAAAGAGTATTATGAAACTATCCAATTGTATAGTTGGCGCACTTTCTTGATATCACATTTTTTGTAGGAAAAACCTTTTTTGTACAAAGGTAATTAATACAAGAGTTCTTTTTTAGGCGTAGTTTTGTAGAAGGATTCTTTTTTGAGGCGTAATTTTTTGGGCGTTTTTGAGCGCGTATACTTGGCGCATTTTTTTACCTTTTTTTGAAAAGGTAATTTTGTTAAGTTATACATACCGGTCGCAAAAGTATTTCCTGTGATCTCTTTTGCTGAGTTGCGAGCTCACGAGACGAGACATATTTTTTATCCATGTGAAATGTCCTATGTCGTTGTCACCTTGCAAGTACAACAAGTTGACATGCTTTTCCCTCTTCTGGGTGGTAAGTTGTATCGGCAGGATTTCTGTATTTTCAATGCAATATACGTTGATTGAGATATCGTTTGAATTTTCAAACTTTTTAATCTGTTTAAGTGTCACAGGAAATTCAATGTCTTGTAGATTTAGTACCGTCGTATAGTGTGGATACGACGATTCTCGTTCTGTGCGTCTTTCAGCCGGATGCAGAGCAGCGACCACCGACCACGCGAAACATGCATTGTCCTTAGATTGAACACTGATAATCGCTCCTTTAAATTTGATCTCTTGCGGTAACTCGACGTAACATCCCGCATGCAACGGATTATATTTGTTTACGTTAACAATTAAATTGAGTATACGTGACAACGCCTACCCACTGTCGCGTTCCTGAAACTCTTCGAGAGATGCAAGGGTAGGCTCTATGACGCGTTGCTCGTACCACGTGTAAATCTGTCGTACGAAAAAGTTCGCAGTTTCGTGTGTTGATACTTTTATTCGCGTGTTTATCACCCGTCACAAATTCGCCGTTGAATATGGTATTCACTTTTACGCTGTTGCGTCTTCTTAAAACGTCTCTCACTCGCTCGAGCACTACATCGCAAGCATCTTCCAAAAATTGTCGCGGCTCGATATAGTTTGTGTTAATCATTGCACCTGTCAAAATACGATTTTCGAACGCGGTATCGATCTCTCGCCAAACGAGTCTCTCCGCGCCACAGCCTGCATAGCCACCGCCGATATGTATAAAGCGTCTCTCCAACAGAGTCTTTGCACCCACAAGTCGCGCGATGCTCGCCACCACAGATTGTCTATGTCCGATCGAGGGCCGCGGACGCTTGATTCGACTGTGCTCTTCGAGTCGTTGCACGCACTCGTCGCATCGCTGCGCCCACGCGAAATATTCGCCCAAGGTCGCGACTCGCCTGGATTGCTCCAGCAGGTCGCGTTCGATTTCTTCCATGTCTTATATCACGTCACATTCTTCTACGAGACACTTGCACGTGACTCGTTTGCATGATTTGCAATAACGTTCATCGTCCTGAACGGTATAATGATTGTCCCTAAGGTTGCGATATTCAAAAAAGACACCTTTATAATTTTCTCGCTCTTCCCGAAGTTCATCGGAATTGTCGAAACACGCAAAAATGTCTTTCCAACGATCGAAACCCGACCAACGAAAATTGTCTGTTATGATTAGCTCGACGCACCTGTCGATACCTGCAGGAATCGTGATGAATAAGAGCTCGATAACATTTAATCTTTTCACTGATTTCTTCAACGTATTTACGTTTCGATTTATCGTCCGCTTCTTTATAGTGTGATTCATCACAGATTTTATTCAGCTTCCGTTCAAACACTTCATGCTTATTTGGGTATGTCCAAATTGGTTGTTCTAATAACTTGGTCTCAATTTTGAATTCAACACTCTGTCTCACGAAGCGACTACTGGTTCCACGAATACCAAGTTCTCGATCTCGTAAAAATTGTATCGGCGAAATTAGTTTCACGCCTGTTTCACTCTGTGATTTTCTTGCTTTGAGACCCACACAAACGCCATCCAAATACCGACCTTCGGCAATTTTGTTAACCTTCTTCATTGTTTCTAATGCGTGCATATTGGACACATGTCACGTGGAAATCTCACATACATTCGATCCCTGCAATTCGAGCAAAACGTGATATCTAAAGCCTGCCGATAATTAGTCACATGTTTTCGAACAGCATACATATCTCCTATACGTACATCCGCCAATTCGACCATGCACGAGGCACACAACGCCAAAGCACCACCCGTCGAGTAATAAAAAAATATGGCGCAAAATTTTGTACGTCTATTCAGCGCGTTTATTCGCGATGCTTGCACTGTTTTCTCAAATGTGTCTATATTATCTTCAATATCACTAACGTAGTCACTTGATAAATCTTCAGCCATTACATATTCTCATTGTTCACGTTTTCGAATCTGTTAACGCACCTACTGCAATCTTGCACACTTCGAGACCGATTTTATATTTCATTTTGTCTCTTTCTAACTATACAATCATTTGATACTGCCGACGTTGAAGAAATAAATATCATCCTAATGTTGCATCGTTTTGCAGTATTTTTTTTCGCAAATGTTGCATTTTTTACACGTGTTCGATGATCTCGCTGTTACGGGATTGCATTTTTGACACGTTCGACGATTTTATCTCCATTGTCCTTGAGAAATGGTATCATTGACTTATACATAATAATCTTTGTCACCGCAGCTGTACATCGCAGCTATTCATACTTGCAAGATTTGCGTTTCTCGAAATTATTTTTTCATTTTATATCATCCTAATGTTGCATCGTATTGACACATATAGCATTTTTTGTCAAATGCTGCATTTTTACACGTGTTCGGTGATCTCATCGCGACTGTTTTAAGATTACAGTTTTGACACGTTTGGCGATTGCCCTTGAGATCCGGGAGTCATAGCAGCCGAACATTGGCGCTATTCAAAATTACAAAATTTGCATTTTTCTGAAATAAAGAGGCGGAGATATCCGTATTTAAACAAGATCTGATATATAAAATGTATCAGTCGCTTTCGATCTGTTATAAACACTGTCGGCACTAGCAAGATGAATTACTACGTTGCTAATGATCAAAAAGAAGCATGCAAGAAGCAGTGTAATGAGTAAGTATTAATAAATCTTTTATATGTTTTTGTACTTAATTACATTTTTTTAATAGTTATTTATATTTTTTCTAGTTTTGCTAAACCGCGCTATGCGCCTCGTATCCTAGGACGGAGATTTGCGCTGACTGCAACTGCATATAAATATTTAGATATTGGAATCAGCGTGGGACTGATATCACATGTGGAAATTATTCTTGTCGATAACCGAGGAAATCATGTAATATTGCCTCATGCAACGTGGACAGCGTTCATCGAAAAACGCGAGGTTGTGAAACGATTTCTACAATCGAGTATCGCCTCATCGCTGTCGATTCGCGAATTAATGATTGAGCCCGTTAAGATGTGTGATGCCAATATTATAAAATTAATATTACACGATACATGTATGTACCTACAACCACAAACTTTATTGTTTTTATTTGAAATTGAAACATGTGTAGAGCATGTATATTTCCAGTTATGTCAGAATACACAAAACGTTAGCAAAAAATATAAAAATTTTGTAAATATTATAAAATCTAATTATATTACTGATAAATGCGATGCAACTGAAATCATACATAAAGTTTCAGACAAAACTTCGCTCATTGATTGCGAATTATTAGCATATGCGATAAATAATATTTTATATGATGCGTTAACATAATGAAAAATGCGATAAATGATATTTTTATATGATGTGTTAACATAATGAAAAATATACTAATTTAAAAACATTTATTCTGTTTTATTTCATTCTTAATCCCATTCCTCTCCGAAGATGCGATTCATAAAATAAAATACTTATTCTAATAAAGAATCGATAAGTATTGATAAAATAGGCGTGGATTGCGTGATCACGAACGGGTGGGGTCATAGACATATAGGTAGGACAGAGAGATAACGCGAGCGAAACGACAGATAACACGTGCGAGGATGAAGGCGCGCGAGAGAACGCGAGGGTGGGAGAGAGAACGCGAGCGAAGATGGTGGCACGAACGGGAGCGAGAGAGAGAACGATTGTATGAGTGAGAGAGAAGGCGAACAGGAGCGCGCAAACGCTACCGCGAATGGTCGTGGGAGAGAGAGAGAACGCTAATGCGAATAGTAGTGGGAGCGACAGAGAACGCTAATGCGAGCGAATTGCCACTCCCCCACGCCATAGTACTCGCGATCGTAGGACCCCCTCCCTCCCGATTCCATATTTCGTGGGACCTTCCTCGCGGTATCATATTTCAAGGTCATCTCGCGGTATCATATTTCAAGGTCATCTCGCGGTATCATATTTCAAGGTCATCTCACGGTATCATATTTCAAGGTCATCCCCTCCCCTGTGACGTCATGCCCCCTTCCCTGTGACGTCATGCCCCCCTCCTATGTGACGTCATACCCCCCTCGCCCGCGGGGTACCCCCCGTCCCGCTCCCCTCTCGGAGCCCCATGGATCGAAACCGGCCTATCTATCCTACTCACAATGAAAGAAAATTTACATAAAGGCCGTGACCTGTGGAAAGATGCCCCCAACGATATCGAACTGATTTTCACACACAAAGTACCTCATGATCTAACATTAAATTACCTATCATGCCAGCTTCAGGAACTACGTGTTTTCGGAGTTATGATGTCAAATTCAAAATTAAAAAATTTTTTTCTCCGGAACGGGTAAAGCTATGACTTCGAGAAAAATCCAAGAAGTAGAATATCTTAGTAAGGTTCAAATAAATATGGTTTGATTTTTTCGACATCTGTAGGGTGTCCAAAAAAAATTATATCAGTTTTCGAAAAGCAATTTTTGAAACAACCTGTAGAGTGACTACCTTTATACTTTATATGCAACATTACTACTTACCCATGTATAATATATATTTTACTCAAGATGATCGCGATGGTACAACATGGTTAAAAATACAAAAAACCAAAAATCTCCTTTTTCAGAGAGTGTAAATACCACTTTGAAAAGCTTACATTTTAAAAATAACGTTACGAAAATAAAGGGAAAACAAAATGTTTATAAAGGTTTTTAAGATCGCTGATTACGAAGTCAAGTTTTGATAGTATTTGACTCTTTGACCAGTACTATAGATCAAACCTTAGCAGATACAGGACTTTCCTAAAGCGTTATCTAGAATAATCAACGTGCAAAGTTTTTGTAGATCTTTTTGTTTATTTTTGTATTTTTGTTTTTGACGTAGTTTCATTTATTAAGAGCGCAATATTTAATAAATTTGTAAAACTGATGGGCGTTTATATCGAACCGACGAATCGCCGGTTGCGAGATTTAGGGAATAATATATTGAAGATGTATGGTGTCGTGCGAACGACTATAGCAATTCAAGATTTAAGTGATAAAGCGCTTCCGATAAATTTATACGTTTTGAGCGAGAATTCTTTTGGCGATGATATAATAATAGGAAGAGAGTTTTTATGTGAGCAAAAGGTCAAATTAGAATACAAATTGTTTAGAAATAAAAATGGCGAATTCGATTCGAAAGTAAAGTTATTCTCGTATTTGCCGCTCTTCGTTAGCGACGATGAGGAAGAGCGAGACTTAGGGCGTATTATAGATGCGCATGTGATTGACTTTGGTAGGAGGGAAAAAGATCGGTTGAAGGATTTGGTGGTAGGCGTGAAAGGGCGAGAAATTTCCCCAATAGAGGATGGTTACGAAGTAACAGTGAGGTTAAAGGATCATTCAGTGTTACGTTACGTTACGTTCGCGTACGCGGAACGTATTCAAATAAGAGAGGTAACAGGTGACTTGTTGAAAAGGGGAATAATTCAACCGAGTGTATCTCCTTATTGCGCGCATGTAATTCCAGTAAGGAAAAAAAACAGATCGTTGAGATTATGTGTGGACTTGAAACCACTCAATAGTCGTGTAGAAAAACAAAAATTTCCATTTCCGATTATCGAGGAGTGTCTATCGCGATTAACGAATAAAGTTGTCTTTACTTTACTAGATGTCCGTGATAGTTTTCATCAAATTAGAGTAAAGAAAGAGGATATGAGATTTCTGGTTTGCGACGACCGACGGGCAATTCGAGTATACTTGTTTACCTTTCGGATATCGGCTGGATTCGGATCCCCAGCCGAGTTCCAGAAAAGGTTATTGCAAATTTTTAGTCCACTCGTGCGGGAGGATAAGATACTCATATATATAGATGACGTTTATGATCCCATCGATGACGGTCGATGAGAATCTTGACACACTTGAAGAAGTGTTGGTCACACTAAGAAAATACGGTTTCGAATTGAATTATCATAAATGTAAATTTCTAAGAAAGAGTATTGAGTTTCTCGGGTGTTATTTCAGAGTCAGGGATAACCTTGACCCCAGGCCATACGGAGGCCATTCGAAATTATAAACAATCAAGAAATGTCCACGAGGTGAGGCGTTTCCTGGGATTAGCCAGTTACTTCAGAAAATTTATTGAAAATTTCGCGATCAAAACAGGTCCGCTGCAAAATTTGTTAAAAAAAGATAGCGCGTTCGAATTCGGGGAGAGGTGTGTAAGCTCATTTCGACAGTTACAAAACGAGTTGACCTCCGCGCCGGTTCTTGTGAAATACGATCCACAAGCGGAAACGGAGGTGCATACCGATGCAAGTTGCGAGGGATTGGGAGCGATACTAATGCAGAAGCAAAAGTCAAAATCATGGGGCCCGGTGGCCTATTATAGCAAAACCACGAACGCCGTGGAACGAAATTATCACAGTTACAAAGACAGTAATAATCCGTCAGCAGCGTCTTCATCCGAAGATGATACTGTTAAGAAAAGAAAGAGTCCATGTGAACCTGAATTATCTTCCAAACGTAAGTATCAACATAATGTCTAAAACAACATAGATAGAGCCTAAGCAGAATGGCTAACTTATCATTTCAAGACTTGTTTTATGATTTTAGTCTTTGTTTTAAAGTAATGCATAATACTGTCTTATGTCTAAAGTCTTATGAATACAGAACGCAAAGCTATGACTTTAGACATAAGACAGTATTGTACGGTACTTTAAAGCAAAGACTTAAATCATAAAACAGATTTTATAAGATACATTATAGAATTATATATAAGATACATATAGTTTCTATGTGGAATATTTATACTTTCTACAATAAGTTGCAAATGCCTTGTCGTCAGTCGCAAACGACATAATAGACGAATCATATCGCCGTATCACGGCGTTTGCGACTGGCGACGAGCCATTTGCAACTTATTGTAGAACCCCCTTTGTCTAAAATCAGGACATAAACGATTTTTGGACACTTTTTAGAAACATGTCTATAAGACATCTTAAAGATGTCTTATGTCTTGGTTTTAGACATGTTGTCTGGGAAGTGCTTTTAATATAATTATGTTTGTTTTAAGTATAACATTGTATTTTATAATACACTAAGTATACATAAATAAAATAAATAAAATATATAATTAAATGAACTGTACATAAGGCTGAGATTTCATATATCCGACAACGACATAGCGATTGGCTGCGAGATAGAAAATTTCTAGATATTCGAGAAATTTTTCCCGCAGCCATCCGATAATGTCATGTCGGATGTATGAAATCTCAGCTTAATAAAAACATTTTGAGTTTTTATAATAAGGATAGTACTGAAATATTGTATAATGTTATATATATTCAAATTGCAAGCTTAAAACAGTGTGCTTTACTGGAAAAGATATTGGCGGTTGCAGAAGAAAGCAATAATGAAAGAAAAAAAATGCATGAAGAAGCCACGGCTCGTCAGGATAAGTTACTGGATATCCTGGAAAAAATGATCAAGAAATAAGTAAATGATTAAGAAATAAGAAAGCAGATACCACAGCATAAATGTAACGTAATGAATTATGTAAGTTATGTATGTTCTTCAATGCATTATCTTGAGTTCATTATGCTCTCTAAAAAACAGTTAATTGGTTTTCACAAATTCAATAGTCGCAACTATTAATTGCGACACTTGCAATACGTTTTGTTAAAATAAATCTTATATTTGCAAATTTACTCTTACATTGGGAACCTGTTACGTTGTACTTTTGACAGGAAATTAGTATTCTTAAAGACTCAAGAACTGAGACGTCTGATGTAATACCTAATCAAATAATTAAGTGGATGTCATTGCATTAATATTTCTTATTTGTTTTAAATTTTTGGCATAAATATTTATTGCAAATAGAAGCTTCAATATATAATTTTCTAATTTTATTGAAATAAAAAAAAAGCGTTATTTTATTACTTTAAATAACTTTAAATTACTTTTAATAAAATTATTTTTATCTTGCAAACAGAATATTATACTTGTCATAAATTAATTTTTCGCGGACGATGTGATCATTCGCGGAATGATGATAATCGTTGAGTGCCGTCGCTATGTAACGATCACACCATATAACAGGTTACTGTAGACAGTGCATAAACATTAAGAAATCACGGTGGAAATGCATTCCTCGCACCGGTTGCCTGTGATTTCCACGAAATCTAAAGCAATACCACTGAATTATTCTACCTGGCGTCATTCGCGCAATTAATGTTTATACCGATATCTGAACGTCAGTAAAAAGAGTTGCTAGTATTTAAAAAACTTTGTGATATTTAAATGTGATATTTAAAGTACAAAGAAGAGATTAATGTTACTTTAAAATTTTTTTATTATAATGTATGCCTCAAAAAAGAACTCTTGTATTAATTACCTTTGTACAAAAAAGATTTTTCCTACAAAAAATGTGATATCAAGGAAATGCGCCAACTATAAAAATGGATAGTTCATAATACTCTTTGGTTAGTGTTTATAGTCTGTAAGAAATAAAAAAGATAATATAAAGCAAACAAATAAGTATTTTTATACAATTATTTTAATACAAATAAATATTTTAATATATAAATATTTAAATACTATACATAAATCTTTTATAAATAAATATATGATTGCACGCACGCACGCACGCACGCAGTGAGAGAGAAAAAGAGAGAGTTAGGCAATTAAGATATTTATTCGGTATGAAAGATAATAATTTTAACACATAATTATTTGAATACAAATAAATTTTTTTTTAAATACTTGGCGCCGCCAAACCGAATAAATTAATTGTCTAACTTTCTCTCTTAATGTGTTTGTGCGTGCGCAGGTGTGTGCGTGTATGCGTGTGTGTGTGTGCGTGTGCGTTTGCGTGTGCATGTGCGTGTGTGTGTCTTTCGTATTTTCCTCCTCCTGCGTATATGTATAAATTATTGTTATCATAGTTGATAAGTTAGTATGTAATTTAGTTAGTAAAAAATGATTGTTAACATATTAAAGCAGTTAAGACATTTATTCGGTTTGGCGGCGCCAAGTATTTAAAAAAAAATTTATTTGTATTCAAATAATTATGTGTTAAAATTATTGTCTTTCATACCGAATAAATATCTTAATTGCCTAACTCTCTCTTTCTCTCTCTCACTGCGTGCGTGCGTGCAATCATATATTTATTTATAAAAGATTTATGTATAGTATTTAAATATTTATATATTAAAATATTTATTTGTATTAAAATAATTGTATAAAAATACTTATTTATTTGCTTTATATTATCTTTTTTATTTCTTACAGACTATAAACACTAACCAAAGAGTATTATGAACTATCCATTTTTATAGTTGGCGCATTTCCTTGATATCACATTTTTTGTAGGAAAAATCTTTTTTGTACAAAGGTAATTAATACAAGAGTTCTTTTTTTAGGCGTACTTTTGTAGAAGGATTCTTTTTTGAGGCGTAATTTTTTAGGCGTTTTTTGAGCGCGTATACTTGGCGCATTTTTGTACCTTTTTTTGAAAAGGTAATTTTGTTAGGATAAAGATTTACGCTCTTCGAAAAAATGCCTTGCGTTCATGAATCGGTACAGCCGCCATTTTGTGTATTAAACGCACAAAAAAATTAATATGTATTCCTTAAAACATGTGTAATAAAATTAATGAATTTTTCCTTAATTCCTTTCTCTTTCGTAAAAAATTCTCAAAATTACATATTGAAAACAGGCCGCTACATAGGTGTTACACTTAAATAAAATAATAAATTGAATTTTCAATAATATACTACTAAAAAAAATAGGGAACACTTTACATGCTAAAAAAATGGGTTTTTTTCAAACTGCTGTCACTCAGCGACAAATTATTGTAGGTGCAAAATAGAAAAAGCATTTTAAAGCTTGAACCTTCTTCTTTCAAATTCTTTCTGCGGATTTCTAGTTATCTTCTTCCTTTACAAAACGACAGAATGATGAAGCTTGATCCATCAAAATAAAAATTTTTAACATGATTTTGCTGCGTTACATCTAGCGTGCAAAAAGTCGTAAAGAATTTTTATTATCTGCGTTTGATAGCAGGATCTCTCCCCTTTAATTTGAGGGGTTGCTGATCGCTGTGTGATTTTTTTGACCGAGTTATCGAGGTTTGAAAAAGAAATGGTCATTTTGACTTTGATCATTTATAACTCGTAAACAAATTGACATACAGTACTCCGCAAAAAAGAATTAAAAAGCTGAAAGTCAGCTCTTTCAAACGCCGTTATTGTTTTCTTCTTAGCCTTACTTTTTCTGACAAAAAATTAAGTTCAAATATCATGTAAAAAATCACATATTTTACGTTTCTTCTTTAATTCAATATATTGTCATGAAAAAAATCCTATCAGATCACTAAAGTAGAGTTTTGTAGTTCATGTATACCAGAATAAAAAACAATAATATATAATGTTTTAGCATCAGTTAAAACATTTTTATTCCATGTGTCCATTTCTTGAAATTGTCTATATTGCTAAAAACTAAAAAACTTTCGATATTGCGTTAAAATTAAAACTTTAAGCTTGAAAAATGCGTGTTCAATTTCTTGAGACGTTTTTTATTATATACTATGGTAAAGTAGACCGATTTTTTTAGTTTTCAACAATTTAGATTCGATCAGCGATGAAAGTCAAAATGATCATTTCATCTTCAAACCTCAATAACTCGATCAAAAAAAATCGCACCGCGATCAGCAACCACTCAAATTAAAAGGGAAAGGTCCTGCTATAAGACGCAAATGACAGAAATTTTCTACAATTTTTTTGCACGCCAGATGTAACGCAGCAAAGTCGTGTTAAAAATTTTCATTTTGACGGACCAAGGTTCATTATTTTGCCGGTTCGTAAAGAAAAAAGATAATTAAAATCTACAAAAAGAATTTGAAAGAAGAAATTTCAAACTTCAAAATTTTTGGATTTTGTCTCTGCGATGATTCTTCGCCGAATTACAGCGGTTTGAAAATAGCCCAAATTCTTAGCATGCAAAAAGTGATCCCTATATTTTTTGGAGTAATGTATATACAATAAAATAAATTTAAGAAAATAATTTAAATAAAATAAATTAAAAAATATTTAGAATTAATTTATGTTAAATTCACTTTTAATTAGTAGTAGTAGTTTATTAAACCCTTTTCGGGGTACACAGGGACTCCCGCTCCCTTTACAATTTCATCTCTTCCTTCCTTCCTCGCTCCTCCACACTATTCTCTCTCTCTCTCTCTCTCTCTCTCTCTCTCTCTCTCTCCCCCCTCTTCCTCTCTCTCTCATATTTCGCTCACTACTCTCGCCTTTACATTTTTACATTCTTTCTCCTTTACTATCCGACCTGACCTTCTCTGGCCGATACATTCTAAAGGTCCTTTCTCTTTTCGCACCTCTCCTATCCCTTTCTCACCACTCTCTCTTTTCTCTCTCTCACTCACACCTCTCTCTCTCTCTCTTTCGCCTTTACATTTTCACTCCTCGCCCATTCACTTCTCTCCATTCTCTCTCTCCCTCTCATACTTCGTTCTCTTAAGCCTACTTCCGCCTCTACCTATATACCTTTCTTTCCTCCTTCTTCTCCCGACCTGACCTTCGCTGGCCATTACATACTAAGCACCCTCTCCCTCCCCTCTCTCTTATCTCCGCACTCCTCTCACCCTCTCTCCTCTCCCTTTTTTCACTGCGCTCTCCTCTTCCTCTCCCCTACCTTACGCTTTCGCTCTCCACTCCACTCATCCTTTTCTCTCCCTCCTCATCCATTTCTCACTCTCCATTCTCTCTCTCCCTCTCATACCTCGTTCTCTTAAACCTACTTCCGCTTTTACGTATGTACATTTCTTTCCTTCTTCATCTCCCAACCTGACCTTCGCTGGCCATTACATACTAACCGCCCTCTCCCTTCCCACATTCCCTCCCCCCTTCCCCACGCTGCCAAAAGGTTTTCTCTCCATCTTCTTACCGCCCTTAACGATCTCTCATTCCCCAATCCATCTCCTTCCTGCCCCTTGGCGCCGTCTCTCTCTCTCTTCCTCCTCTTTGCTTCCTCCTCCCTCCTTCCTCACCTCTTTCTCCACTCCTTCCACCCTCCTCTCCCCTCCTTCTTCATCCTTCCTTCTTCTTCTCTTCCTCGCTCTCCTCTGCTTCCCGATGCTCTCCTGCCTTCCCGCTCCTTTCCCTTTGTTCGCTTCCTGTTGCTCCCTCCGCTTTCCGGTGCTCCTCCTTCTTTCCCGCTCCTTCCCTTTGTCCGCTCCCTATTGCTCTCCTCACTCCACTCTCCAACCTCCGTTTTCTTCGTTTCCTCGTGTCCTCCGGAGTCAGTCTCTCGTTCCTTCTCGAACCTCTATCGTTCTCATCCGCTCTCCTCCCGGTCCACCCTCCACTGTCGTACTCCTTCCACTCCTCTTTACTCTCTCACCTTTTTCCGCTTCTCACTTTTCACTTCCTCCTAACCTCTCCTCACCCTCTTCCGTCTCTACCGATCCGCCAGTCTACCGTCGCTCCGTCGATCTGCCCTCGCACCGCCATTCGCCACTTCTTCTCTCTTGCATCATCTGCTCCATGCTACACGTCCCGGAGCGAGAACTTCCCGATCGATCCTCTCTATTCCTCCATTCGATCCATCGATCACCCGCCGATCCGTCGATCTATTCTCGCTCCGCCAATTGCCACTTCTCCTTCTCTGCGCCATCTATTCCACTCTACTTATCCCGGTGCGAGAACTTCTTGATCGACCCTCTCATTTTCTCCATTCGATCCATCGTTCCGCTGCCGATTCGTCGATCCGTCCTCGCTCTGCCAATCATCTCCTCTCCTTCCTTGCTCCAACTACACCACACGTCCCAGTGCGAGATCTTCTCGGTCGACCCTCTATGTTTCTCCAATCCTTCGTGTCATCCTCCTTCTTGCTTCCTTCCCAACCTTACTCCGAAACTTCATCTCCTTCTCACATCTCCTGTCCTTGCTCCTCAACCTTCCCTCCAATTGCTCATCTTCCTCTCTTCCTCCTTCACCTTTCCAGCACACCCACTCCCTTTACTTTCACTTAACTCACTCCCAATTCTCCTATCTATCCAGACACTACCTCCCGACCATCCACACCCTCCGCCATCTTTCCGGAAGCCTCTCCCACTTTTAATTAATTAAATTTATAATTATTGTTAAAAATTACTGTTACAATTTTTATATATACAACTTTTATACAATATACAATTTTTATATGTACAACTTTGAAAAATTTATCAATATAAATTGCAATAAAATTTTTTACAATAAATGTTATTGTTTTTATCGATTTTTTCATTATTCTACAAAAGTATGAAGGTAAAATCATCGAAAAGTTAGTACTTAACAAGAAATTTCATTTCTAATAATAAGAAATATTACAACAAAATATGCAATATCACAGAAAATTACAAAAAATGTATATAGTATTTTGACGTTTCAATTTCAACTATATGAATATATAATGAAACATTTAAAATTTTTGACATAGAGCATTTAAAATTATAAAAATTAAAGATGATCTTGTCTTGAATTTGAAAAGATCAAATCAAGTTCATATTATCATCATGTATTTTTCTTTAAAACTTTTAAATCCCCACTAAAACTTTTTTAAATCCATTTTTAAACTGAACTTTTGTCTTAAACGTTTTTGTCCATGAAGAGTTGCAGAACAGATATTAAAATGCATTAATTAAAATGAGATACATTGACACAAACACCTATAAAAACAACACACATCCATAAAATATAAAAAGAAATATAAGAAAATCTAAGAAACTTACCACTATTGCGTATCCATATTTTATATCTTTCGTCCGTGCTTAATGGAAATCGAAATAAATGCGCTCCCGTGGAAAATCGACCATTGCGACAATTTCTATACGCACATTTATCGTAAACACTTTCCGAAAGGAACAGATTATTCATCTTTATTTAAGATTTTTTATTAATATATTTATATTATTAATATTTTGATATTATATTTTTCAAATTATATTTATATATATTTTATAATTTTATTATTATTAATATTCTTATTATGTTGAAAATTTATATTTGATATTTGTTGGATGTTAAGGGGATGCTGGATACCGACATTACAGCTCATTTCGCTAATGAGCAAGATATCATCGAATTGGCTTTACGGATTAAAAAGGCCTTTGACACGTATAAAGTACGAACGAAAACGTGGGGTGCCGTGCCCAATTGAAGACCGAAAAAGGCATAAAATTAAATCATTATATTAATTATCTATTGTGAACAGTACCTTTTGCACTCTTGAGCTGTTAACACACAGAAACATTCATTCATATAAAGGTTATATGAGGTTAGACACATAAACCGAGTCACGGCACCCCACGGACAGGAATAACGAACACTGTGGTAGCGATAAAAATACAAACAAATGTCTAATAAAAAAGATATCTTGACGAGATCACTTTATTCACATGCACCTACGTAGTGTACATGTGGAGCGGTCAGCAGACCAGTGATTACATATATACATAGGTCGACGATAGTTCCGGAATTTTTTAGAAGATGGCATTGGCGTGTCGGTGTGATACTTCCTTGTGTTAGTAACTTAGCACAAGGAAGATTCACACGTATACACTACTACACACAACCCGAGTGCGTGAGGATACGCGCGTAGTCAAAACACGAGAACGTAAACGGAAAGAAGTTGACCGAACTGTCAAAGCGCGCGAATGCCTGTTCGCTCCGTGTATTTTGGAGTGTAATCGTGTATTCGTACCGTATTTCATGACAAACGACGAGACGGACAATGTCGTGACAATTAGTGATAGTCGTGATAATTAGAGTAGCCCTGAGGGCAGTCCCGAGCGCGTCGGCCACCACGCGAGGAAGCAGCAGCGCTAGCAGAACGAGATCATGAAGTCGAGCAGCGTGGAGGACCGGCTGCTGATGAACAGATCGGACGAGGAGTCGACGTGGCGCAGCCGCAACGACTCGGACTCGAGCGAGGGCCGGTTCTCGAAGAACTCCGAGTCCGAGAGCCGGTCCTCGATACCGCGCTCCAGCTCGAACGGTTCTCCATGCGGGCCAACTATGACTCGTCGGACTTCTCGCGCGCCAACTCCACGTCGAACGAGCGCTTCCACTCGGACTTCTCGATCGCGGTGGCGAGCCTTTAGAATCGTGAAATAACATAATTTCAAAGATTCTCAGTCCCGATTTCTAATGGTATGTACAATAAAAATCAGAAGCGTCTATTTTGACGGTACTGAGTATATAAAATTGCATGATTATATGTATATTACATATAAAAATCAGAAGCGTCTATTTTGACGATACTGAGTATATAAAATTGCATGATTATTTGTATATTACATATAAAAATCAGAAACGTCTATTTTGACGATACTGAGTATATAAAATTGATATACATAAAATTGCATGATTATATGTATATTACATATAAAAATCAGAAGCGTCTATTTTGACGATACTGAGTATATAAAATTGCATGATTATTTGTATATTACATATAAAAATCAGAAACGTCTATTTTGACGATACTGAGTATATAAAATTGATATATATATATATATATATATATATATATATAATTGCATGATTATATGTATATTACATATTAAAATCAGAAGCGTCTATTTTGACGATACTGAGTATATAAAATTAAAATATAATGCATGATTATATATTATATATAAAAGTCAGAGGCGTCTGTGATATGACGATACTGATGTTAATAAAAATCAGAAGCATCTCGTTTTTAGGATGGTACTGGTTATTACAAATATTTATAAATTTGATTCAGAGAGACGAGAAAAATTTATTTGTTGCGTTCTCACGGGAATGAATGTTGGAGAGGCCCATTCATTGTTCCCAATATTCAAAATCATAAAATAATATGATTTTATATAATACTATAATTTTAGTCACACTTCAAGACAAAACTAGTATTATACAAGTCATATAGTACAAATTACTGAATATATTTCTTTCATAAGATATAATAAAGTCGTTATATTATTATATGTATTAAAATCATACGCGACTTTAATATTTATTAAAATATTATCAGGATGAGGGGCCCACAATTTGTAGGGCGGCCCTGCAGTGCCTGGTAAAAGGAAATTCGGACGCTCTAGCCGTCTCAGAACATCGAGAATCTTGGCAACATCGAGATTCTTGGTAACAATGAGAGGAAAAGGACGAAAGATTATATATCTATCCTGCTCGTATCGTAAACAATCGAGGTGGCAACATTGCACGCACAAGCGCGCAATGTATACATGCTTGAGCTAGGATCGATAATATAGGAAATTTTTATATCATATTCTAGATTATCGACTCTGATCAAGTTTGGCCGTCACTCCAGCATCCCCTTAAGAAACGTAATATAAAATTAATGGACATTTCAAACAAGATATTCTTTACTGGAAAGTAATATTTATATCGATATATTAAAATAACGCTTGCCTGTCATGTAAGAACTATAGAAACATATCAACGCACTCGTGATCTCGTATGTAAAGTCATATACTTTTAATGGTTTCTACAACTAGACTGTGCGTACTTGTGACTCGCAACTAAGAAAACGGAAAATCTGAAAGTGTGAAAATGTCAAACAAGTAACAAAACATGGCAATTACTGTTAAAAAATACCAATGAAATAATATAATGTGTATAAAAAGCATCAATCAATGTCATTTATTCATCAATTAAATACAATAGCTATCACAAATGAAAGTACAACGCTCGATCTCGCATGTTTCACTCGATACTCGCATCGTTGGAGGTTTGTCAAGTCGCTCGCGCTGTTGCCGCATTTCCGCGAATACTTGTGCGAGATTGTGTGTATTGTCTGTCTGCTTGATATTGAATATTTTAAAAAATATTCTCCAAGTCTTAATTTTTTTTCAACTTATTTGTTTCAAACATGTCAACTAACATTTCTGCAAAGTTTCGAAAGTACGTCATATCTTGTTGTATATTTATTTCTCAAATCAAGTTGAAAAAATAGTGAAACTATCAATTCCCGCATGAGAGCCTGTATGAAATAATTGTTGCTTTGTGGGAGGTTCTTGTAAATGAATGTTGCCCAAGATGTTGCTCTTCTTTCTGTAACAATCTTTTATTGAAGATTATGCGTATTGCGCTACACGAACACAGAGAGAGAGTCTAAATATATATTGACGTGGCGCTGTACTCGCAGTAATGAACCAATCAGAGTGCGTAACGGAAATCTTGATCTCACAAGCGCTCCTATGATGGCGCTAACTATTAAATGCTTGAATACGATAAATTAAACCAACATGCAAATTAGAATTCGCTCCAACGAAGTTGGTACCATTGTCCGAAAATACATCGGATGGCTTGCCTCTTCGCGCGATGGACCTCTTGAATGCGTTCAAAAATGCGTTCGTGGTTAGGTTTGGAACTACCTCTAAATGTACCGCCTTAGTCGCCATGCAGACAAACACAGCCACTTAAGCCTTCATCTTCTTGGCATTCCTTCGTATATCTTCCCGTACGTATATTGGCCCACAGAAGTCTACGCCGGTGCGACTAAATGGTCTTGAAGGCGTCACACGATGAATGGGTAGATTTCTCATTACTTGCTCTGAGAATCTAGGCCTGGCCCTGAAACATACTATACAATTTCGAAGTAATTTTCGGATAGTGCCGCGCGCCCTGAGAGGCCAGTAATTGAGTCATATTGCTGCTAAAGTAGCCTCCGGACCTGCATGCATAAGCTTGCAATGCTCATGTTGCGTGATAAGCTCAGTGAGTTTTGACCGCTGATGCAATAGCCGTGGGTTTACTGTCCACTTGCATGCTGTAGTCTGCCGCCTACACGTATCAAACCTTCTTTATCAATGAATGCGTTTAAATGCTTCAGCTTATTCTGATTGGATACAGTGCTTTGCTTTGTTAATTCCTGGATTTCCTTGGCAAATGCGATTTCTTGATGACTTCTTATCAAACACTTAATTGCATCTTGTAACTCGCCAACAATTAATGGTCCGTGTTGCTTTTGTTTCTTACAGTTATGTACAAATCGTAGACACGTAGCGGCTATGCGAATGAGTTTGGTGTATCTGGAAAATTTATCGAATGGACTTGCTTCTTCGCAACTGGCTGTCGCAACTATTTTCATTCTATCGCGTTTGTCAAGCTGTTCCTCATCGTATTTTGTTACTTTGTGTTGATTATCTGGAAGTTCGTTACAGCGTAACCACCGTGGACCGTCCCACCAGAGTTGTGAATCCACCAATTCCTGAGCGCTGATGCCTCGTGAAATTAGATCCGCGGGATTATCCTTGCTTGCAACGTGTTTCCAATTCTCGATGCGCGTTATTTCTTGAATTTCACCGATCCTGTGAGCTACGAAGACCAGCAACTTCTTGTTGCTAGCTTGAATCCAATGCAGTACTATTGATGAATCTATCCAATAATATTTACCATCAAATCTGCTTGATATGGCGTTCGTAACCTTTTCCATGAGTTGTGCTAATAACCACAAAGTTCGAGCCTAGGCATTGATATTGTCTTAAGTGCAACTCGAGACTTGGCGCATATTAAATGTACCTCCGTAGTTCCGTTAAATCTGCTACTGCGCATATACACACAAGCTCCGTAAGCTCGCTCGCTTGCATCACAGAAACCATGGATTTCTCTGCGAACATCTTGTGCGGTACCTGTCACGTTACGAGGTATAATGAGCTTCTCCAATTTTTTCAAATTCTCTGTGTAGGCTAACCATTCAACACGAATGGTTGTGGTAATGCTTCATTCCAATCAACTTACATCTTCCAAAGGCGCTGCATTAATACCTTGGCAGTTATTACGACCGGTCCTAGAAGACCTAACGGGTCAAATACTTGTGAAATTTGATAGGATCCCCCTCTTTGTACATGTTTGCGATTGGTAGCTCTTAATTGAGATTTTATATTGAAATGCATCCCTGCTGGTGTTCCAGTTGATTCCTAAAGTTTTAGTAGATCCATCCTTATCTAATTCCAACACTTGATCCTTTGAATTTGATATATCTTTCAATATTTCGCTGCTACTGCATGTCCATTTGCGTACTTTGAAACAACCCTTGCGAGTAAGTCAATTAATTGATTTCGAATCTGTAATACTTCCTGCTTGCTATCCGTACCCAAAATGAGGTCGTCGACATAAAAGTCCCTGCGTGCGATTAAAGCTCCCTTGGGGAATCGATAAGCTTCTAATTCCGCCAGTTGTTGAATGACTTTGGTCGCAATGAATGATGCTGACGCGGTTCCGTAGGTTAAAGTAAGCAATTTATAAATCTTGACGTCATCTGATGGACTTTCCCTCCACAGTATCCTTTGCAATAAAGTTTGAGTTCGATCAACAAGAATTTGGCGATACATTTTCTCTATATCACCTGTCAATGCGTATTCATGGATTCGAAAACGTATTAAAATTGAAGTACTTTCTTGTTGTATAACGGGACTTACCATGAGAGTTTTATTCAATGAAATACCGCTTGTAGTTTTGCTTGATGCGTCAAACACAACTCTCAACCTCGTTGTAGTGCTGCTTTCTTTGATGACATAATGATGTGGCAAATATTCATGGGCCTCATTATCATTTACAGGTTCCTGAAGCTCTCGCATGTGACCCAATTTTAAATATTCTTGTAAAAATGCATTGTATTCACACTTGTGTTGTAGCTCTCGATTGAGTTTTTTCTCTATGCTATGCAATCGCTGCAATGCGATCTCTCTGGACTCTCCTAAGTTTGTCAATATATTTGGTTTAATTGGCAATGAAACTATAAATCTTCCTTCATCATTTCTCCTGTATGTTTGCATGAAATGTGCTTCACGTGCGCGCTCCTCCGGAGATCTCATGATTAATCTCTCACAACTTTCGATTATCCAAAATTTAGCAATGTTTACATTTATTGGATCATTTATGGCTAAACTGCAAACTGTCCGTTTTGCATGATGATCCGTTGATATGAATCCTCCTGAAACAACCCAACCAAGCACAGTTTTTTGCCAAACTGGCTGGTTTTCCTCCAACTTTATCTTGCCAATACACAATAAATCGAAAAAAATCTCTGCTCCCAATAATAAATCTATTTTCGCAGGCTGATCAAATCGAGGATCTGCTAGTGTAATTCCACGTGGTACGCGTAATTCACTTCTATTTATTTTGTTGACTGGAAGATTTTGTGTAATTGTCTCCACTACTAGACACTCTAGCGACTTCCTATAGCCAGTTGTTCTAGATTAATGCGATCTCTAATGCGATCGCATATATAATGATTCTCGCCTTACTCCTGGTTGATACAGATTGTCCTCCCAATCCGCAAACCGGAATATTTGTAGATGCTTGAGTCCAAGCTGCTTGCAACATTCGTTGGTTATAAAGCACGACTGTGATCCATTATCCAATAATGCGCTAACTTGCTTTATTTCTCCTCTGCTGTTTGTTACATTTACTATTGCAGTTGCCAATAAAATTTGTGGCTCTTGATTAACTGCTGTGTGGCTTACAATCGTTGAACTTATGTCTTTTTTTTGCTCAGCCTTTTCCGTCTTAGTTTCGGAATCGGTATTGGTCTTCGTCGCTTGGTCGACATATACTAGCGTATTGTGACGCTTGCTACATTTTCTACATGTTCCGTACACTCTCTTGCCTGATGAAAGATACTCCCTAAGCAATTTAAACATAACTTACGCATCCTCGCCTCCTTTAATCTTTGATCTGGATTGAGTGATAAGAAAGCCTTGCATTTATAAATTGCGTGATTCTCCTGCTGACAGAATTTGCAGGTGTTTTTATTGGTTGCCACATTAGCCGCTGTATTTTTGACGTGTGACTTCTCCTGCGATTGAGGACCTGCAGTCTTTGATGGAAGCACTGTTACTTCCAATGCCCTGCAACGTTGATTTAAAAATGAAATCAGTTCATCGAATGTCGGTATTCTGCCTCGTATTATTGTGTTCTCCCATTCGCGATATATTGCTTGATCCAATCTGCTGGTGATCAAATGGATCATTAAATCATCCCAATTATCCGTGGGCCTTTTGAGAGCCTTAAGAGCGCGGATATGCTTCAACGTGGTATCTAATAACTTACGTAAAGCGACATGATTGTCTTTATTCATGACAGGTAGATCGAATAGTTCTTTCACATGCTTGCTGACAATTAATCCGCGATCATCGTATCTTTCTTTAAGCATTTGCATGCTTCTCTGTAATTTTCGGCTGTTGTCTCCAACGAACTTATTACATCGTGCGCTTCTCCCTTGAGCGATGCTATCAGATACTGCATCTTCTGCACCTCAGGTAATGTTGCATTTTGATCTATTATACTTATAAACATGTTACTAAACGAATGTCACTCTTCATATTTACCGATAAATGTTGGTAAGTTTACACGAGGTAACTTTAAGCTGTCATTTGTTAAGCTTCCCGTATTAGTAAATGGGGCCGATAACACAGGTTTACAAGGTTTTTATCACAAAAGAAGTAAGACGTTTATCAGAAGGAATTCGGTGCGCTGAATTCAAATCTGGATTCAGAATGGCGCCATCACGTCAGGATTTTGAAATATTCCAACCTAAAAGTGCAAAATGGCTGTTTTAGGGCATTATTGGAGTTCATTCCTGGTTGCAGAGAATTTTACCGACAAAAACTAAATAAAATAACGTAAATTACAAGTATTGCCTTTTAATTTTCATTTTGAAACATCCAAATAGTTTTTTTTTTTCACCGAGATGCAGCAGATTTAAGTTTTTACTGCATACAGAAAATTTTCTGCGGCAGGAATGTTGTCCGATATGTTAAAGAAAAAATCGCGAGACATTACAAGAAATAAACGTATAGAGACACCGCGCGGTACATGACTATAGTTCTCTCGACACCAGCACATCTCGCATTGCTTTCTCTCTCGAATCACTTCATTTCATCCCTTCGCTCGTCGATCCGCGCACGTGCGCGCTTCGGCTGTCTCTCTCCACACACACGTATACCAGCCGCTGAGGCAGGACACCATTCCTGCCGCGCGGTCATTGTTGCGTGTGTAATTTACTTTTTTAACAATTTCAGGCGATTCGAGTAGAGAGATATTGGCGCGCGATATTCGCAAAGTGCAGTTATCAGATGTCTCGTTGCGTGGAGCGGCCCGAGGAAGGAGGGGATGACACCTCTGAGTCGGAGGTGTCATCCGAAGGCTCGCGGTCTTCTGATTTTTATCAACGGTGACGACAACGACGAGGTAAAGAGTATACACATACAACAAGTATGCGAGAGTCTACATTAGTGTCTTTCTTTTCTCTTAATCATCTAGCTCTCAGCAACTTGCCGCCGCCGTCGCCCGTCACGTTCCATCTCTCCACCCCGGAGAGTACTCTCGACGACGGGGAGGAGGAGCAGCCGCGACAAGAACCCGCGGAGCCGGACGCGGAGGAGCTCGCGAGCTCTCCTTCGTCCCTCGAGCGCTGGGTGAATATATTCTTTTTTTCGTATGAACTAAGTTGTGTTAAACCTGTGTGAGAATGACACATCTCTCGGTCTCATATTCTTGCTCGGTTCATTTTATATTTCTTTATTATTTTTGTATTATTTTTTTATTATTTCTGTATTATTTTTTCTCTTCAGATGACCAATTTCCATCTCAGGGCCAACAACGAGTTCGGAGTGGACCTCGTCGGCTCCGATTTTTCTTCGGATTCTCCTCCACGACTACGACCACGACTACGAGGTACTTGTCATAATTCAGAGTCATGTCGGTCGGCCCGCGTGTATCTCATCCTTTTTTTCTTCCAGCTATCCGCAAGTATCTCGCTCGTGAGATACGATATGTATCCTCCTCCTCCTCGGACGACTCGCCGAGTTAACCATTGGGACCGCAGAATGATAAGTGTCAATGTCTGTCATTCATCTCATGTCATTCTCTCTCTATAGGTCATGTTGCTACTTGCTCTCGCAGAAATAAGGGACATGAGTAGGCGGGAGCTATGGTTACTAGGGAGCAACCAGCGAGATTTCTCACGTCCAAGACGCGGGACGGGAGATCCCTTTTTTGACTCGGTGGACGCCGGGGGCGCGGAGGTGCCAGTGGCGGGTCCGTCGGTTGGACCCTAGGGTGAGTACTTGGCGAGTTGTGTTAATGACGGTCTCTCTTTGTATCTTTCTTCCTTGTCCATTATTTATGCCGTTATCTCATCTTTGCAGATGTCGCTCATGCCGAAGTGGGAGATGGAGCGAGGAGGGAACATATCTTGGTGGGTTCAACACATGTTGCGCTCCTCTTCCTCCTCGTTCTCCTCCACGAGTCACGAGAACGACGACGACGACGAGCCGATGACGCAGGCTCTCCGCCTGTAAAGCGTTCGCGGTAAGATGAACAAATATGTTCATCTTGATATCACTATTCAGCTGTTGCTCTTGATATCACTATTCAGCACTTATCATTGTATAATGATTGTATTTTTTTTCCTTTTCAGGCGCGAAACGAGTCTTATTGCCATAATTTTTTCATTTTATATACATGTAAAAGTTATACATAAAAAAATGATTATTTTCCATCATTCGTTTCATTCATCTTACCTGTGAGGGTAATTTCCATTCCTCCTTGCTTCCTTTCCTTGGATTCTTGTTAAAAAATTAAGAAATAAATTGCGTTTTTTTTTTATTAATCTAGTATTCACACACTAGTGTCGATTGTTAAGATAAAACGTCATGAAAGCATGATGACTGATTTATATGAATCACTCGTAGAATAAAGTTTATCGATGCAATCTAATTGTTAATAATTTTCAATCAGATTATTTCGACTTTAAATGTATGCATAAATTAATCTACTAGTAATCAACATTTATCAAGTTATCGCGATCATTGCTCAAAACTCGAGCGACACAAACGCGAATCACGCCAATCAATCACGTTGATGCAGTCGACGCTTAAGCCGACTTTTCAAACTTCGACATCTTCTTTCGTGCATGGAAGTGCGCGCGAACTTGCCACTCGGTCTTGCCACACAGCCCTTACGGTGCAGTCGTTTACGAGAACGTAAGATAAGTACGTATCGTTTTTTTCGCAAGTTAATCGTCTCCCATTTCTTTTCCGTGTAGACCGCTCAAGTTTACATATTTCCTGCGATTGTATATGTCCTGAATGCGGCAGGAATGGTGTCCCTCCCTGCCCTGCACGCCCTGCATATTCGAGCGGCGAGGGGAGACAGGAGCCGCTGAGGCAGGGCATCATTCCTGCCGGTCACTATTGCGTTTGTAATTTACTTTTTTAACAATTTCAGGCGATTCGAGTCGAGGGCATAGACATATTACGCAAAGTACAATTAGATGTCTCGTTGCGAGGAGCGGCCCGAGCAGGGAGGAAAGGATGACACCTCTGAGTCGGAGGTGTCATCCCAAGCTTCGCGGTCTTCCGCTTTTTACAAACAGCGACGACAACGAGGTAAAAAGTATACACATACAACAAGTATGCGAGAGTCTACATTAGTGTCTTTCTTTTCTCTTAATCATCTAGCTCTCAGCAACTTGCCGTCACCCATCCCGTTCCTTTTCTCTCCGGAGAGTAGTCTCGATGACTACTCTCCGGGAGGAGGAGGAGCCGCGACAAGAAGCCGGACGCGGAAGAGCACGCGAGTTCTCCTTCGACCTTCGAGTACTGGGTGAGTATATTCTTTTTTTCGTATCAACCAAGTTGTGTCAGACATGTATGAGAATGACACATCTCTCTCGGTCTCATATTCTTGCTCGGTTCATTTTATATTTCTTTAGTTTTGTGTTATTTTTTCTCTTTAGATGACCAATTTCCGTCGCGATTGCGGAATGGTAAGTGTCAATGTCTGACATTCATCTCATATCATTCTCTCTTTATACGTCATGTTGCTACTTGCTTTCGCAGGAATAAAGGACATTAGTAGGCACCGATGTGAAATGTGGTTATATGACACCAACGAGCGAGTTTTCCGTCTGAGTCCCGACATGGAAAATCCCTTTTTTGACTCGATGGACGGCGAGAGCATGGAGGTGCCGGTGGCGGTGGCGGGTTCGTCGTGGTGGGACTCTAGCGTGGGTACTTGGCGAGTTGAGTTAATGACGGTCTCTCTTTGTGTCATTCTTCCTTGTCCATTATTTATGCTGTTTTCTCAACTTTGCAGATGACCTCCTTTATTTAGCAGACAAATTAAAAATTTTTTAATTTTTATTGTTGTAATCGTTTGGGAATCATTTGGACAAGTTTAGGAAAATATTATCATAATTTGGGAAATATTTTATTTATAATCGATGAAAATTAATTTAGCGTTTAGTTAGCAGACATAATAAAGGAAAAAAAAATTTTTTTTAGCAATCAACTAGAAATTATTTGGGAAACATGTCTGAAAAGTTTCAATATTTAGGAAATAATAATTTCGTTGTAATAATTAAATTTAATATCTGAAAATCAGTTTCACCATTACGCGAAAATATTGGAACGTTCCAGCTGCGCACATTCCAATTGCGCATAGTCGTTTACAGTAACCTGGAGTTTTTTTGCTGGACTACCAATCAGAAACTTTTATACTAATTAGCCAACAAGCAAAGTGAGCATATTGGAGATCCATCCTAAAAATTTTCTGCCTTTTAAGGAATTTATTAAAATAACGCTTTATTTTGATATATGGAGTCACATCTACATATTTATATACTTTATAAATCACATGCTATTTTGGAATAATCATACTTCACTACACATCATGCATCCGAAGAAGAAGATTACCACATCATGCAAAAGGTAAGTACGAATTTCTACTTTGGTTGAAATAATTGTGAAAATAAATAATTATTCACATTGACATTAAATGATAATGTATATATTAAGTATTTCAGAATATACAATCTAACAATAAGTTGGAAAATAAAAAATAAAACGAGACACGTGTCTAATGATGAAGTACGTCGACGATAAATATTCTTTACAAGAAATAGTGAGTAAACGATTAATCTCGAAAAATTCGAAGGATTCTAACGCAATGTAATGCAATACAAATTTATATTTCTACTCCTATTACAGAACATGGATCACATGGATATGTTTGAGCGTCAAATCACACGAACAGATTTAGAAACGAGACAAGACTCTAGGATCATACACAGGTGATTAAATAGTACAAGGTTTTATCTAAATATATATTACAAGTGTTGTATATACTATCTTAATTCAAAATATATATTAAAGTACATAGTTGTTACTCTGTGATTTTCTTAAGTCTACCTCCTTAACTAGTCATTGTATGTGTATAATTTAAGATAAGTAAATTATAGCGTTACAAAAATATGTTTGGTAAATAATTTATTTTATAATAAGCATTTTTTACTTTAGAATAATTACTTTTTATCGGATTGCATTCAAATTGCGACATAAATGGCTCCAATCGGTGTAATTATTGTTGTCTCATCACAGCCTTCGATATTTGATTGCATATCATCACATTTGAGCCATCGACCTGAGGGTTTTTGACAGTAACCAATAAAGTGATTGGGAATGTGTTGGATGACCCCTATCAAGCTGAAAATAATAAATAGATTTTTGTATATCTATAATAAGTATATAAAATAATATATAAGTATATATATAAGTATATAAATAAGTATATAAAAGTATATAAAATAAACGTCATTTATGTATATTATTAAACATACCGGTACTGTTTTATAAATTTCAGTGTAACTGGAACATCTGTTAACCGGCATTTGTGGCCATGTGTTTCTTTGGGATGTGTTCTTGTATCCAAGTCAATAAATATATGGAAATGTGGACGAGTCGTTTCAATAACTGTTCCTGGGCAATTTTTTTGTCGACATTTAATATTGTAATAATGTTCATGGAATAAAACGGCGTCTTGCAATGCTTGAATACCTTTGGTATTGATCATTCTGATATTTATTTGAAAGTATGCAACATCCGTTGGTAATGATGATACACATTCCAGATTGTTACATTTAAATGATTTAATTGCACTTGGCTCAGTCGGTTCAGAACAACAAAAAAGATTCTTCCATATCGTAGTAATGGAATCTTCTGCAATCAACTTGTGTGGTTTGATAGACGGAGCTTTAGGGTCTTTTACAATGGGATAAAATTCATTTAAAAGGATAACGCGTTCACGAAGTATTTCTATAGTTGGGCCCATCTTTATAAATTTGCATACAAATTTTAATGCTCGATTATTCGATGACTGTATAGAAAAATGATATTGAGAATCATATAGTGCACCAAATTGCAATAGATGAATGATGTCATCAAACCCACAAGTTTTTTGAAGATCCACAGCAATATCACCAACTTTTATTATTCCTAATTTCAGTCCATTCTTCAAAAGAAAACCTCTTTTTCCTCCGTTATCAAGTCTCTCGTTAAGAAATCGTACTTGTGGATATGATTGAAAATAGAAACCTACTTTTGTAGGTTTGTTCTTACGACATTTTGGATATAAATTTTCCTTGTTACTTTTAGCAAGTTTAGTAAGTACTTTCTCGTCATCTGTTAATAATTTCGTGTAATCATGATCGATTGGTGTACTTGAGAAAATAGGTTCTTGCGTTGACAATTCAGCAGTCAGGACGGATTCGTTTTTCATAAGAAATTTGTCTTCCTCATAATTTTTAGAAAATTCATGAATATTATTGTTTGGCTGTATACAAAAGAAATTTTGATCAATAATGTTTGCACTATTGTCATTTTCAAAGTCGAGTAACTCAGAGAGAATTTGAGAAGTATCTTGAATATTTTTTTATTCTTTTTGGTTTTCAGGACTTAGTTTATTAACATCTACAAGAAAACTAGTCTTATTGACAAGTCCTTTCCACATTTCACCACTTTTTAAATCAGAGTCATGCACCATACGAGCCCTTTCGCACAATAAACTTATTGAATCGAAATTCACATTTGCATATGGTTGTTGTGATGAGGATCTTGATCCTTTGTTTGCTGAACTTAATGTTAGTTTTTGTACTGAAGATGCTGACTCAATGTCTGTTGGACATGGAAATGATACAGGTATTTGAGAAGAGAATTCTGATTGTTGGTCTAATGAATGTGCTGCTGATTCTTTCAAAGTAAGTTTTGGTCTTTTGCTTAGTATGCTTAGATTTGCTGCGGATTTTTGCGAGATATGGAATTCTTCATTAGCTGCATATGGAGTTGAAGTGGGATCCTTCAAGAAGCTTTCTAATTCACTATCGGATAAACATGATACTGATATAGGCTTTTGCAACAAGGATCTTGAGTCTTCATCAAATAAATATGAAGGTGAAACTTTTCGCGGAGCTAATTTCGATTCTTTAGGAGATGAATGTAAAATAGGTTTTGGCGAGACTAACCCTAATCTTTTCTCTGATGTATGTGCAGATGATATCGGTTGTCTATGATTATGATTAAAATGTTTTAATTTCGCTGCTACCTCATTAGTACCAGAATGCAAATTATCAATGTGTTCTTTTAAAAATCGAATTGCAGAACATGGTAAAGTAATACCCTCAAAAATTATTTTCTTCATTTCAGCAAAATATCCCTCTTGAGACGCTGTTGACGCATGCATTTGTTTGCCAGGGAAAGCCGCTGCAGTCCATATAGGAAACTCTTTGGCAATTCGTTCAAGTGGCTGTATGAATTCCGGAAAATAAAAACCGTTTACAGCTTTGCACTCCATCTTTTGCTGATCAGAAGGTGTAGAGATTGAAATAAGTCTTTTAATCCATTGATGAGTGACGGTTAAATTCTTATCATCTTTTTCTTTAACTGAATTCAAAGTATTTTCAACTTCCTTGTCAATATCGATATTTTCTATCGATGTCTCCAGCTTCTCGATAATCTGTCCACGTTCAATCATGTACTCTTCTAAAAGACGTCTAGCTTCAAAAACCGATATTTGTTTTCCTGATACTATTATACTTTCATCTTGGTCAGGATGTAATGCAACAATGCTTGTTAATTGAAATACATGTTCAAACTCTTGCACTGTTTGGCAATCAATCATTAAAGCGATTGTACGAAGATAAAAATCTTTAACAACAGGATGGCGTAGATCTTTAATACATTTCCACCTGGCAACAGCAGCCATTTGACGAGCCACATCCGCTCTAATTAGAGTGTTAAATGGTCGAGGTGTTTTATGTCCGTCTTTCGTTGCCCATTTAAAAAGAACGTCAATGTATTCCTTTAGTGTCATGCGGTTAAATGCTTCACACATGGCCAATAATAAAGCACGACCTAGATCAGCTACAGCTTCGCCTGGTATTGTCGCACATGTTCGTATCCATTCCTGAAGCCAAAATGTGATGAAGGTTGCGTCATGTTTTTCCGACAACATTTGGTACACAGGAAGAGTTTTACCTTCAAAATTGATGGTAACTGTGTATAAAAATATGTGGCCAGTTTTTTGCCCTGGGAAAATTTCAAATTTTTTTACCACTTTACCTGTGGCATCCAGACAAATTCGGGAAAATTCTTTCATTACTCGGCAGTATTCTTTTTCTACGAAAATTTGTTCTGGGCTGCAGTAAAAAACGTAAAACTTTTTTGCTCCAATATCACGGATAGAATTGCCATATCGAATGTCTCGTAACATGTTGCGGATGCTCGTTATTATATCCACTTTCTCGTCTGATTTAATTCCGAGATCTTCCTTGTTGCATTCCATCTTCGCTCGTCTGTAAATTTGACATTTTTGTATCCAAGGAAGTTCATTCTGTCCAAATTCCATATTCTCCGCAAGTAATTTTTGCCGATATCCTGCGACCCTTCTTCGTTTTAATTTTCGTCTAATAATTTTTCTTTCACAACCATTTAATGGTCTCTTAACTTCTTCGTGATAATCATTACGAGTATCACGTGTAGTGATTATTAAATGTAGTTTTCCATTGATTGGTTTTTTGTCGGCAACGCCAACAATTTTATTATTACATTTCTTACTTTTACATGATCCCTTGAACTTCAAATAAAAGTCAGAGGAAGGTTTAATGTCATTTTCATTTACATCCTTATGTTCCATACGTACATACGACCATTTGCCCAGGAAAGCACATGGGAATTTATACATATTCCAAAATGCTTTTGTGATTACGTTTGGCCAAACCCATGACTTCAATTTTTTCTGTTGTTTAGAAGTTGGATCTGGTTTTATTTGTTCCCATTCAGTGGGTGAAAGAACTAGAGGGAAAACATCAACGTCTCCATTTTCAACATCACAAAAAGATTTATCCGATTCAGTATTCTCTGATGGTTCCTCAATAGTATCATCTTCAATGATATTGACCACTGATCTTGGAGATTGAATATTTACACCCAAATTCTGACTGCTTCAAGATTTCCATTTTTGTTTTCTCTCACGTGTGTATAAACTGAATGTGGTTTCCATCTTCCATTAAACTCTTTGCTCATATCTTTCCAAATTTTTGCAGAACACGAAGGAAAATTGTTAGTATTCAAGTATTGCATATATTTTTGAATTAACAGAATTGCTTCTTGATTGGAAACGCTGCAAGGCCGACCCATCTAAAAAAGTAAAGAAAAAATATTACATATATTACTCTCAATCTTTATAGAGATCAGAGAAAAATAACTTATTAAATAGATCCAGATTATTATTATTTAGATAATATGGCAGATATATTATAATCATGAAAAATTATTAGTGATTCCAACTACATTTCCCGCACGGCATGTAACATTTCAGCAATATTACAGTATATTGTTGTAATATTATATTATTGAAATACTACATGCCGTGTGGGTTAACTGTTCTTACAAAAATTTACACTCACAGTGATATATTTCTTTTCTTTTTCACTTCCTGAATTTCTATTGAGGTTTAACAATAATATTTAACACTCAAATGAGGATTAGTAATAATACGCAGGAGAATAAAAACGAACGGAATCGTACTACCTTAATCAGGTAATCTTCTATTTTCATTTGTTTCATTGTTTGTCTGCTTTAATATGGCGCAAAGAGGTTATATTTTTAAAAATAACGTAAAAACAGATAATGTATTTATTGTGATTTTAACAACCGTATCTCATCTTGGCAAATATTCTAGTAATAGGAAAAAGCCAAAATACTATCAAAATTTTAAGATCGACAATATGGATCGTATTATTAATGTAACGCAATGATTTACTTACCTTAAAATATATCGGTGTCAATCGTCAATCTCTTTCGATAACGAAACTCTAATTGCATTTGTGATTTACAATGCCTCTTATACATTTCAAATACCTTTCTCATAAACATCTTTATGAATTTTCTTTTCAATTCCTGTGAAGAAATGTATGTCATGACGAAGGGTCCCAGAGGCATAGTGTAAAACGGATATCATCAATAAAATTGTTTAGTTAGGTTAAGTAAGATTAGGATAAATTTATATAATTTAATTGGTAATGTTTTACATGTACATCTAGGACTCCCTCTGTCATGAGATGAGATTACATGTCATAGATATGAATATCGATGAGATTAATTGTGCGAGGGAGAATTACCTTCAGCTTATTCCATATATTGTATCATCTAATTGTAATTGACACGCTACATACTGCACAGGTGTCATTATACAATGATCAATCAAGGAGGTAGACTTTAAGAAAGTCACAGAGTCTATTGTAACAATCACGCACTTTAACAGCTTTTGAATTAAGATAGTATATACACTTGTGATATATATATTTTGATAAAGCCTTGTGCTATTTAATCATCTGTGTATGATCCTAGAGTCTTGTCTCGTTTCTAAATCTGTTCGTGTGATTTGACGCTCAAACATATCCATGTGATCCATGTTCTGTAATAGGAGTAGAAATATAAATTTGTATTACATTACATTGCGTTAGAATCCTTCGAATTTTTCGAGATTAATCGTTTACTCATTATTTCTTGTAAAGAATATTTATCATCGACGTACTCCATCATTAGACACGTGTCTCAACCGTTTTATTTTTTATTTTCCAACTTATTGTTAGATTGTATATTCTGAAATACTTAATATATACATTATCATTTAATGTCAATGTGAATAATTATTTATTTTCACAATTATTTCAACCAAAGTAGAAATTCGTACTTACCTTTTGCATGATGTGGTAATCTTCTTCTTCGGATGCATGACGTGTAGTGAAGTATGATTATTCCGAAATAGCATGTGATTTATAAAGTATATAAATATGTAGATGAGACTCCATATGTCAAAATAAAGCGTTATTTTAATAAATTCCTTAAGCCTTGTCCACGATCCGAGAACTCTGTCCGAGTTCTAGTTCCGAAAAACGTGTAGCCAATAAAATTGTCACTTTTCCGTAAAAGCTGCTCTTTGATTGACTATAAATTTCTCGGAACTAGAACTCGGACAGAGTTCTCGGATCATGGACACAAGGTTTTAAAAGGCAGAAAATTTTTAGGATGGATCTCCAATGCTGACTTTGCTTATTGGCTAATTAGTATAAAAGTTTCTAATTGGTAGTCCAGCAAAAAAACTCCAGGTTACTGTAAACGACTGTGCGCAATTGGAATGTGCGCAGCTGGAACGTTTCAATATTTTCGCATAATGGTGAAACTGATTTTCAGATATTAAATTTAATTATTACAACAAAATTATTATTTCCTAAATATTGAAACTTTACAGACATGTTTCCCAAATAATTTCTAGTTGATTGCTAAAAAAAAATTTTTTTCCTTTATTATGTCTGCTAACTAAACGCTAAATTAATTTTCATCGATTATAAATAAAATATTATTTCCCAAATTATGATAATATTTTCCTAAACTTGCCCAAATGATTCTCAAACGATTACAACAATAAAAAATAAAAAATTTTTAATTTGTCTGCTAAATAAACGGAGGTTTGCAGATGCCGAACCGGGAGTTGGAGCTATGGGATGAGTTCACTCAACGTTTCTTCCGCTCCTCCTCGAGCGACGACGACGACGACGAGCCGATGGCGGACGATAAAGACGAGAATGATGACGCAGGCTCTCCGCCTGCAAAGCGTTCGCGCTAAGACGAACAAATATGTTGCTCTTGATATCGCGTACTATTCAGCACTTATCATTGTATGATTGTACTTTTTTTTTCTTTTCAGACGCGAGCGAAATGACAGATGACCGTGTAATACACGATATTTTTTATTTTATATTTTTTTCATCACATTCACTTTCTTAGTAAATATCTTTATTTTCTATTTCTACTTTCATTAATGAAAGATTACGAATCTCGCACATCAAACTAAACTAATTAAATACAACAGATTGTACAATTTTCAGATGGAGAGCATTGCCACTAATATTAATACTGTGGACACAAAAAGCACACAGAAATACGGGAATAAAAGGATACGATTGTAGGGCCCCGCATATATTACGCTATACTGTTACTAATAGGTGTAGAGGAACGTGATATTCCTCTGCCGCAAATAAACAGCACCAAAACCTCCCTGCAATTGCTACAAATTGATGAATTTAAATCTATACAAGTAATACAGTCGAAATAGATCGCATAATAAAAAAATGCCGAATGTTCTCCCATACCATGGATGTACACAATGACAAATACTCATATATACACGAAGTATCGCATGCAGCGTGTTTTCGCTTGTACACTTATGGGAGTTTCGAATTATCAGGGACTCTTATAACCGGTATAAAATCTAATGAAACCGCTATTCACCCGATCGTTCTACCCGGACAGGTAGATAACGATGGCCAATGTTCCGGAGGAGCATACTCCGACCCATACGGAACGTGGAGACATGATCGTACTGAACAGCGTAAAAATCACATTGCAAGATTACACTGCAAAGGTTCGATTGGGCGCTAATAGAGTACAACTTCGATCAAGAGTAACCTGCGAATTGCACTGATATGGAAGGCGAAAATACCTTCTGGGATCCAATGCCTGAAGACACTTGCAAACTCTATTTACAGTTCTTTGTTTCGCGGACTCGCAGACAAGATAATTGATTATACACAAGATCCACCGCAAATCATCTACTCACTAACTTTCTCAGACGCAGTTTTCGCCCTAGCCAAAACGGGCGAATACCAGACGTACGGTTACAAGCTCATTCGAATCGAGCACCCTAAATTAGTAATATTCGAAGGTCAACCTGAAGTAAAGATCTTTTAAAATCACAAACGCACGTCAAGTTTCGATCTTTTCACAAACATGAATTTAAAATTCCTATATGTGAAAAAGCACGTCTGCTCCCAAATAAATCAATTGTACAGAAATATACTATTACAATAATACAATCTCGAGTACCGGCTCATGCAGAACGCCTTAGCAATTGCCGCACGATCACTCAATATTTTCGAATATCATTTTATGAAAGGGCCCTGATATATGGCTCTTCTAACAGGCGAAGTTATCCACATAATAAAATGCATCTCTGTCAACGTAAAAATAGCTCAAACTTAAGAGTGTTACGAGCAACTTCCGGTAACAGGAAATACAACCTACTTCCTGACATCACAAACACATATCCTATAAGACAAGGAGCACAAATTACCTGCAATGCTTTGGCACCTTCCATGTATCAACTAGGAGGTAAATGGTACAAATTTTTGCTAAAACCAATAGAAGCGATACCACCCATCATTATGAAGCCTCTAATTAAACCGACATGGAAATATGCTAGTCCTGGAGCGTTGGAGTCCTGGAAAGTGAAGATCGTCAAGGTGGAGTCGCCAACATTCTTTTGGGTCTAAATAGAGAACGGGGCCGAGGAATTTGAAGAGTACCTCGAAGATCTCGCGGCGCATGGATCGGAAGAGCCACCTCCTGTATCATTGGGCTCACAACATCCGACTGAACGATCTAGTGGTCATTCGCGAGGGAAGATTCTGGCAGCGAGGAATCATAGGCCGGATTGAGAAGGGAGGCGATCACAGTCTTTCTGTAAGACTGGGGAAGAACCATCCGAAGAAGAATCACCGAATGTTACCAATTGGAGGAGAGATTTCACGGGTTGCCATGGCAAGCCATCCCTTGTGGGCTTGCAAATATCGAACCTATGGGCATAGCATCGAGGTGGCCCCAGAGAACTAACAGGCTGAGGCGGCTCCTCATCGAGAGGCGAGATGCATGGATGCGTATCCGTGCAACACATAACGACAGAGCCGCCGTCGTGGATATAACACTCGAGCGAAGCAGCGAGGAAGTGCCCGAGCTTAAGACGCTGTTAATCCGCATGGGATGCGCCCGACAAACCAGGGAATGTTCAGAGGCCACCGGAACAACTAACTCCGAAAAAGAAAAAACCCATATATACATACATAGCTTTTAAGTTACACCTTTAAAAAAAGTTTTTTTTAAATTAGTAATTAGAGTTTTACTACGTAATTAAAAATTAACAAAAATTTCTCTCTTGCAAAAAAAAAAATTTTTTATATTTTTATTACACTTATACACATAAAACACTTGTGCTATTTACTTTAATTTACTTTAACATAGATGTAAGTTTTATATGTCAATTATTAAAGTATCGTTCCTTTAAAAATGTTGCATGTACAACACACTTGTGTCGATCCTAAGATAAATACAAAACTTTTATACGTAAATTATATCATAGCATATCAACTTACTATTCCTTTTTTTTAGAATAAGTTTACCTTCTTTAAAATCTCCAATTAATGATTTTTCCGGACAAAACGAAATTGTTTCCCAACTTCTTAAAAAAAAGGTATATATATGTCTTTTTATTATTATTAATAATACATATATGCGCATGCATACATACACATATACCTATATATATACATAGATATGTATATATATATATATATATATACATATATAGGTATATATATATATATATATATATACATATATAGGTATATATGTGTATGTATGCATGCGCATATATGTATTATTAATAAAAAATGCATGTGGATATGTACATGTATGTGATCTTCGCTTGACTGTTAGCCCCGGTACGGACTTGCTTTGAAAAAAAGGGGGGACAAGGGTCTCGTAAATCAAAGATACATTAACAGATACCTCAGCATGTCAACTTAGTAAAAAGGCTCGTATAACAAAAAAAAAGAGAAATCTCTTTCCTGCGGCCTTGTGAAACAGGGTGGCGGCGGGACAGGACCTGGCTATGCATTCGTTACTCCCGACGATCAAATCCATAAGAGTTCCATGCCACTCAATGAAGCAATACAGCAACCTAAATGCCAGCAAATAGTAAGAGCCTCGGCGAAAATGTAAAAAAGGGAGAGAGACAGGTACTAAAAGCGAGAACTCTAGGAACCATACAAAAGGCCTTCCCAGATAGGCCTGTCATAAAAAGAAATGGAAAGGAGGTGCAATCCGAAACCTGTGACAGTCATGCGCATATAAATAAGACATATATAATAAAATAAATAACGAAAGAAAAGAATCTTATTATTTTATCGGAATATTAGAAGAGGGAAGACAACCAAATACAGAAGGAAAAATTAATACCTTAAAGAAAAATAAATAAATAAATAAATAAATAAAAAATATATATATAATAAAAGGGAAAAGGGAAGAACGGAAGAATGAAAGAAAGGGGTTTTGGTGGTCGCCTTCTCTTCCCTCCTTCTTAAAACTAACTAGAGAATAATAAAACTTATGCAGGCTCTGAACAAACTACAATTTTGTTAGAAGGGCCAAGACAGACCCATAAAACTCTTACTTACTGCATGTGTGCATGGAAGGACGAAAGAATAAATTCCGAAGACGGATTATTTCTTTCCTCCTCCTTTCAATAGATTTAAAATATGTACCTCTACTGATAGTAGGAAATTGCGCCGAATAAGTTGACGAATAAGAGAAATCACCTCACCTGCATCCTTGCAAATGTTGCGTTTCCATCCCCAACATTTGTCTAAGGCGGGGGGTGTCACGTCTAGAAGACTACACGATTTCTCTCATTCCAACACAAGGAAAAGCGAGCCATATATTTTTCTTAGGGGACTGACGACGGAGAGACCCACACGTGCATTTGCTAACCCTTTTTTTGTTAAAAGTCGAATCTTCTGAAAAGTAACAAAAAATAAAAAGGAATATAAAATTTAACAAAGGGACTGCTCGCACTTTTTGTTAAAAGTTAAATCTTCGAAAAATAACAAGAAATAAAAAGAATATAAAACCTAACAAAGGGTCTGCTCGCACGTGTGGCGTCAATAGACGATGGTCCTCCTTAAATAATAATTTATGCTTTTACGGCGAATTCTCTGAGAGCTAAGTACATTTTGAAAACCAAAAATGCGGTATTTATAAGTTTACGTTAGGATTGTCGTTCGCGTCGCGCCAGACTGTCGCGACGAGAACCTTTTTTTTATTAAAAGTCAAATCTTTCGAAAAATAACAAAGACCATTTCAGCTCCGGCGAAATCGCCCCATAAATTTTATGATTTACTTTTAAAAATTTTAAACTTTTAGAAGAGGGCAGTTTGGTCGAGCCATAAAGCAAAAAAGGATTTTAACGATCAAACTGCCTATAAGGAAACATAGACAAATCTATATAACCGATTCTCTAATCAACATTGAAGAAAACGAAAAGCGCTCCACGAATCCAAAAACACAAACCCGACGCTCCGACACACCCACCTTTCGATTTCCCTATATATAAACCCACGATTTCGGGGCTAGCGCGTCTTATACTCTCAGCAGTCTTACTCAGTCTTTTTCTTCGCGGGTTTTACTCATTGCCAGTCAGTGTCAGTTCGACCAAGTAAATAATTTAGAATCAGTGCCATATCATTTCGTGAGCCGACTAGACGCTGCACCCGATCTCCCAGGGCCCATCGAGCCAACGCAGCAATCCTTGAGAGAGTCTACTTCCGAACTACGAGAAATCAGCACGAGTGAGTCTCAACCATTTCTATTCGTTCTTCTGAGTTCATTCTGCCCATCGCGAACCGTCCCGCGTATTCTGACTCGCCGGAACATTTATCTACGATCGTCATTCCTTTCGCGCCACTTCGCATCTTGAAACTCGATTCTCTGGGTAACCAGGTGGGTCGAGCGCTCTTGATTCGGATTCGTAAATCTTAAAATTCCTTCCTTCTCGCGACCGAGTCTTGGAACTCGATTCTCTGGATAACCAGGTGAATCGAGCGCTCTTGATTCGGATCCGCGAATCATAAAATTCCTTCCTTCTCGCGACCAAGTCTTGAATCTCGATTCTTTGGGAAACCAACTGGGTCGAGCGCTCTTGATTCTGATTCAGATTCGCAACCACCATCCTTCTCTTCCATCGCTCCGATTTCGGGAAATGCCCGATCGACCACTCCCATAAAATTACCCTTTTTACTTGACGCAATAATTGATTCGATCAACATTAATCGTAGAGTCGGACCGCTCAGTAGCAGCGCCCCCACCGCGCTTTTCCAAACGGTCAGCCAAGCACAGGCGGAACCGATTCAATCGCCGAGTTCGTTGGGTCGTCTCCAACCTTCTGGCCGACCTCGTGAAGGAGGTCAGATATTAGTGCAGTCCCGCGAATACAGCCAACTAGGCCCAACGGCACCACCATCGCCACCCTCTCGTAGCTTTACACCGCCGCCACGCGCTCGTGCGCCATCACCTCCACGAACACCCACACCGCCGCCACGTGCTCACTCCCCGTCGCCTCTCCCCTCTCCTGCGTCCGTAGCAACCCTGGTCTGGCCGGAAACACCGGTCTCCGTACACTCTCCCCCTTCTTTTTCTGCACAGAATAGCCCTCCTCGTTTTCCGTCTCCTTTTTCTGCAGATAATAGTCCGCCTCATTCTCCGTCTTCTTTCTTTTCGTATTCTCACTGGCCATCTCCTTCATACTCCTCCACATTATCTCCCACCGCAGGTCTCAGGCCCGCTCCTCCGCTCTTTCCACATCCAGCATCAAGTTTCTGGAAGAAATTCCATTCGAGGCTCCTCCCTCTCCCGCGCACAATCTTTCCTGTCCTTCATCCCCGGCAAATTCCACCTCTAGTGTGGAATTTCTGGAAACCATCTCTCTCCTTCCTCCTAGGCCTCGTCGCCTGTCTCTCGAGGAGTTCACAAATTCTATCACATCCTTTAAGCAATCCTCCAGGCCGATTCCCCGCGACGCTGTTAAGGTAACTCCTAATGGCGTCGATCTTAATAAATTCCGCGAGTTCATCCAAGAGGCTCGACCCGACCAAGTAATTCAAGTCTACCTATCACATGATACTCTCCCTTATTTAGTCCCTGTCTCTCATTTTCACAATCTATTTCCCCCTTCCACGGCTACCCTCCAAGAAATTCCTTAATTCCTTCCTCCTTAATACGTGCCCAGCTTCCGACGTGCATATCATCGAAAATTACAAGATGTATACTTCTCAAGAGTATACCGATATGATTATTACATACGGAATGGCAGGAGAAAACATACGTGCTGCCGTTCGTCTTTACGCGGAACGATTCACCAACCGTCAACATCTAAATTACAATGTAATTTCGAGATGTATCCGACGTACTAGAGAGACGGGATCCGTTATGCCTAATTGGCGAGAAACTGGTGCACCTTTGCAACGTCGAGTCATCGATGAAGAAAGGATTTTGGATGCATTCGAGGAGAGAAATAGCGTTCGTCGTGCCGTTGATACGCTACATCTTTCTCGAAACACCGTGCACCGTTACGCCAAAACAGATTGCACCCGTATCATCATCTGCGGGTGCAACAACTTGTTGCGGGAGATGAAGAGCAGCGCATCTACTTTTGTGAAAGTATTTTTACTATCTTTATTTAATGTTTATGCTTCTTTTAATAAGTATTAATTAACTGTGAAATATACAGGATTCCTCGCGCAGTGTCGGCCGAACGCCCTTTTCCCCGATCGCATCCTGTGGACGGACGAAGCGACCTTCACACCAAATGGCGTGTTTAACTCTCATAATTTCGTATTATGGAGAGAGGAAAATCCGCACGTCATTCGCCAAGGTGCATTCCAATATCGCTGAGCGATAAATGTTTGGGCAGGGATAAAAACGAATCAAATTGTAAGTAGTAACTTTACGAGCTACAAAATTTTATCTCTGTCTCTCCCGCAGATTTTTAAAATCATTCTTTCTTGGCAATTTTCAGATCGGTCCCTATTTTCTCCCGCGACGTTTAAATGGGGAAAATTATTCGCAATTTTTAGAAAATGAGTTGCCCGGCCTTCTCGAAGACGTTCCTCTTCGCGACCGAGAAAAACTCCAACAAAAATTTTCCAACACGACGGGGCTCCTGCACATTTTTCGATACACGCGAGAAATATTTTAAACGCGTAATGTCCAGACAGATGGATGGGTCGAGGTGGCCCAATTATTTGGCCGACACGGTCGCCGGATCTTAACGTGCTCGACTAATTTCGTTTGGGGTTACATCAAAGATTTAGTCGAACACAGGCGTGATGGTACTGAGGCTGAAGTACGAGAAGAAATTCTCGCAGCTTTCAATACTATCATGCCAGAAATGGCGTACCGCGCTACGCGCAATATTACTCGAAGAGCCGAATTCTGTTTGCGAGAACGAGGAAGGCACTTCGAACAGTTTTTGCATTAAAATATTCTCATATTTTAATGCAAAGTGGATTAAACCTACTGGGGATACCACTTAAAAAAAAAAGCGCCATGCTATCTACCCTAAGGTGGTGTGGAAATGATAGCGCTGTATCATTTCCTTCCCATAAAAAAGAAATTATTTTTTGACTCGCGATCTTATTTCGCGATTGCTATTTATGCATGTATGCATGTACACAAAATATTTTTCAGAAAATTTAATTTTTATTTAAAAAAGGCAAACAACTTCATAGCTCGGAACGGGGGTCTATTGTTACGCGCCAGCCGTGCCATTGTCGCGTATAGTAAACAATTCCTCGGGGGCTTAGCAACGACGACGCTGGGCGGTTGTATCTCGTCGCGCGCATGTCTTCGCCGGTAGGCCGGGCTAATACGGCGATTTTTATAAATTTATAACTCGTGAACTATTTCGAAAATTGCAAAATGGTATAGGACTTTTCGATTCAGTTTCGTCCGCTCTACCTGCATACAAAAATAGTACCCACAATTCTGGGACACCCTTATATATATATATATATATATATATATATATATATATATATATATATATATATATATATATATAGTAAAGAGTAACCGTTTTTCACGTACAAACGTGTTAAATTTTATTATATTTGTGTATTTCGCGTCTTATTACGTAACCTACAATGGGGAGTAGAGGACAATTACATGGTAGACTATCTAAGAAGAAATCATTTTTTACCAGGTGAGTTAATTAATTTTTTTGTAAATTTGGATGGATGTGACGATTCAAATGAAGGCTGTAAAACAAAGTAATTTTTTAAAACAGTATATGAAATAAGTTTAAGGAATTAGTAAATTGACATCAATATCAGTAAATCGTTACATCGAAACAATTCGTAGCGTGAAATTAATAGCGTCATTTGATTACCTTATAATATACGAAAAAATCAATTATTGTAATCACTATACATACTATATATTCGATTTTGTATCTGTTATATTAGAACAGTAATTCATGCACAAAAATTATATGTATATTACTTACATTGAATAACTTATATATAAATTTGGTACGTTATTTATCACTTTTATTTGAAAATCCTTTAATTATGAATAAAAGATATTAATTTTATGACTACACTATTAGAAGCAATGTGTGAATATCATACTTTTGGCGCGTGATGTGTGACCCCTGTTAGACGTTTATGAGTGTGTGAATTTTTAAAAATGTGTGATATTCATACATTGCTTCTAACAGTGTATCAGTTACCATCAATATGTAATACAGTATGCAGTTATAGATTTTCAATATGTAAACCTGTTTGTAAATCTTCATAGAGCAAAAATATAATAAGATATCGAATTTGAAAATAAATTCCACAGGAGATATTATATTCGATGTATTATATTGAAAACATATAATAATAGTAACATTTAACATAGTAACTTTTCCTTTTATACTTATTTTAAATTTTTTAAAGATAAAATTTATTTTTAGTTTATTTACATATTTAGATATAAAATATATTAGTCGTAATACCAATATTACTATTACACATATTTTGAAGTAATACGTCGAACATTATCTCCTGTAAAAGGAATTTATTTTCAAATTCAATATCTTTTTGCTCTATGAAGATTTACACATAGATTAATACATTGAAAGTCTGTAATATTGCATAATATTGTAATACTGATAGATCACAGTCGGGTGCTCCGTAGAATGAAATAACAATAACGGTCGACAGTCGTCGCGTCTGTTATTGTTATCATTCCACCGACCACCCGACTCACTCGCACGCAGCAATTCCCCGCGCGCGACGCGGGATCGTGCACGGATGTCCGGACTCTAGTCATAGCTCATAACCCGGGAAAAAATTTTTTATATATGAACATGTAAGGCACAATCCAGTAAAGCCCGCCACTTTTGGCGCTGTATCCCGCGGCGTGCGAGATATCCTTCCGCGGAACTATGCGCGCGCCGGCATGCTCGAACGCGGCCCGGATCTCGGGACTTGAGTCCCGGCCGCGAGAGTAATAGCATCATCTTCTCTTCGGTCGTTTTCCCGTTTATTCCCGTCTGTTCATCTCAAGTGTTGTGTACGCGTCCGGTTTGCTTTAAGTTACTTTCCCCGGCGCTTTGTGATAATAAGTATAAGTACCAGTAACCAGTAACACGCATTCGCGTCCTGTTTATAACCCCGTGCCTTGTGGTCATGTTGCTTATTAAATATACATATTTAATCGATATCGTCTGTCGCCTTTATTCCCCACTCTCGACCCTCCTGACATCCCTTACAAACATATATACATATATATAATTATATATAAATGTATATAATTATATACGAAAATATGTCCATATATGTTCATACTAACTTCCTTCCTTTGTAAAATTTCTATTTAATATAAGAAAAATAATAGTAATAATAAAAACACAATATAATTAAACAAATAATTTTTGCAATGTTTTTTTGCAAAAAATTCTGTTTGAAAATATGAGGAAAGATTACCCATATAAAATCATATATGAGACTTCCGTTTCCGGTGGCAAGAGCGAGTGGTGTGTGTGCGACAAGGAGTGAGTGTGAGAGTGTGTAGGGAAAAAAGAGAGATAGGGTGAAGGCATAGAGAGGTGGATGAATAGCGGAGGGTCGAGTGAAGCAGCGAAAGTGGAGGGGTAGAGCGACAGTAAGGGAGGAGTGAGATAGAACGGATATTAGACAGGCGGAGAGCGTAGGTTAGGAGCGGCGGGAAGGAGCATAGAGTAACGCGTTAGAGAAGGCGGCAGAGCGAACGGAGCAGAAGAAGGTGTAGGAAGTGCGGGAGGGTGAGAAAGTGTAGAAAAGAAGTAAGTAGGAGAGTGATAAGAAGATGAGTGAGAGAGTTATGAAAGGGAAGGAAATAGAAAGGAAAGAAGAAGAGGGGAAGGAAATAGAAAGGAAGGAAGAAGAGGGGAGGGAAGAAGGCAGGAAGAAGGTGGGGAGGCCAACAAAAATTGAAAAAATGATAAGAGAGATCAAACAGCCTGCCGATAGTGGACTTTATTAAAACAGGAGAGAAAAGGAAAGGGATGCAAGAGGAGGAGAGGGAGGAGGAGGAGTTGGAAGCGTTCAAGAAAAGCGCGAGAGTGGTAAGATCACCGGTGGAGTCGGAGGAAGGGAGATAGAAGGAAGTAATAAAAGAAATGAGAACGGGCTTTAATGAGATAATGAGAGAAATGAGAGAATTAAGGGAGGAAAGAGAGGAGATGAAGAAATGGATGGAAGAAATGAGGAAAGAATGGGAGAAAGAGAAAGAAGGACTGGAAAGAAGGTTGAGCGAGATGAAAAAAAAGATGGAGGAGTGGGAAGGAAGAGAAAAAGGAAAAGGAAAAAGAGAGAGAGAAAGAGGAGAGGCAGAGAAGAGGCCGGGAGAAAAATGGGGGGAAATGGAGGGAAGAATGAGGAGATTGGAGATGGAAGGAGAGTTGAAAAAGAGAGAAGAGAAAAAAAAATGTGATAATAAGAGGAGTGGAAGCAAAGAAAGAAGGAGAGGAAGGACTGAAAGAAGAGGTGAAAGAGATAATAAAAGAGACAGGAGCGATAGCGAAGATAGAGACAATAAGGAGGATAGGGAGGAAGAACGGAGAAGGAAGAGAAATGGTGTGGGTAAGGTTTACGAGTGTAGAGGAGAAAATAGAAGTAATGAAAGGAAAGAGAAGACTAAGAGATAGGAAAAAGTGGATAACGGACGATTTAACAGAAAAGGAGAGAAGAATAGAATGGATGATAAGGAGAGAAGCAGAAAAGAAAAGGAGAGAGGGGAAGAGAGTAGGAGTGGGGTATATGAAGATGTGGGTAGAGGGAAGGTTATGGTTGTGGGATGAAGAAAAGGAAAGCTGGAGGACGAGTGATGGAGGGGAGATGAAGGAAAGAGAAAGAGAGGAAAGTGTGGAAAGAGGAGAAAGAATGGAGAAGGTTTTCGCCTAGGGGAATCTGGCGAGAAGAAAAAAAGAAAAATAAAAGTAAGAGGAAGGAGAAGAAGGAGGAGAGGAAGAGAGAAGAGGAGGAATATAAAATAGGTTTTTGGAATGTGGCAGGTTTGGAAAATAAAGATAAAGAGTTTTGGGAGAAATTGGGCGAGTGGGACGTGATGATTTTAAGCGAAACGTGAGTGCAGGAGAAAGGATGGGAGAGGATAAAGAGAAGGATGCCAAAAGGGTTTATTTGGGAAGTGCAAGAAGCGAGAAGAAAGAATAGGAAGGGAAGAGCGATGGGAGGAATGGTGATGGGAAGGAAAGAGGAGATAGAAGTGAGGAGAGAGAGAAAGAGAAAGAAAGGAAAAGAGGAAGGAATAATGATGGAAGAAATGAATTTAGGGGGAAAATGGTGGAAGATAGTAGGAGTGTACATAAACAAGGATATGGATCGGAAGATGGAAAAATTAAGAGAGTGGATGGAAAATAAGGAGGAAGGGGTAAGAGTATTAATAGGGGGGATTTTAATGCGAGAACGGGAAGGAAAGGGGGAAGAGTGGGGAAGAGGAGTGAGGAGGAGACGGAGAAGAAGGGAAGGAAGTCAAGAGACAAGATAAATAAGGATAGCAAAAAATTATGCGAAGTTTTAGAGGAGCTAGGGTGATCGATAATGAATGGAAATATGGAAGGTGATGAAGAAGGAGAATGGACATATACAGGAGGAAGGAATGGAACGGTCATAGATTATGTGCTGGGAAGAGACAAGGGAGGGAGTGAGAAAGATGAAGGTGGAGGAAAGGATTGACTCAGATCACCAACCGTTAACGGTGTGGGTAGAAGGGAGAGAGAAGAGAGAAAAAAGGAAAGGATGGAGGATGAAAAAAGGAGGGAAAGGAGTGTGGACAGAGGAGGGAAGAAAAAGATTCGAGGAATACTTCGGGAGGAAGAAGGAGGAAGTGAAAGAGGGAGAAGAAGAATGGAAGAAACTAAAAGAGAGAGTAGGGGAGGTGGTGAGGAGAGTGGAAAAAGAGTTGAAGGTAAAGAAGAAAAGAGGATGGTGGGATGAGGAATGTAGAGAGAAAAAAGGAGAGGTGAAAGAGGAACTAAAAAGGTGGAAAAGGCAAGGAGGAGAAGGAGAGAAGTATAAAGAAGCGAAGAGAGAATACAGAATGTTATGTGAGAAGAAAAAGAGGGAAGGGGGAGAAAGATGGGAGAAAGAAATGGAAAAGGTGAAAACAGAGAGGCAGGTATGGAAGGTAGTGAGAGGGGAGAGAAAGAGAAAGAAGGGAGGAGGAACGGGGCAAGGAATAAAGATGGAAGAATGGGAAAGATATTTTAAGGAATTACTGGGCGGTGTGAACTGGAGGATAAGAAGAGAAGGAGAAAGGGTAGAGAGCGGAGCGGCAAAGGAGGAGGAGATAAGCAAGGAGGAAATGGAGAGGGCTATAAGGAAATTAAAAGATGGGAAGGCAGCCGAAGGGGATGGTATAGAAAATGAAGTATGGAAGTATGGAGGAAAGGAAGTGAGAGAGTGGCTATGGCAGATATGTAACAGAGTCTGGAAAGGAGAGGGATGGCCAGAGGAGTGGAGAGAAGGAGTGGTAGTGCCGATTTTGAAGAAAGGGAAAGGAGGAAGGGTGGAGGACTACAGAGGAGTAACGCTGACGCAAACGGCATATAAAGTATACACAGCAATACTGATGGAGAGACTGAGGGAAGAGATAGAGACGAAAAGGATACTGCCACCGAGTCAAACGGGTTTCAGGAAAGGGATGGGAACAATAGAGCAAATTTATACAATAAATTATCTGATAAACAAGAAGGTGGCAGAAGAGAAAGGAAAAATGATAGCCACATTTATAGATATGAAGGCGGCGTTTGACTCGGTGGACAGGGGGATACTGGTAGAAAACATGAGGAAAAGGGGCGTGAGGGAAGGGCTGGTGATAAGATGTGAAGAGGTGCTGGAGGAAACAGTGAGCAGAGTGAGAGTAGGGAAGAAAGAAGGGGAAAGATTTTGGACGGAGAGAGGAGTGAGGCAGGGGTGTCCTTTGAGCCCTTGCTTATTCACCCTGCTGATAGCGGACATGGACGAGGCGCTAGAGGAGGAGGGTTGGGGAGGAATAAAAGTGAAAGAAAGGAAAATTTACTCCTTGGCGTACGCAGATGATGTGGTGATTTTGGCAGAGGAGGAGAATGGGATGCAAAGAATGGGATGCAAAGAATGATAAAGGGACTGGAGAGATATGTGGATGGAAAGGGCCTGGAAGTAAATGTGGAAAAGACGAAAGTGATGAGATGCAGAAAGGGAGGGGGGAGGTGGAAAAAGGTAAAATGGAAATGGAAAGGAAAGGAGTTAGAAGAAGTGAAGAAATTTAACTATCTAGGATACACGCTGATGGCAAATGGAGGTCAGAGAGAACATATAAGGGAAAGGGTGAGGAAGGGAGCGGTGATAATGAGAGAGGTTTGGGGGATAGGAAAAAGAAGATTTGGAAAGGACTGGGCAAGAAGAATGTGGCTGTTCGACAGGCTGGTATGGACGGTGACGGGCTACGGAGTGGAGATATGGGGGTGGAAGGAAAGGGAAGAGGTGGAGAAAGTGCAGGATAGATTTATAAAATGGGTCGCAGGAGTAGGAAGGAGTACACCAAGCTACTTGGTAAGAGACGAGTTTCAAAGAGAAAAGCTGAGGGGAAGGGCGGGTCTAAGAGCATGGGGATATGAGAGAAGACTAGGGGAGGGAAAAGGAGGGGAACTGGCCAGGTTATGTTGGGAGGACTGAGAGAAAGAGCAAAGAAAGGATCAGCAGTGGAAGAGTGGGAGGAGAGGAAAGAATATTATGAGAAGAAAGGATGGAACCTGAAAGAGACAGAAAGGATGAGGGAAGAAGGGGAAATGAGAGGGGAGGAAATAATAAGGAAAGAGAGGGAGATGCAAAAGAAAGAGAGTTGGGAAAGGATAAGGGAGTCTAAGTTTAATAAATGGTATGGAAGAATAAAAGGAAAAGGAGTACCGGAATATTTAAAAGAGGGATGGATGGAGGAAAGATGGCAGAGAATAGCAAGACATAGGTTAGGTGACGGGATGAGAGGAAACAGATATTGGGAGGGTGGGGAGGAGAGAAAGTGTAGATGTGGTTGGGGAGAGGAAACGTGGGAGCACGTTTGGGAAGAATGCACGAGTTGGGGGCGGAAGAGAGGGTGGCAGGAGGCGGTGGAGGGGATTCTCGGGGAGAGGGGGGAGGGAGAGGAGTGGATGATAAAGTGGGAAGAGATGAGGGAAGGGAAGGAAGAGGAGAAAGGCAAGAGGATAGAAGGAGGTGTGAATGAGGAAGGATTGGAAAGAGAGAAGCGTACAGCGGAAACGGAGGAATGAGTGTGGATGTATGGATGGATGCGAGTGTGTGTGTCTCTCTCTCTCTCGGGCGAGCGAATACATAGATATAAGTGTAAAGATAAGTTAATTGTAAGCGGAGCGGAGGTCCGCGTGTACCCCGCAATGGGAATAAACTATTATTATTAAATAAAAATATATAATCATATATATTTATGATTGAAAGTATATGTAAGTATGAATATGATGGTCAATTTTTCCTTATTTCTTTCAAACTTAACTTTTTGTAAAGAAAAATTGTTTGAAAATTATCCTTTTAATTATTTCTTATGTTTTCTTACTATTACTACTATTTTTGTTATATTAAATAGAAATTTTACAAAAGAATCTAGTATAAATATATATGGACATATTCCGTATATAATTATATATATTAATATATTTTTATATATGTTTATAAATATTTATATAAATTTACGTTTTTATGTGAAAAATTATTTCCCGGAAATTCATACGTTATCCATAATTTTAGGATTTACAAATAAAACTGATGAATAACACAATATAAATTATTAAATGTATGCTCATAATATGCACATCATTTTTGAACTTGAACTTATTTTTTCAATATAGAAGAAATCGAATATATGTATACACTGACTTCAATCAACGATTGATTTTTATGAATATTGTGAGACGATAGCGAATAATGCTATGATTGATAAATGCTATATTGATTTCGCGTTGTGAGATGTTTCGACATAACGATTGAACGTACAATTTTGAAATTAATTTCTTTGTTGCACAGCCCTAGTTTATATTTGTTTTATGTGTGTGCGTGTGTGCACGTGCGTGTGTGCACGTGTGTGTGTGTGCACATAACATTTTTATATATATGAGTTAAAATATATTTTCCAAAAGTTTTGGAATGTAATTTTATTGCAAAATGAATACACAGTAAACTTAAAATTAAATTAATATTTCAGATTCTATTTGTCATAGAGACATGAGCCAAAGTGTATTGTAAAGAAGAAAAAATATGCTTCTATAAAATATTTTATTTATAAGGAATACATTGAAAATTCATGTAGTTATAAAGAATTGAATAGTAAAGTAATTTTTATTTTTAAAACTATAATATTTCCTTTTCTTTTTAATTTTTATATTAAATTCTTCATTGAAGAGCAACCCCCAACTAGCTCTGGCTCTATAAGCGGAGTATTTATTGTTTTTATTTTATAAAATTAATATTGTTTTATTATCAATGAAACACTACTTTATAAGAAATTCTATGTGTTCTGAAAATTTTATCTTAAAATATTTAAAAGTAATGTTATTTGCTTTAAATTTTCAGATATTGGAAGAAAAAATAACTTTTGCATTTGCAAAATAATTTATTTTCAGTTATTGTTGAAATATTATGTTTGATATAATGTTCTAGTTACAAATATAATAAAGTAAAAGAAAATAATATTTATACGTGCTTTAACAATTCACTAATAAATATTATGTAGCACATAATATTTATAAATGAATGTATTTTCAAAATCAAATGAAAATCCATTCAGAAGATTTAAATAATATTACAGTATTGTTGATAAAATTTGAGTAACATTTTTTATATTGGCAAATGCTAGTTATTTTCTGTATATATACATTTTTTTCTAAAGATCGATTTTGAACGAAAAATTTGATTTTTATTAATATAATCCTTCATTTTTATTAATAATTAACTGTACATAAATATTATTTTTAAAAGTATTTAAAGGGACCCCACTTCTGACACCCAAAAATCAGTCCTAACTTTATGATTTTTTTTTGAGAAAGTAAACAACTTGATTGAAAAACCAATTTGAGAGTTTTATTATACATCTTTTCTAGTGTACAAAATAATTTTTTCATTTCGTTTGAACCACAAAATGGCGGCTTCCTAATCCAATTACGGAAACACCTTCCGTGAGATGGACTCAAACGGTGTGCACGATTTCGGTATAACAGTCCAATCTATGCACACAAAAAAATGATATCATCTACACCAATATGGTTAGCGTGTGACGTAGGGATTTTTTAAAATATAGGTTTTTCTTGAAATGGCGAAGAAAAATTGCATTTTTGCATGGTTTGAAGAAAAATTGCATTTTCGAAAAAAAATCGTCTTTAATTGTCGATTAAAAAAACTACAAAATATTTTTAAAAATCCCTACGTCACACGCTACTCATAACGGTGTAGATGTCATTTTTCTTTTGTTTGCATAGGTTGAACCTTTTTTATGAAATTGTGCACACCGTCTCATGAAAGATATTCATGTAATTGGACTAGGAAGTTGCCAATTTTGTGAGATAAAAACATTATTTTGTACACTAGAAAAGATGTGTAATAAAAACTCCCAAATTAGTTTTTCAATCAAGTTAATCTTTTTCCACAAAAAAATTCACAAAAGTTAGTATTGATTTTTGGGTGTCAGGGGTGGGGTTTCCTCTTTAATGCCAGATGCGTAAATCGTGGGCTGGCTAGTTTTAAACAGTCAGAGACGTAAATCGTGAGCTGACTAGTTTTAAATGATCAGAGGCAGTTATCGTGAGCTAACTAGTTTAAATAAAAAATCAGAGGCGTAAATCGTGAGCTGACTAGTTTTAAATGATTAGAGGCGTTTATCGTGAGCTGATTATTTTTAAAATATAAAAATGTAAGCATATATAATGGTATGTACAGTTAATTATAGTAAAAATGAAAGAAAATAAGGGCTACAATGTAATACACATAACTTTGGAATATAAAAACTGGTCAAACTTATATAAGATGATACTTTATATTATTATAATTATTGTATTATTGTATTATTATAAAAATTATTATTAATAACAAATATGATGTCTTTTTATTTCCAATTGCAATAATATTTAACCAGACACTTATTCATATTGTTGTTTTACAAGCGACAGCAATTGAAAAAGGAAGCATCTGAAAAGGCCCAAAATGGAACAAAAATTTCTGAAGATACTGGCAATGAATCTATCGATTTGTCGGAGTCAACGCAGTCACTCTCCGGTACGATAGATTCGCAAACCAGTACTGAAGAAAAGCAGTATCTAGAGTTAGCGACAGTAAAAACAGGTACGTTTGAAAATGTTCAAAAATGTGAAGCTGGCAATATTCTTGTCGTCGAAAAAGATAACCTATATATGAATACACAATATCATGAGCCTAAAAGTCGTCGCATTGTGGACATATCTTTTTACAACAAAGAGATGCGCAGAACATTTAATAACCACATGCGAGGAATACAGTGTCAATTTGATAATTGGAAATGCATTGCAGATCGTCGCGTAGGGTTTGTTTAAAAACAGCCGCGCTCGCGTTCATCATATCCACGTTTCAAATTCACGATGCTTCCGTAGCACACTCGAACAGCTCGTTGCTAAGCGGGTTCCGCTGCTGCTTTCAAACTGTTTTGGTTCGTCTTATCGAAAATCTGAGACGGAGCGGACGCGTGAATCTTGCGAGAGCAATTGTGAGCTGTGAGTGGTTTAATAGTCGTGTACTAAAAGTGCCTCGACGGCATCTTGTTCCTGATTCTTTTATCAGTTCCAGGGTACTCGTGTAGTACGGCCTGTTTGGTTTTCAACACTTTATTGTCTTGTGTGCACACAACGATTCGCCGTTATATCTATGTGGATTTCAATCACGCTCTTTACCATCCAAGAGGTGCTCGTCGCACTTGCCTTACAAGGGGACCTTGAAACTCATTGTATCGATAGGTACACACGTCAAACATGTAGGGTAAACGGATAAGACGCGCTTCTCAAGAATTCGCGAGAAAATCGAGATTGAAAAATCTCAACTCATGTATAAACTAGTGGAATAGACCATTTCATCGAAGTGTCCGTAGCGCTGCGACAACGCACCGGACTTATAATTTTGAGGTTAAGTGGGTTGCGGGTTCGAATCTCGACGAATAATTTTTTATTTTTTTTTAATAAAACTTTTTTAAATAATATATAATTACATAAAATAAATGTGTATTACGTGTTATATTTTATTTATTGTATATTGTACAAAAAATTAATTTTTCTTTGCCTAGAAAATTCGTTTGTCGAATAGCTGTATAGAAATAAAAATATATAAATTGATTATGTGTCTAAACAATAATAATAGCAAAGTCAGGGCTACACAAATAAATGACATTTTATTTATTTATTCATATGTAGAATTAGTAGAATTACAATTTGATGCGATTAATAGATTAGGAAGTAGATGAAACATTACATGTTGCAGGATGATATTTATCGTAGAAGCAAGCGAAACAATAATTTGTAAGACATCTTGCGCATCTTATGAAAGACGCGTTTTTGCAGTTACATGATTGTTTTAAAATGTCAAGCGAAAAACATACTTCATTGACATTCACAAATACTTCTCTCTCTTCTGTCAATTTCGATGCAAACCACGCATACCGCAACATATTATTAAAAATTGGAGCGGACAGTTGGTGATGTATGATAGAGTGAATTTTAATACAATCTTCACGAGACGATATTTCGCGTTTTTGCTCTAATAAAAATGAACAATTCTGTAGACGCTTAATTAAATTTTTTACTTGTCTATAGAAATAGACGTCGCACGGTTGGCATAACGGTGTGCACTTTGGAGGAATAACTTTAATCGTACATGTCTCTACATTATTTTCGTCCAGAAAAATTTCATCATATAATCCAGGATTTGTTTGTCCGCCCCACGAATCTATCAATAAAAGGAGTTTTTCCTGTCTTACGTATGGTAGTAATACTTCTTTTAAAAATTGTATATATAAATGTGTCGTGAGTTTTCCAGACTTCGAGGATGTTACTACGACATTATAAATTTTAACAAACTCATCGACAGCTTTTCTTACTTTGGGACCGAACTCGCCTGTCGCTTCTTGCAAACATATAAATACAAGCGGTATTAATTTCCCAGACATGGTAATTGCATATTGGGCTGTGTATGAATGGCTGATTTTATTAATATTTTGCCGTTGCACGAAAATTGCTTTCTGCCCTCGTGTAGACAGAGTTCAATCGTATGTTGATTGATGTTGACATCCTGTAACATATTATAAAATCATATTGTTATACACAATTAAATACATTACCGATTATAGTTACAATGTATCTTATGTTATTTTGGAACAAAATTTACCTGTTTGATCTGTATTGATGATAAAATCCTTAAAAAAATTGGGTATTAATAAGATTGTTTCCGGAAGACATCTGCTGCAGCCAGTATTTCATCAACTGTGGCAGTTTCTTTTGCAGTAACGTATTTTGTAATTTTCCTCTGTCTGAGATTCTATGCTGCTTTTTAAATTTTGTGACCCACGAATCAGACGCCTTAAAAGAAAAGTCTTGAAACTGACTTGCAGCACTCAACACCCATTGCTGCAAATTCCTGGTTGTAACTTGTTGGTAATTAGCTCTGGCTTCCATAAAGCGATCATACGTCCAGGAGTCAATGACAGTGTATTTATCGATAGTTGTTCCTCCACGTTTAATATCTTCTTCCCATCGTCCCAAATGTTTCATATTTTTTAAACGTGAACATCCTTTTTTCTGTAAATTTTTCAGACTCCACTTTGGATGTAGCTTGGCCAAATTGACAACTTTGATCTTGTAATCCAGAGGAATGTAGTCTATTGATTTTTTTTCTTCTTCCAGAAATTTATATTCGTCAATATCGCCTTTTTCCTCGTAAAACTGACCACTATCATCGTCAGATTCTTCTGTAATTAATTCTTCTGTTTCGACAAAAATCTTATCGCCGCCAAAGCGGACTACCATAGTTTTGAATTAGAAATGCTAGCGGTAATCAAAGCAATAGAGATTTTATATTCATTTATATGGTCTTGATTTTACGGTTGTAACAGACTGTCATGCTCTTGTGTATGCAGTCAACAAAGCACATTTAAATCCGAGAATTGCTTGTTGGACATTACGTTTGCAAAATTATAAATTCAAAGTTGTTCATCATGCTGGAAAGCGGATGGAGCACATTGATACTCTAAGTAGGATAGTTACATACATCGAGATGATGCCTTTAGAAAATGAATTAGAGTATCGTCAATTAAAAGATCCTAAGTTAAATGCCTTAGCGCAAGAATTAGAGTTTGCGAATAATGATTAATTTGAATTACATAACAGGTTAGTGTATCGAAAAGCCTCTGACAAACCTCGATTTGTATTACCGGACTCGATGATTAATAATGTTATTCGGGTATATCACGATGAGATGGCACATTGTGGTGTCAAGAAAACCGTTCAAGGTATAGGTGCCAGCTATTGGTATTCTTCGTTGCGGAAAAGAGTTCACGATTATATTGAGAATTGCTTAGTTTGTTTGTTGGTGAATATTTCGGTAAATTCACGAGAAGGAGAAATGTAGTCGGTAGATGTGCTTGCTACTCCTTTGCAGATCATTCATGTTGACCATTTTGGTCCGCTAAGCGAAACCCCAGAGGATTATAAACATGTATTAATAGCGATAGATGCTTATTCTAGGTTTACGTCGTTGTTTCCCACCAAGTCTACGAGATCTAAAGAAGTAGTCAAATATTTATCGGGATTATTTAGTATGTTTGGTAATCCAAATATTTTGGTTTCTGATAGAGGTACGGCGTTTACCTCTCGGAATTTTCTTATTTTCTCAAAGGTAAAGTTATTAAGCACCAATTAATTGCGGTTGCTGCCCCTTGAGCTAATGGCCTTATTGAAAGGGTCAATAGATTTTTGAATCTTCGTTAAAGAAGAGCGTTGATGACCAGCAGAACTGGGTCACTAATATAGGTACTATTCATTAAGTAATAAACAACACCTTTCATGCAGTATTGAAATCATCTCCATCAAAGATATTGTTAAGATATGATCAAAAGAATCATACTGATAAACAGTTAGTTCAAAGCTTGAAACAAATAGCCAATTTCGAATCTGATATTAAACTAGACCAAGAAGCTAGTCGACAAATAGCGTTAGAAATCATCGATAAAATTAAAAATTATAACAAAATTTCTTACGATAAGAGGTACTCTAAGGGCGACTTTCACCAACCTCTGGTTAATCGAATCGTTCTAGTTACTTTGCAGGATGCCAACTGAAGCTGCTGTCGCTTTGACTATTTAACCAGAGAGAAACCTGAGAGCGGCCATCACGGTCTTTATTGTGGGACCGATCGTTGGCCTAGCATCTACGCTAAACGTGGATGTAGAACTACGTCGTCACGTGCACTGTCGATAAATCGCTTTCGTGTATGGTGTGTCGCCGTGCTAAATGTCGATAAATCACTTTTTGGCGTTTTTATGCCATATCTCTACAATTTATGGATGTTTCGCGAATTTTATTAATAATTTATCCATTATCCAATATATATACATATTTTTTCCGACCGTGTTTATTTTCGCCAGACAATATACATCGATGAACATTTAAATATATGGCAAAATGAAACTACAATTTTATATAGAGAAAGATAGAATTTTTATATTGTTATTAAAAACTGAATTTATTAATATTATTAATTTGTACGGATATTTTATCAAAAGCAGGCATATATATATGTGTGTATATCGTCGATTTATTTTATTTCTAATTAAAATGCTAAAATTTATTAATCACGGATGCTTGAAAATAATTATATCTTAAACCAATAAATAACTCCACGAATGTTTTTGTACTTTTCGTTCTTGCCCGATTTCTGAGGAATGCACTCCTGTATTCGATCTATATTTTCTCTCTCTCTCTCTCTCTCTCTCTCTCTCTCTCTCTCTCTCTCTCTCTCTCTCTCTCTCTCTCACACAGCTTGTAACAAACTGAAGCTGGTGAGTGAAAGAATGAAGCTTTATGCGTCGCAAAAATTTTAATCGCATGTGCACTCTTGAGAAAAAGAATATTCTTTCGTAACATTATAAATTTTAGCAGCCTGAGATCGGCACTCGGAAAATTTTGAAAAGATAGTTTTATCCTTGTAATGTATTGTTCATATTATTAAAATACAATACAAGGACAGGTATTCTAAATTTGGGTCTACCAAAAAAAATTTTACGATCATAAAAGCGCTTTCACTCCTGTGATGTCATCCCCCCCACTCCTGTGACGTCATACCCTCCGAGCTCTCAGAGAACCTCCGCGCCCCGCACCCCGCTCATTGCCCCTGAGTTAGAACTCTCCTATCCTCCCTATTTAAATAATAATAAATATTAATGTTATAAATTAAAAATTAAAGAATAACTAGAAAAAACAGTCCTTGAGAGTCAAATGTGCCATGATTAATTGCATGAGTTTATTAACTTCACATAATATTTTATGTGAAATTTTAATTAATAAATTAATATAAATTACAAATCATACGTTTTCGCTCTGTTTTAAGTCATCTTCATTGATGCATTAATAAAATAGATAAAGTAACTAATTTTACAGTCTCCCCGTCAAGCAGTGAGTATTTATTTTGATTATCAAAATAAATAAGTGAGTAAAAATCGAATGTATACAGGGTGTTAACGAATCATCGCATGTGCGGGATGCTGTCGCCACAGTGGACCGAATTCAGATCTAGGCAGCCAAAATGTAAAAATTATTAGAAAACTTCATTTTTTATCAATGTATATAATTTTTTGGACTCGCAGTTTAAATATATTATTGTTTATCCTATATTTTTATTTAATGTGATCCTAAACATGTCACGTCACGCGACCACGCAGTAAAGCATAAGAGACCCGCTTTACAGACAAACGGGCAGAGCTACCTGTCCCGCAGGCGAGCGCCACGTGCTCGCATTCCAACCAAGGCCTCGCGAAGGCCATGGAATTCCTTCCGGGAAATAACGAAATAATACCGTAAAGAATGCGAACAAATCTCGGTATTATTCAATATCAGAAACTTGATCGAATGCGAGGAATAAAGGCTTCGTTCCGCGACCATAAGAATGAGACTCTTTAAAACGAATCAGGAAGGATTCGGAACACTCGAAAGGACTTCCCTCATTTCCTTCTATTATTTTATCATTTTAGCATCCAAGCCGCAAAGCAATTATTATAAATCATTATTGTGAGGTGTGAAATTATACATTCAAGAAACATAATTTCACACTCAAAAGTATAATGTACTATAGAATGCGATCACGCATCTTGAGCGCACGGAGACACGAGTCTCGCGACAAAGGAACCCGAATTCTGCAGCCACGTTACACGTGAGAAGGGCATGAAAACCATCACCCTCTCGCCGCACCGATATCGCGCAAACCCCCAAGCTGCAAGTATAAAAGGCCCGCCGATCCGGGCTAAAATTCAGAAGTTCCTGGCTCTTCAACGAGCATTAGAAGAATCAGCGACCCATGGCGAAGGCCCTCCAGATAAACCCCAAGTTCTATACGCGACTTCGAGCGCAGCCAACAGCCACGATTTCGGACTTAGCCGTCACATTGCTGAGAACGAAGTATAGTCTCCGAGCGACAACCCAACTTCTCATACACCTTCCTCCCTTTCAATCCCTCTTTATCCATCCTTGCTAGAGATCGGAGCGCTGTGACTCTGCGGCGCCCTGATCCTCCTTCCTTTCAAATCCGTCCTTTCTAGCTTTCCAATGATCATACCACTTCGACCTTACGGCAATCCGACTTTCCACCCTCGCTCAATAAAAGCAACTCGGAGCGCTGCACATACGGCCGCTCTGTCATTTCTCAAGACTTTTCATATTATTAACATTGTTACGTCCTGCGGACTCCACGATTTCTTCCACTCTGGAGAAACGTTATCTTTTAGGGAGAGGAACCAGCGCATGTCGATAGCGGCATTAAGCCACTCGAGCTGACAAATTATTTTCCTCAAAAGCAAATAGAGGAAGAGTGATCTTCAAATAATAAAAACCATGTATCAATGTCAAAGACGTTGTTACACTGTCGACAAGTGCAAGGTTGCCCAACATAGATTAGGACGCGCTGTCGACAAGTGCAAGGTTGCCCAACATAGATTAGGACGCGCTGTCGACAAGTGCAAGGTTGCGCAACATAAATTAAGACGCGCTGTCGCAACACCGATATGCATCGCAAGCGCAGGTGCCTAACAGTTATCTGGACGCTCGGGCGCCGAACTTATTGTCATTATTGCCTAAAAACTCCGCTCTATTTCATCTATTGTCAATATTTGAAGAACATAACTCAGCCGATCACCGACGAAAAATCGAAATGAATCATCCAATGTCAAAATATCTAAACGGTTATCTGGACGCCCGAGCGCCGAACTTATTGACATTGTTGCCTAATTCCAGCGTAAAAACTCCGTTTTATTCCAATTATCATTAAAATAAATATTTAAGAACTATGACTTAATCGATTTTCCAATCAATATTGGAAAAGCGCTTCGCAAACACGAATCCGACACTCCCACCCTTCAATTTTCCTGTATATAAACCCACGATTTCAGGCTTAGCGGTCATATACTCTCGGTCATATACTCAGCAGCAGTTTTTACCTAGTCTCTCTCTCTCTCCGCGATTTCACTCGTTACCGGGCAAGTGCCAGTTCGATCAAGCGAGTTAATAGTTTAGAGTCAGTGCCACATCGTGAGCCAACCTGACAATGCACCTGACCTCCCAGGGCCCATCGAACTAACCCAGCAGTCTACGAGAGAGTCTACCGTTCCCACTCAGTAAAATCATCACCAGTAAGTCTTTGTCATTTTTTCTACATCTAAGTCGTACCGCCCGTCGCGAAACTCCGCGTATTCTAACTCCCCGCGACGTTTATCGATCGTAATTCCTTCCCTCGCAACTGAATCTTGAAACTTGATTCTCTGGATGACCAGCAGGATCGAGCGCTCCTGATTCAGATCCGCGACTCTTAAATTCTTTCCCTCGCGACTGAATCTTGAACTTGATTCTCTGGATGACTAGTAGGATCGAGTATTCTTGATTCGGAACCACGATTCTTAAATCTCTCTCTTCCACTTTCCTGACTTCCGGAAACCCCCGATCGACCCACAAAATTATGTTCTTTTTTTTTATAATTAATTCGATCGACTAATCGTAGTGTCAGATCGTTCTGCCGCCACGTTTCCTCCGCGCTCTATCAGCCGAGTCACTGGCAAGCACAGGCGGAACCGACGTAAACACCGAATCCGTAAGGTCGTCTCCAACCTGCTGAGCGATCTCTTGCACCAGGTCGAAGAGCTAACACAGCGCCGCGAAACAAGCCAACCAGCCCCAACGGCACCATCATCGCCACCCCTTCGTTGCGTCACACCGCTGCTACACCCTCGCGCGCCATCACCTCCGCGAACACTTACATCGCCGCCGCGTGCTCCCCGTCGCCTCCTCTCTCCCCATCTTCAGTAATAACTCTGGTTTGGCCAGAAACACCGATCTCCTTGCCCTCTCTTCGTTCTCCGTCTCCTTCTTATTCTGTAGAGAATAGTCTCCCTCACTCTCCGTCCCCCTCTTTTTCTGCAAGGAGTAGTCCGCCTCATTCTCCATCTTCTTCCTTTTCGTATTCTCACTGGCCATCTCCTTCATACTCACCCACGCTATCCTACCACGGGTATCAGGCCCGTATCTCCCACTCCCTCCGACTCTAGTATCGAAATACTAGAGGAAATTCTACTTGAGCTTCCCTTCTCCCCCGTACACGATTCCCCGCGTCCACCTTTCCCTACGGATTCTGTGTCTAGCATAGAATTCATAGAAAGCGTCCCTGTGCCACCTCCCAGGCCTCGTCATCTATCTCCTGAGGAACTTATAAATTCTGTTACATCCTTCCGACAGCATTATGGTCCTCTTTCCGATGAAGATTACAGAATAACTCCCGATGGCATAGACCTTAATCTCTTCCGCGATCATATACAGACCACCCCACCTAATGAACCGATCTTCGTTTTTATCTCCCACGACACTCACCCATATATAGTCCCCGTCCATCATTTTTATAATTTGTTCCCTCGGTCCACAGTTAACTTCCAAGAAATACCTTAATCCTTCCTGCACGCGAGCGTTCATTTTATATTCACATGTATATGATTATACACAATAAAACATACACACTCACACCAAATTATAGATATTATGTATATTTGAACAAATAGAATTTTTTATTGTATTAATATTAATAATTTATTACTTAACCCATTATGTACATTTTACATTATAATCAAATTGCCTTGTTTTTTTTCTTTAATAAATATAATTTAAATGTAACTTCCAATGCTGGACTATCTTAGTAACCTTTACCTTCCCCTCATTCCTCGTTTGCAAAGAATCGCACATGGTCCCATCCCTGGGTAAAAGAGATTGAATTCTCTGACCCGAAATAAAGACCACGAGCACATTGTTCCTAGCGTGGCGTCATAGCGTCTATCCGAGACGTTGACTTAACGCTGGAGCCTTAGTAAATGTGCCCGACTCGCCTACCTGTTTTCCCACGACAAAACCAGGCGACATCACAAGGGATCCGTTGCGTCCTTCTATCCCCTCCATTCACTCCCCTTTCGGGAAGCCTTTCCTTCGCTTCCCTTATTTCTCAACCTTTCTGGGACTGGACGTAACAACATCAACCTAACATTTCGAAAATGGGTCCCGCATTAGAGAAAAGATGCCGAAACGCAGACACAGCTGGCCGTAAACGGCAATTAAGATGATTAAAGCGCGAGTTGCTGGAACATCGCTCGTTTGATCTCATCTTCCACGAGACCATCAAGTGTTGTGACCAGACAACTAACAGCCAGGCACGCGTTTCCCAAAGTCCCGACCACATCAAATTCGAAGCAGTCGAACCATCAACACCTCGCGAAGCCTCACCGGCTCAGCGGAAAATTAAGCAGATCCCCGTTCCCGCTACGATTGTCAACAAGACGCCCCACGAGACCGTTAAAAGAACTGCTCAAGTGAAGAAGCGGCATCCAGATTCAAGATAAAAGGAAATGTTAATGGATTAAAATATAAGGGCCTTTATAGATTATTTCATTTTTATATACTTTGTTTTATATACGTCATAAACTTTCTTACACTGTTATTAGAAACTTATTTTGAAAGTAATAAATCCATAGAAAAATCCGAATGAGCAGTTATTTAAAAATTATTATTCCCATTATTATTAGAGGTAGTATTATTAACAATTCCGCTTATTGTCATTGGATAAATGAAGTGCGGCGATTGAAAGATAGAGCTTTGATTTTTGTCTAGATCGTCATTTATTTTATCTAGTTGATTGTTTAAATCTTTTAGTTTTGGAGAATTTTGACTAATCTCTTTTAATTTTATTTTTTGTATTTTGTTTGTATTATTTTCGGAACTTACTTTATCTTGTAATAATGAAATATTATACTCAAGCAAGTATGACTCTAGCTTTGCTTCGTAAGTTAACTTTTGCGATTTATATTTTCTGTTACAAGTTTGTAGTTATTTCGTAATTTAATTCTGCCAGTTTTTTCAATTGTCTTCTTTATTTTTCCGTATTCTCCGTAGTCTTTACAATGTATAATTATTTGTTTATTTGACGACGAATATAACCATAAATTATTTAATGTTATATTTCTAATGTTACAATCTTTATAATAATCCTTAATTTCTAAAGGTTTTTATTTCATAAATAGAATTTGTATCCACGCGATATACTGAATAGTTTTGTGTTTAAATATTCGGTGTTGATTTCCATACATGCAAGTCGTTATGATTAATGTAAGTATTATATACGAGTGTCGTTCTGTATCTATAGCTATAAGAAGATTAACGACATCTATAAGTGTAAAAAAGTTATCGTGATTTGGAGTAGGTAATGGAATTATCTACTTTTAATATTTCGTATTTTGGCAGTGAGGTTAAAGGAAATAGTGTAGAATAGTGTACATACATACAAGGCGCAAACGCTTTCAAATGTTGTGGAAAGACACCTTATTTACCATCTCTACATTCTACCAGTATATTAGTTTGAAAACTGTTAGCGCATGACATCAAATACGATCTGCACGACCAGCCCCAGTTACTATACTTAATTTCCCATCCTTATTAATTTACTCCATACTCGACAAGATGTCGCTTAACTGAGGAAGTGCTAGATCTCTGTTCTATAATACATACAATACTTCCTGTTTTTTGTAATGATTCTCTTAAGAAGATTATTCTCACTCTGTTTATACTCATCGAATATAATAAAATTCTTTTCATATTATTATCAATATACAAACACGTGTGGTTACTCTCTGACAGTTCGCCTTCCTAAGTCTAACAAAAACCAACAAAAAGTTCACTTTTGGTTTGAAGAGTGTTCACAGTAGCTTAGTGTCAATGGTTCGGTAAGAACCGTTTTTCTCCACCAAATAGGATTATATCTGTATTTGTAGCCATGAATTCGGTTTCTACAATGTTTAAGAAACTGGGAAGCATAGTTCCTTTATTATCAATGAGGATTTTAAAAACAGCTCATCACTGTCTAAATCAGGTATGAAACGAGTTTATCATAAGAAATCTCATAAGAAATATAAAATACAAAGCATATATCCTAAAATTGTGTCAATAAGAGTTGAAATCTGAATTTCGTATTCCATAATACATATCGTATTGAAATCTGTTGAAATCTGAATTTCGTATTCCATAATACATATCGTATTGAAATCTGTTGAAATCTGAATTTCGTATTCCATAATACATATCGTATTGAAATCTGAATTTCGTATTCCATAATACATATCGTATTGAAATCTGTTGAAAACAGTTAAAATCTGAATTTCGTATTCCATGATACATATCATATTATGGAATACAAAATTCAGATTTCAACTCCTATTGACACATGGAACGGCAATTTGTTTAAAGCTTTATTTTTAAGCTTTTTATCTATAAACCATATAGCTCTTTGAAAAGACAAGCATCAGTAAGTGAATAACATAGTAAGTGAATAAGTAATTTGTTGTTTATAATGTTGAGGTAAAATATATATAAGGAAGACTCGACACGATTTTATATAGTTCGATCTGCGTGTACAAGAGTGCGGTGATCGCGTGAAGACAAACGAATGCGACCTTAGCGACACAGAGAGCGAGCGTCACGCGGCAGTAGTCGCATAGCCGCCAAATAAGTTACTATTCACTGCGATAATCTTAACATATAACGTATTTTCTTTCCTTTAGCGTGATCCGGGACTAACGAGGACGTAAGAAGATAAAGCCCCATTTTTCTTTTCTACATTAAATTTTTTTATATTTTATTTTTTTTATTTTTTCAATTGTAATATTTCTTAAATTTATAACATCTTTTGTATCGTCACATTACTTTTATATATTGTATATAATATTTGTTTCTCATTTGTATATTGTTTCTTATTTCTAAGTGAAAAATAAAAACTCAAACTCAACTCAAATGAAAATTCGAAGTCAAATAAAAATAAAAATTTTGGAAATAACAAATAATTTAAAATTTGTTTTTGAACTATTCCGCTATTTCATCTGATGATTCCCCTAAAGATTCTGATGATGGTTTAGAACTATGACCACGGAATTCCGGTTCCAATATTTCTACAACTTCACGAGGAATAGTATTGGTCTTTCTTGGTGATTTATGTCTAACAATAAGTGATATGAAAAGCGAATCAGATGAAATAAGGAGTTTACCGAATAAGTCCTCATTTTTGTGGCAACTCTCGAACATTTTCTAGTGATATATCTCTTATACATTCTTATATATCCTTATTTCTTGCTTCTTGGACTTCTTCAGATAGAAGTCTAAAGGGCAAGATAGCTGTAGAAACAATGGTAGCATTGTGCATTAGTAATTTATGTACGGATGCTGGCAGAGGATACTAATTATAAAATTGAACATAGTTTGGCTGTTTCATAACAATACATACTAAATTTTTGATTATTTATAGAAAAGCCGCAAGAAATGGTTTTCAGAATGATGCTAAACCTTTTAATCAGGTGTTCATCGATATTAGTGATCGTACTAACTACTCCGGGATTTTCGAAAAAATGGCGAGCGATATTTCCATCACTTATTGTCCCTTTTTCATGCTTTGGAATATCTACAATTAATTCCATTTGTGTTCTGAGTTTTAATTGAACAAATTTTTTTCGACCTTTTACTTTTTCTTTATCGATTTTATTGATAATTATGCCGAGGGTCTCGTCCGGATAGATTATAACTGTTCGAGAATCAGCAGCAACCATTCTTATCGCGTATCACGCCGCAGTTTTGAAAGCATTAGAGATAATTATTATATCGAGTTGCATCTTGAATTGCGAGATGCTGCTCGCTTTCTTGACCTTGTATCTATCGATCTACTTATGAGTCACGAACACCTGCGCGTGAATCATCTTCTTTTCACCGCTAAGCTTGCATGCCTTCTAAGAAAATTATTTGAATGCCATATAAGGCAAGAAAGACGAGCTTGAATACCATATAAGGCAAGAAACTGGCACTTGCAAGCGCGGGAAATTCCCCATCAAGACAAAGAATTTGCCACGTATAAAAACCCCCAGCAGACCGAGCTCCAGGCCTTTTTGCCACTATATCGCGTACAGTTAATATCGCTGTGTCATCGTTTAGCCTCCGACGATGGCAGTCTCCGTGTCATGCGAATTACATATTTTCTAAATTCCATTAATTATGTTACATTGTAATCAGTTCTTTATTAAATTTGCACATTGTTAAGTGTCGTGTTGTGTGTCTTTTGATCAACGCTGTTCGTGCCCAACTGCTGCCCCTCACTCACTCACTCGTCCCCTCCACTTCGCTTTACCGCGCGCTCTCGCTAGCATGCCTCGCATACAATAACTTTGTAGTAGTGCATCCCTGCACATCGAGTCAACAGAATTTCAAAAATGTACCATTAGAAAGAAAAAAGGCATCCTCAGCGCCCCAGGCGCTGCCGTGCGCCTGCGCATATCCTTAGGCCCGCGCGCATCCGCCATATTCCTTCATTGTGTTTTCTGTTCGTCGAGCAACACGTCAGCACGTCGGTTTTTCCCGGTTTTTCAACAGTTTTCGTCTTTCTCTAAATATTCGTTGTGCCTTAAAATGGGCAAATTCTCGCGCAGAAAACGCTTTAGATCTCCTAGAAGCCACAAACGGCACAAACGCGAGACTCTCCAGGCGATAGGAGGCTTCGCAGATGGGATAAGTATAGGTCACATTCTCGAGAAGTTCCCCGTTCAGATTCTATAGATCGCATTCAAGAGCTCCTAAACGATCAGGGATCGCGATGATCGAGGCGAATGCGCACGTTCCCGCGAGGGCCTCGGCCAACACAAGCGCGGAGGCGCCGCCAGGAGGCCTTGCTCCCGGAGTTTTTTCCTCGCTTCGTATGGAAAGGCCAGTGGATAACAACACAGCGGTGCAGGAAGAGAGCAGGAGTACCTGGGTGAGCGGTATCAGAGCCCGAATTCCGTTCCGTTGCAATCGCAATCGGAACAGCCGGAAGAGGTTAGGTCAACCCTACCGACGGCCTCGGGAATTCAATCGGAAGGTAAGCGCTTAAAAAAGGTCTCGGACAGTTCTTTTGAACTGGGGCATCCTACCAGGTGCGTTTCCTTGTCGACCCTTTTTGTTGGCCTGTCTACAAATCGGCAAAGAGGGAACGATTCCGATCGAGAGCTCGAGAGCGTTTACTTATTGCAGCTTCCGGTTTTTAGATTCAGTCGTGGACGCAGGTAACTGCAACGTATCCTTCGCCCCCCTCTCACCTCCGAACGCAAGTGTCGATAGGGCACTCAAAAGAGCTTCTGAGCTTTTTGGTCCTCGTACGGATCCCCCCGTCATCTCGACGTGGGACCAGACTGCGCTCGCTTCTGCCCATGACACTGTTCATAAGAGCCTTCCGGACATTCTGAGATTGCAGCTACTCACCGACCACGAGGTTAAAAGGGATCTCTCGATACTGGGCCCGCCGAAGTTAAATAAGTTATTAATTCCGATCTTAAAGGGGTCCACATCCGCTCTGAAGAGAGACGAAGCGCAAGTGGCACATCAATCGCAGCTGGCGGCGGCCCTTAATGTTTTCGGCTCAGGTATCTTGAAGTTATTGTCAAAGGAGTTGGACCAAATCTTACCGGAAGAGGCAAGGAAGCCCTTGCAGCCTATTGCCGAAGGCATCCATCTTTTGGCCGATCTTCAATACCGTCTCTCGCTGCAGAGACGAGCTTTTATTAAGCCAGCTCTAAACTTTTTGGACAAAAATACGGCGGACTCGGCACCGATCGACGAATGGCTATTTGGTAGTGCTTTCGCCGAGGAAATCAAGAAGACCAAGGCCTGCGAAAAGGTAGCCAGGGAGCTACCTGCTCAATAAGCCAAAATCTGCTGTCAGCAAAGCGGCCTCTCACCAGCCCGCTCGAGTGCAGCCGCAGCCCAAATTGTCTTCGACGTCGGGAAACTTGAAAGGCCCCACTCGCCGGAATAACCCTCCACCTCGAAGGAGTGGGGCATGGTCGAAGGACAGATCTCGGAGGTCAGCGTCTCGCTCCCGACATTGTCGCTAAACGAGGTGAGACTTTCAGGCAATTTAGCGAATTTCGCTCACGTCTGGAAACATATTACATCGGATCCTGAAGTTCTCAGTGCAGTGAGGGGATATAAGATTCCCTTCGATTCTCCACCGATAATTCGTCCGTTCCTCAGCGAACCTACTTTTACCTGTTCAGTCGAGGCTCACTGCAGAAATCCAGCGTCTTCTTAACAAGGATGCACCATTACTCAAGTGGAGCCGTCGGAAGATCAATTTCTATCCTCCTTCTTCTTGATCGAAAAATCCTCAGGAGGGATGCGTTTCATTTTGAATTTAAAAGATCTAAATTTTTTATTTCCCCGCCGCATTTCAAGTTAGAGGATTGGCGCACGGTGGTTCACCTCATGCTGCCAGGAGCACAAATGGCCTCTCTCGATCTCGAAGATGCGTACACCTACTAGTGGCAATTCACCCGGGACACAGAAAATTTTTACGCTTCCAGTGGAAAGGAAAACTTTCCAATTTTCGGCCTTGCCCTTTGGACTCGCTACTGCCCCTTACATTTTTACTAGGTTACTTCGCCCTGTAGTTGCCTCTCTCCGGTCTCAGGGTTATGAATCAGTTTTGTATCTGGATGATTTTCTTTTGCTGGCTCCTTCCAAAGCCGCTTTCCGGCGTAACATCCAGGCTCACATAGATCTTCTTACCTCATTAGGTTTGTCATTAATTTTCGGAACTTGAACCGTCTCATGAGCGCAAGTATTTGGGTTTTGTTTTTAATTCTATTCAGCAATCGGTTGCTATTCCAGAGCAACGTCGACGTAATCTTTACTCGCTCGTGTCTACCTTGTCGAGAAGTTCTCATTGCGTGATTCAAGTTTTTGCGGGCATGATTGGCTCTCTGGTATCGATTTGCCCAGCGGTTCAATATGGCCTATTGTATATTAATCTTTCGAGAGGGCAAAATATCTTGCTTTGCAGAAATCCGAGAATAATTTCGCTGCGGTAATGAAACTCCCCGCCTCTCTCAACGAGGATTTTCGCTGATGCCTGTCGATCTTATCGAATCACCATCAGAGGAATTTCATTCGAAAAGGCAAATATTCGATGAAAATATTTTCAGATGCCTCACTTACGGGCTGGGGCGCCTCATGCTGTACCAATAGTACCCATGAATGGTGGTCCGAGGAAGAGCATCTTCTGCATATCAACGTGCTCGAATTAAAATCGGCTTTTTACGCCTTTAAAATCCTTTGCGGCCACATGACTGCGATATCCTTATGAGGCCTGACAACATGACGGTTTTATCATACATTAATTGCTTCGGATCGGTCAAGTTTCCGGTTCTGTCTTCGATCGCCAAAGATATCTGGCAGTGGTGCGGGGAAAGAAACATTTTTCTCTTCGCTTCCCACATACCCTCGTCAGAAAATGTCGCGGATAGTGAATCTCGTCGATTGGATACAAACACCGAATGGTCACTGTCCAAGTCGTGTTTTAGAGCGATTTTTCAACAGTTCGGTCCCTTTTTGCTTCCGCTTTAAACGTGAAATGTGACACTTACGTTTCTTGGCTACCAGATCCCGGATCCTTTGCAGTGGACGCTTTCACTCTATCTTCTCTTCTACGCCTTTCCTCCTTTCATTTTAGTTATCAGAATATTACGTAAAATTATTGATGACAGAGCGGAGGCAGTGGTAGTGGTGCCTTGGTGGCCCTCGTAATCCTGGTTCCCCCTCTCTCAGCGCATGTTAATCAAAGAACCTCTGATTCTTTCTCCATCTAATAATCTTTTCTCCGCTCCTCTTAGGTCTCAACATCCGGCGGCGAACTCCCTTTCCCTGGCAGTAGGGAGATTATCTGGCAGACTTTCGCAGCGCGACTAGTTCCTGATTTGGCACTGAACGTGATGCTGGCCTCGCTTGCCTTAGCAACATTTCAACAATATTCACGCCCCCTCCAATCATGGTGGCTCTTTTGCAAAGGTCGCCAGACTGACCTATTCTGTCCAAAAGTGGAAGACGTCCTCGCCTTTTTATCGAAAGAACTAGATAGTACTGGCTCATACTCCGCACTGAATATGGCGGTCTCTTTAATTTCTGCCAATAAGATCGGCGATCACCCTTTGGTACGGCGCTTCTGCAAGGGAGCGGGCGTTTTGAAATCAACGTATCCAAAATAAGATTTCATCTGGGACGCGCCCCAATTTCTAAACTAGGCTTTTGGTTTCCTCACCAAAATCTCTCTTTAGACATATTCACGAAGGAGCTTGTGTTAATGTTAGCATTGTGCTCTGGTCAACGCTGTCAAACTTTGGCGTCAATTAAAGTTTCCCAGATATCTATGACCAGAGATAAAGTCACTATTCGAATAGCGGATCGTTTGAAAACATCGGCGCCGGGTCGCTCTCAACCATTATTTGCGTTTTCTCGTTTTACAAGCCACGATAATTTATGCATTATAGCGCTTATTTCCGAGTATTTAAATCGTACAGTCAATTTGCGCCCAGAAGGTTGTGACTTTTTCTTTATTACTTTAAAAAGGCTTTATGGCTCAGCGGAAAGTCAGACTATCAGTCGATGGATACGAAGTACTCTCGTGGCCTGTGGAGTCGACGAGTCTTTTTCGGCTCATAGCACGTGTCACGCGTCTGCTTCGCTAGCGGTCAAGAGAGGGGTTTTACTGGACCTCATAAAAAGGGCCGCGGGTTGGTCCGGAGAATCTCGCATGTTTGCCATTTTTTATAATCGTCCGATCGTCGATTCAGACGCATTTGCAAACTCGATTCTATCGACGAACTGTTCTCCCTTAATTGAGTAATCTTCTCTTGTTGGATATTGAATAAAAATAAAATTTAAAAAAAACCAATGTGCACTTTCATTCATGAAGGCAAGGTAATTCGCGTGGTGAACAGCTACAAAGTTATAATCCATCCGAACGAGAGCATAATTTAATGATTAAACAAACTCCTGCATCGCATTAAATAATTGCAATCGTGTTATAGTTACCATTTTTTATATTCAGCATAAAATAAAGTGCAAATTAATAAAAGAAATAAAATAAATAAAATAAGAAATAGAAAGTGTTTGTGCAACACTTGGCTTGTGCCGTTGCGTAAGTGGACACTATAAAGCGACTGACGACTCTCCGAGAGAACGAAAAGACGAGTCAGAAAACAAAATATGTACGCTTCGGAGTCGATACAAGGCGCTCTCGTACGTAGCAACACGAGCAAGTAAATTGGCGTCAAAATCTCGAATGCATAAAGCGAAAGTGCATACTTTTATAATAAATTTTCTCCGAAACTAAAACCCATACACTCAAAAGCCCTAATACTCTCAACCTCCTCTTTCGAATGCACTATGGCTCATTCAAAAGTAGAGTTAGCAGCTTGTGGCATCTCCTTGTCAGAAATCGAAAAAGCTGTGAACACATCCGCGCGCGCTGGCGGCTACGGCCGAGCGTGCCTCTCCTTCTTGGACTCGCGCGCTTATTGACCATAATTATCAATTTTCAATAATTAATTACTCGGGATCTAATGATCGGATTTACTTGAAACAAACGGCATTTTTCTTAGATTTTCACAGGTTACCCAACGGTATCTCGCACATGTGATGATTCGTTAACATCCTGTATACAGATGTAATTTTTAAAACAAAATACTAGAAAAAATTTGCGAACTAGAAATAGAAACTTAGATTAGAAATAAAAATTGAAACAAATTGGAAAAATAAAATAAAATCAACTCGTCAAATTCAAAGTACATAAGATTAGTAAATTGAAGCCTTGAGACATAAAAAACTGAGATAATTTTTAAACGACAGTAGTTGAATCAAGACAAAATTAAAAATTAGATTGACAGATAAATGAATTACTTTTTATTGGAAGAAAGTCCATATTTTAATTAGAACAATTTATTTAACATTTCCTTTAAAAAATTACATCATTGTTGCACATTCAATTTTAAAATACTTATGTTCGTCGAAATACGTGAGATTATTTATCTGTCGCATAATTTATCTATCTTCGTACGAAGATAGATAAATTATGCGACAGATAAATAATCTCAGATAAATAATCTTCGTATGAAGAACCAGGAGATCGAACTAATTGTAAGCCCGATTCAGTCATCGAAACTGTGCCGAAAACGTGAGGCGTTAGCAGTTCTAAATTTGCTCACTTGTGACGCTGGGTACTGTGATGCGCCGGAAATGCCGGAACTAATATGAAGTTTAAAGCAACATTTTAGAAAAGTAATAATTATATTAATCTCATCATAATTCAGCCAGCACATATATGTGTAAAGGATATTATACAGACATCTTTTACACATTCGTGCGATCTGAGTTTTAGAGATTAATGTCAAACACGTAGTTAACGACATACGTAGTCTCGATGCATCGTCGTCGCCAGCGCCGCACTTGGTACTAACAGATTTATAGATTTTAGCCTAACCAATAATCTATGGAGGTCGGTCTCCTGGTTCTAGTCTTCATATATCTTCGCTTCAATAAAAATCGCTCAAAACAAAATCAAAATTATACAATTTGTGATTTAAATTACGATTTAAAAGTTACATAAAGTAAAAAATAACTGTAAATTAACGTACAATTAACCGAGTATCATACTTATACCTGCTTTTCCTTGTTAATAAAGAATAAATTGAGGTTCTAGTTTTGAGGCTTTCAAGGATATTCACTATCTCGAAATATATAAGAACCTCCTAAAAAATAATTCGTTTTTATTTAATGTGACATGGAGTAAAAATTAATACATTAAATATACATTAATATACCTATTAATAACAATATGTCTAATTTGGACACATTTCCAGAAGACATTGGTACAAATGAAACTCCCGAAAAATCCTTGCATCATGTATTGATTCGAGGTTCCTAATAAACACATCTAGAAATTTCAGCTTGTGATTTACTACATCTTGCATATGCACAGAAAAATACTCTTTTCTATAAATATAGGAAACATAATCTTGTGTTGGTTTATCACATTAAAATATGTAAAAAGTATGTTAGTAAAATTATATCAATGAAGATTTTATAATGCATTTTTGTTTATTATGCTCAGTTGCAAAATAATTGAACGTTTTACAAGATCTGAAATTTTTACATCTCTGCAAGATATTCCATTATTATTTTTTAATTACTTTAAAAGTACATGTGTTTAATATCAAAAATTGGTTGTATCATCATGTAATAGATTGTAATTTATATTTACATTTTAATTAATTCTATTTCTTTATTTTATACATTATTGTAAAGTTCATAGATTAAAATAAATTCAATTCATATATTATTCCATGTTAAAGAGAGTATTGATAATCCTCTTTATCCTGGAGATGCGTTCCGCTTTAGTTTGCAAGACAAAATCGAGTCATAAACAAGTAAAATTACGTGTATAAGAACTTAATGTAATAAAAGTATACTAGAATTCACTGTTCTAAACTTGTAGAAAACTATGTAGAAAGAACACGTAACAAAAATCAACGATTAAAAAAATTGTTATATAAATATATATATTATATATATATATATAAATTTTACATAAATACATCGTTAACATTGACGAGGATAGATGATGAATTGAACATGTTTCAAATGTAAATTAATTAACGAAAAACCAAAAGGCAACGTAATCAAGAGGCTAACATAATCAAAACGAGAATGAATAGAAAATGTAAAAATGCTTGTTTTTAAACTTCGAGTTGGATGTTCAAAATTTATATATTATATCCATATGCTTTAAATCTGCGCACTTTACCAAGCTGACTGTCATTTGCCTTTTCTTTAATAATTTCTATTTTTAAGAAAATAAAATTATACGATCACCAAACTGTTCACTGATTACTTTGAAACTTTTATTGAAATAATTTTTTTTTAATATAAATTTCTTTTAAATAACCAATTATGTCCATCATTACCGTTGACATATCGTTCTCGATAATCAAAAATTTTTATGCTTGATATTTTCCTCCGTATCCTTCCGTAATCTTCCGTATCCTGTATGTATTTCATTTTATGATGCGTCAGCTATTTGAGAAAGGGTCACAGAATTACATCAATACTCTTCTATTGCCAGCGTGAACATATACAAGATTCTGTCTTGTATGCGATATCTTCTCCACAGCCATTGCTGGATGAAAATGTCTCAAAATTGATATCAGTTCTGTTTTTACAAATATACTGATCTAATTAATACGTTTTTAAAAGGAACAATGGCAATCATACCGCAGAAAAGTGTACGCTCTTCTTTAAACTTAAAGATACGTGACATATTGAACAAAAAAAAAAACGATTACTTAAAATTTACAGTCTATCAAGTAAGAGCGTGGTGGACTTTACTCACAGCTAATAAAAGATATCATCCTAATTAATTCATGAGCCGATAGAGGGAAGCTCTGTCCTTGATGCATTATCAAAAGAGATTCAGTTGTCGTTGATTTTTTGGAAGAGAGACACGTTAAGCGTCATGAGTGCCAAATACGCGTCCTGCTACGAGGCTGTGCACCCACCCAAAAGGTCCGAAAATGTCGCAATCAACAGCTGCTAAATATATGAGAAAGTCGAGAGCATTCGTACAGAAGTGGATACAGCGATATAAAGTGGCAAAAAATGTCGATGATTTACCGGAACGTGGCTCAAATTGGACAAAAAAGACAAAAAAAAGAATTGTGAATCTGTTTTCGCGGAATCCTACTTTAACACTGCGTCAAGGACAAGCAAAATTAAAGTCAAAAGGTTTAGATATATCGTACGAAACTATCCGAACCCATCTCCGTGCTCATGATATAAACTGGCGCAGCACAATAAAGAAACCTCTGTTGACTGAAAAACATGTGACGAAGCAACTCGCTTGGGCGCACAAGAATATCGATCGAGATTTTAGCAACGTAATTTTTACCGATGAATGTTCTATATGGGCACGTTGTATCCTCACGCGAGCCTGGTCAACTTCCAACAACAGGCTTGTCCAGCTTACTGTAAAACACGGAAGATGCACGAAGATGCATCTTTGGGGCTGCTTTTCAAAGCAGGAATTCGGCACTTTGCATTTGTTTACCTGCAATCTGAATGCCGAGAAAATGCTGCAAATCTAAAAGGCTTTGCTACCGTCTGCAAAATGTTGGTTTATCGGTAAAAATGAGGATTAGATTCTGCAGGAGGACAACGATCCTAAACACCGCAGTTCTGTACCGAGTGGAAGAAGCAATCTGGCATCGTTACATTGGATTGGCCGTCGCAGTCGCCCGATGCAAATCTTATCGAAAATGTTTGGGCATATATTAAGCAAAAGCTTCGTGGAAAACGCACGCACACTTTGAAGGAGTAATCTTGCGAAATTCGTCGGATCTGGAGATCATTGCCGCTAGAATACGCCGTCAATTTAGTCGAAAGCATGCCTCGGAGATGCCAGGCAATTATCGACGCTGGTGGTGATTGGACGCATTATTAACACAATTGCATCTTTCTTCTTATCGAGTATAATGCATATATGTATATAAAAATTTTATTTAATAAGTTTTTTTATAAATTTATCCAGCCACGCTCTTACTTGACAGACTGTATTACTCAATCGCCACTTCTCGATGGAGTAAGACAACATCCTCACTGAGAGTATGTTGTCTTCTGGAGGAAGATGTAAAAACTATTTCACATTATATCTCTTCCTGAAAGAACCCACTGACTACATCGAATTCAACATATTTCGGTATTATAACACATTAAAACAGATCACGTGTTTATAGAAAATCTAACAATCACGGTACGGAACAATCAAAATACCGTACAAAAACATTTAGCAATAGATAAAATAAATTTCCAGTGGGGAATAAAGAACCCTCCAAGAAATATTAATTCACATAAAATAAAAATCCAATACAACCATTCAATAACGAAGAAGCACTTGCACAAATAGTGCGAAGAAAGAGTAAGCAGTTGGGCTTATATTCCTACTACGATGAATTTTACGTACGAGTATGTCTAGAGCCTTCTAGCCCTCTAGCGGATAGTCAGAGAACCTTCTTAGTTGAACTCATAAGCGTTCGCGAGAAATCGGATATTTAGCATTTATAAAATAATCGTTGATATTTATTGCCAAAATATACGAAAAAATCTTACTTATTGATGTTTAGACTACCACAAATATTGCATAAATGGCAACTCCATCTTTAAAATGTCGATAAATTGTTGCACAAATGACATATACATGTTCTTACAACTAAAACATTATAACTAATAAACATAATTCATTAGTATTTATATTTAAACGTATTTAGCTAAATAGAGGTTTTCAACGTTCATAATGATTAGACAAACATTTTTTTATAAATTCACGTCAAGATATCGCGTTATACAACTATCACAAATATATTTTTATAATATATGTATGTATATTTTGAATTTTGATTAGAGTATTTCAGAATTTTATGGATTTCTCAAGAAATTAACGTAGTACTCTATTTTATTATTATGACAATAATCATAAGAAGTGTTTAATCAAGTTACAATAACCGATACATTAACAGAATTAACAAAATTAATATTTGAAGTGCTACTTGCTAAAGACGAATATATTCATAGTTTCAAATATAGAGGTTTGGTATTGATCGCATGGAACGCGTCTAATAAACAACAAAAGATATTTGGCTATATTGAAGAAGTTGAAGAGACGATTTTATTATCCGTCAATTAATAAACATTTAAAAGAACATGTTCAGAATACATATTGTAAAATGATATGCACTTTGTGGACGCTCATCAAGTACAAATATTTATTTTTAATGCATTTGGCATTATATGTTCCAATGGCTGTTTTAAAAAGGATGAGATATATTATTACATTAAAGTATAAATGTTTTAACGATTTATCGTTGTAATGATGCCGCCGAGCACGTTAGCTCGATAAACATAAAACGAGATGCATTTGAATTTCTTACAGTGCGCAAAATATGATTGTATAAGATTGTACATTTGGTGGAGTGTCAAGTAACTTCTATTACTCGGTGTAAATAATGTGAGAACACAAAAACAATTACTTATAATAATTTAATTCTTTTAACACCTATTAACAATTAAAAAAAAAATTATAATCTCAACGATATATTAAATGCTACATTTTCATATTGGTATCAATCAGATAATAACGGATTATGTGTATATTGTACCGGAAATGAAATATTATTTAAGAATGAATTATCATTAATAAAAGATGTAATTATCATACATTTAGTATTATTTCCTTCACAAGATAATAAAGTATTAAAAGAAATACGTAATTTAATTTAAATGCTATTTCTTATGAAGCAGGAATCGATGAATTGCGGTAAGTCTTAAAATTTCCTACGTTATATAAAAATTGTGGTTAGTCTTAAAATTTCCTACGTTATATAAAAAAAGAACTAAACTTAAAACTATATATGCATTTTTCTCGAAACGACATTTTTTCAATTGGTTGTCACAATTTTTCCACCAATTAAAATCGCATCGAAAGGAGGATGTTAAAAAGAGGCCATTTTTGGCCCACTAGTGCAACGTACTAGAGAGTTGTTATTTGGACCATTTAAGAAAGGAAAATGACGTTTATTTCATCCTGAAGTGGTGGAAACATGATTAGAATAAGCGAAGTTTAGTTCGTTTTACCTTTTGATGATAAAGCATGTACGCATAATTTCTTCTCATATTTTAGAAAGAATTTGACCGATATTCATAAAACTTGGTGTAAAAAGGTTTTGTGTAATGCGTTTTTCGATTTTAGAGCCTGTTTAAGTTCGTTTGAACGTTATATTTGTCCATTCGAGTCGATAAAATGATTCTAAGTTGTTTGTAACGATACTTGTTTATCGACCTTCGTCATTTTTCTATTTCTTTGTTTTCGCCTTTTCAATTCGAAATCGTTTGGCAAATTATTTGTTTTTCCGAGCGATGTTTATTCTTTCCCTTTCTCTAATGATCTCAACCGACGGGTATAAAAGGGACGGTTTCTCGGCGGCACGTAGAATCTGTTCTGGCGAGTCTCATTTGCAAGATTGGGCATTTTTCAAACAGCGATTCATAACACAATTGTTGACGTTATCTTTCGGCGTCGCAATAAAAATGACTGTGATTACGAAGAAGAGAATAAAACGGTGTCTCAAGATCAGCATTTCAATTTTCAACTTCGCCTTGATCACCGTGCTCGAAGGCTCATTCGCCTCTCTCTCTGTCGCTCACTCGCTTCTCCTCTCCGTCCGTCTTGCTATCTTTCTCGCTTCTTTTTTGAATCGTCATTCTCCATCCCTCGATTCCTCTCGCTCTTTTGGAGCTGGCGATCCCAGCTACTCCATTTAGCGGACGAGAAAACTCTTTCGTTCGCTAACATAAAATTTGGTCCTTCGAGCCGGATTGATGTTCATCGACAGGTTGAGTGGCATTCAGTCCAAGGGACGGAGATCGCTTAAAGATTAACGTCATGAGCGAATTACTCGCCAAGCAGCAGGCTCTCCTGCATTCAATTTCTCGATAACTTTAAAAAACTCGGCAAGAACAATTACACCGCAGCAAAGATACGATCTCGCATATCCATCCTCAAGGACACATCGCACTGTTTGCAAGGACATGCAGCGTTGATGCAGAGCATTCCGGAGGCCAAGAGGGAAGCCATCGATCATTTCAAGGCCAATCAATTTGATCGACACGAGGACCTGTATCAGGAGACGTTGGACTGCATGGCTGACTGCCTCGAGGAAATCGAACCGTCCGTGAATGCAATCTCATCCCAAGGTCAGACAAACCTACCATATAATAACCATGTCATCGTTTTCGCTGTCTCATTTACCGCACATCAAATTACCGCCGTTTTCCGGAAACTTTGAAGAATGGGAACATTTTCGTGATTGTTTTACGTCGTTAATTATAAACAATAAAGAATTGTCCGCGTTCGCTCGCATTTCTTAACGTCGAGTCTTACGGGTCGTGCACTCGAATCAATTAAAAATAACGCTATCACCGCGGATAATTTTGATATCGCGTAAAAAGCATTAACGTCACGCTACGATAATAAGTGTAAGGTAGCTTAATTGAGGTTCACGTGTCTGCATTGTTAAATTTACCGAGCGTGCTTCGCGAATCGGCAAGTGAACTCACTGATTTGCGAAACGAAGCGAATCGTGCTGCTGCCTCATTAAAAAATCTAAATCGTTCTCCTGAAGAAATATTAAGTAATATTTTAACATTTAGCGTCTCGCAAAGACTTGATCACTCTACTCGCAAAGCGTGAAAGTTAAAGGGAAGTGAGGATGCGAATCCGCCAACTTACGATGATCTAGATCGATTCCTCGCATCTCACACTCGCGTGCTCACGGAACTTGCGCCTCTTAATCCCAGCAAAGCGTCTCGCGCCAATAAAATCACAAGTGTCACCGCATCTACATTGCTTCAGGCTGCGTGTCCGTTATGCAAAGCCTCTCATTTTCTTAATAAATGTCCGCAATTTGTACGGAAGAGTCCGTGTCAACGACTTGAAATAGTTAATAAGTTTAATCAATGCATTAATTATTTGAGCACAAAGCATACTGTGCAAAATTGTCCGAGCAAGTATTCTTGTTGAACATGCCAAGCCAAACATCATTCTATGCTACATGTTGACTCGGCCTCGTCTTCTAATACGCATCGACTATCCCAGCAGCAGCGTGTGATACTGCCTCTTTTACGACGCTGTTATCGTCTACGAATGTGCAGTCGCGACAACAATTCTGTTAGCCAGAGCTCGCGTAAAAGTTCGATCGTCCTCAGCCCGGGAATACGTCATCAGAGCCTTGATCGACCAAGGCTCCAAGATGACCTTTATTACGGAACGCTTGAGGCAAAGTTTAAAAACGCGTCGATTCAGAATTCCTCTGTCGATTTCCGCTGCGCCGGTGTCGGTATATGCCGTTATGCTGCGCAAATTCAGATTGTTCCGCACGACGAATCACATCCGAATTTAGCGACGACAGCTTCCATCATGACATCGCTTACGAAATATTTTCCGTCGCTAATTCATTCGGGGATCTCATGGGAGCATTTATCCGATCTCACTCTCGCAGATCCTGATCCCACCGGCTCTGATCCAATCGATCTTTTAATCGGTGCCGACCTTTACGGTGAGCTGACTCTCGACGGAATTCGACGAGAAACTCGCGATCAAACCATCGCTCAAAATACTATTTTCGGTTGGGTACTCTTCGGTCGTGCGTTCTTGCCTTTGTCATCATGTCGCCCCGATTTAGCTGCGGTTATCCTTCGCTGGCGACAGTTTCGGTACGTTTACTCCGCCGACATCACCAAAATGTATCGTCAAATTTTAATAGACCTCCGCGATGTCGACTATCAGCGAATTCTTTGGTCCGATAGTGATACAGACGCGATTCAATTATATCAGCTTTTAGCAGTTACATAGGATACCGCTTCAGCTCCATTTCTCGTCTTACGCGTTTTGCGTCAGCTTGCTGAGGATGAAGGTCACTAGTTTCCGTTGGCGGATCCGATATTACAGGACAATATTTACATGGATGATGTTCTATTCGGAGCCGACGACATTCCTCTCCTTCGACAAATTCGAGATCAACAATGCGGGCTATTGCATCGCGAAATTCGAATTGCGTAAGTAAATTCGAATTCCAGCAACAACAGGAAGTCCTGCTCAATGACATCGCCCCGGAGAATCATGGACTAGCATGTCAAAAGATCTTTCAATCGGACGAGCAATTAAAAATCCTTGGCATTAGCTGGACTCCCGCGAACAACGCTTTTCAATTCCGCGTTTCGCTTTCTTGTCCAATGTCACCTACGAAACGGTCAATTCTTTCTACCATTGCGAAATTGTTTGATCCGTTAGGATGTCACTCCAGTCATAATAACTGCGAAAATTTTCTTGCAGCGATTGTGGCTAATTAAATCGGACTGTGATCAAGCCATCCCCTCCGATCTCGCGACGCAATGGGCCAATATTCGACACTTCTCTAGCGGATATAGATTGTCTGCGACTTGACCGTTGGACACAACAAGGATCCGATACTGTAAAATGTGAGCTTCACGGGTTTTCCGACGAATCCAATGCCGCTTACGCTGCCGTGATTTATATCCGAGTCACTTCCTTCTCCAGAGAAATCGCTTCGTCTTTACTGATGGGCAAATTAAAGGTCGCGCCGGTCAAATCCCTCAGCATTCCGCGATTAGAATTAGCTGCCGCAGTTCTACTAGCTAAATTACTTGAATTCGTACGGAATTCCCTTCATCTCGTTAACGCGTTGTGCTACTGCTGGACAGATTCCACTGTTGTGCTTGCGTGGATGACTCAACATCCATCGAAGTGGAAAACATTCGTGTCAAATCGCGTGTCCGATATTCAATCTCGAGTACCCTTTGCATCGTGGCGACCATGTTCCCTCCGCGGAAAATCCGGCCGACTGCGCTTCTCGCAGAATACTCGGCAGTCAACTAGCGTATCACCTTTGGTGGAAAGATCCCATCTGATTGCGCCTTTCCAATTCAAAGTGGCCTTCGCCACCCACAACTTCGTTGTATGACACGGCCATTGAAAGAAACCATCGCGTTACGACTCATATAACTCAGCCACTAGAGCGATGGAAATTAGAGTCGCGTTACTCATCATGGTCGAAACTCATTCGTGTAACCGCGTACATTTTACGATTTGTCGCCCAAATTCGACGTGCTGAGCCTCGCGAAGAAATTGAAGTTAATCCTTCTGCCTTGTCCGCTAACAAATGCCTTTGCGCTCGAGACTTTTGGCTGCAGCGAATGCAAGCCGAGGCATTTCCCGTCGAAAGAGACGCGATTTTACAAAACAGATCGATTTCTTCGCGAAGTGCTCTCTCGTCTCTCAATTCTTTCGTAGGAGAAGACAAATTAATTCGCGTTGGCGGGCGGTTGGCGAACGCTCCACTCTCGTTTACCGCAAAACATCCTATTATCTTGTCGTCGCATCCTTCATCCTTATTGCGATTAATCGTCCGTCATGCTCACTTACGGTCTCTCCACGCTGGGACGCAGCTCACACTCGCTACGCTTCGGCGCGATTATTGGATTTTATGATCTCGTCGTATCGTGAAATCGGTCATTCACGAATGTGTCGTGTGTACTCAGGAAAGGGCCAAAGTTCCTTTCCAACTTATGAGCAATCTGCCTCATGTTCGAATTTCTCCGCCACGCAGGCGTTCCTTCATTGCGGATTAGATTACGCTGGTCCGATATCGATTCGCTCTCTATCCGGTCGAGGTATCGCTTCTCATAAAGCATATATTGCCGTATTTATCTGTATGGCAACGCGAGCGATTCAGTTGGAAGTTTTCGACGGATACTCGACGTCCGCGTTTCTCGGCGCTTTCTCAAGATTTTGCTCGCGCAGAGGATTCCCAACGTCCATGTATTCCGACAACGGGACCAAATTCGTCGGCGCGGATCGCAAATTGCGTGCGGCTTATAAAGCGGCCCTTCGAGATCCTAACTTTTTGAACGCGACAGCCAATGACCATGTCGCGTGGCATTTTCTTCCTCCGTCCGCGCCTCATTTCGACGACCTGTGGGAAGCGGGAGTACGCAGCGTAAAGCACCATCTTCATCGCGTGGTGGGCTCTCACACGCTTACTTTCGAAGAGTTCACTACGTTATTGTGTAACATTGAAGCGTGTCTAAATTCGCGCCCTTTAGCTCCTCTCACGGATGTAATCGACGATTATGAGTCGCTCACTCCGGGACATTTTTTGATTGGATCTGCTCTGACTGCCATATCCAAATCATCTATATTAACCATTAACAAGAATCGGCTAATGCGTTGGCAGACCTTTCGCCAACTGACCGAAAGGTTCTGGAAGTTGTGGGCAAATGATTACGTCAACACGCTTCAACAGCGAGTAAAGTGGCGGAAAGTCACCAATCCCGTGCGAGCCGGTCAACTAGTGTTAATCCGAAACCCAGAGCTTCCTCCTTGTAAATGAAAACTGGGCCGCATTGTTCAATGTCATGCTGGTTTCGACGGTTTAATTCGCGTTATAAAGGTAAAAACTGCGTCGTCGGAGTACAAACGACCCATAGTTAAATTATGTCTTTTATGTCTACCAATCGACATTGACGACCAAAAAATCAAATTGTAACAAAAAATTATATGTCACATATTGACTGCCTCGAAGCCACTTAATTCTTTCTTCCTATCATTGTTGGCATGATAATTCTATTTCGAAACTATGGTTTCGAGGCAGGCGGTATGTTTAAGTTCGTTTGAACGTTATATTTGTCCATTCGAGTCGATAGATGATTCTAAGTTGTTTGTAACGATACTTGTTTATCGACCTTCGTCATTTTTCTATTTCCTTGTTTTCGCCTTTTCAATTCGAAATCGTTTGGCAAATTATTTGTCTTTCTGAGCGATGTTTATTCTTTCCCTTTCTCTAATCTCATCCGACGGGTATAAAAGGGACGGTTTCTCGGCGGCACGTAGAATCTGTTCTGGCGAATCTCATTAGCAAGATCGGGCATTTTTCAAACAGCGATTCATAGCACAATTGTTCCCGTTATCATTCGGCGTCGCAACAACTTCTGATTGCGAAGAAAAGAATAAAACGGTGTCTCAAGATCAGCATTTCATTTTCAACCTTGCCTTGACCACCGTGCCCGAAGGCTCATTTGCCTCTCTCTGTCGCTCACTCGCTTCTCCTCTCCGTCCGTCTTCCTATCTTTCTCGCTTTTTTTTTGAATCGTCATTCTTCACCTCTCGATTCCTTTCGCTCTCTCGGAGCGATCCCAGCTACTCCATTTAGCGGACGAGAAAACTCTTTCGTTCGCTAACAGAGCCAAAAATTCGAAATTCAAATTGGCAGATTAAATAAGGCTACTGTTAAAGTGGTCAGACTGGAACGAAAGATACTTACAATATACCATATAAACCTTTTAAAACTATGAAACAAACATTTACAATGTATGTAGAATTTAAAAATATGTAGAGTTTATTATGAAAGTACAGAGAGTAGTGACTAACTCGAGTAACGGCTACAGTGAGACTGCCCTTCGTCGCTCGCTTCGGGCTTTTATATCCTAAGTTTTCCGAAACAAAAGCCGATTATTTTATGACCTGTCCATCGAATGCGACGCATTTCAACTGTCGTGTGAACATAAAAAAACAAAAGGAAAACGTGTCTGAACGTGTACCAGCGTGTACTTACAAAAGAAAGTCGGATATTACGGACAAAAGGAAAATTTCTTAATCCTACATTTCGGCCGTCCTGCCAAGGGCATTCGCTCTCGAATGTCTGCGATCACAATTGTTCATTAACAATGTCTCTCCACTTTTTTTTTAACGTCATCTTCTTCTTCGGTTTCTTCTTCACTTTCTAGCTCGTCGATATCGGCGTGCAACCAAGGCTTCATATGATCGGCGGAGGTAGAAGTTTCTTGAGGTCCTTCGTGCTCGCCTATCTTCTTGACTGTGTATCGGTCGTTTCGCATTACCTTAGTTACGCGATAGGGACCTAAAAATTTATTTCGGAATTTGAGTCCTGGACCGAATTGGGTTCGCTTAATAGTAACAATATCTTCGCCTTTTTTCGCTTTTTATTAAAACTTTTTAAATTTTCTTTTTGAACTTCCGCGATTTTTTCTCTAGCTTCCTGTCGAATATCGTCGCGCTCTTCTTCGAACATTTGCGTCCATTCGTTTTCAATCATTGCACGGATTTCTAAATTTTCTTTTAATCGCGCGTTAGTACCGAACATTAATTGGAACGGTGTCCGGCCGGTGCTTCGACTGGGGGTAGCATTTAAGTCTTTTTGAGCTATATCGAGAGATCTAAACCATTCTTCTGGTTTCGGAGCTGACAATTTCGTTAAAAGCGGTATGAGAGTACGATTTACTCTTTCGACTTGTCCGTTACTTCTAGGCAATCCTGTAGTTATAAGAACATGTCGAATCTTTTCTTCAGTACAATATTCTTTGAATGCGCTAGAGGTGAACGCTGTACCTCGATCTGATATAATTCTATAAGGGTTTCCAAACAAAACTGATTGTTTGCGTAAATAATTAATCACTTCGGCAGCATCGGTCGATTTAGTGGCATATAGCCATACAAACTTACTAAACGCGTCAATTATGACAAAAATATGACGGTAACTCTTTTTCGTGCTTGGCATTGGGCCCAAATGGTCTACGTGATACGTGTGTAAAGGAATTTCCCCTTTGTCAATTGTATTCAGAAACCCTTCTTGCTTACCATGCTTTCGTTCGGCTAAAATACAATTGATACAGTTCATTATTACTTTTTCTATTTTCGGTCGCATACCTTTGAACCAATAATCTTTACGTACAAGTATTTCCGTCTTATTAACGCCAAAATGCCCCTGCTCATGCGCTTATCTGATTATCGAAGTTTGTAATATCTTAGGTACTACTAATAGTAATTCGTCTTTTTCGTCTCGGTATAAGTTATTTCTTAAAACATAACCGTCGGCTTTATTGAGCGTCGCCAATTTAATAATCTTCTGTAGATCTTGATCAGCATTTTGAGCCTGGTTAAATCTAACGATTAGACTATCGTTACTTTCGTTGATAACTAAAGTTTCTGGAAGGGGGTTTCTACTTAGTGCATCTACATGCATCATACTTTTTCCCGATCTATGTTGAATTTCATAGTTATATTCTTCTAACGCTAAAGCCCATCGAGCTACACGGACGCATAAATCTCGTTTGTTCATCGTTAATGTAAACGCCTTGCAGTCAGTAATAATTTTGATAAATACCTAATAGGTACACCCTAAATTTTTTCAGCGATTTGACGATTGCGAGTACTTCTAGCTCATAACTAGTATATTTTTCTTCGGCTGGGGTGGTTTTACCACTCGCGTAATAAATGGGATGAAAAGCATCGTCCGAACATTTTTGCAATAAAATTGCACAGTATCCGAATTTCGAAGCATCCGTATGCAATTCTGTTTCGGCTCCGATTTTATATAACTTCAAAACGGGCTTATTACTTAATGCGAACTTCAAATTCTGAAATGCTTGCTCTTCGTCTTTTCCGAATCGGAATTCTACGTTGCTTCTTAAAAGATTAGTCAGTGGTCGCGCTATTATGGATATTGATAAATGAATTTTCGAAAGTATCCTGTGAGGCCGAGAAAATTCTGTATATCTTTAACACATTTAGGAACAGGAAATTTTAAAACGGCTTTAACTTTGCATTCTGAAGGTTCTATGGTTCCGTTCGTCACAACATGTCCTAAATACTCGATTCTTGTCTGAAGGAATTTACATTTTTGCCAATTTACGTGTAACCCAGCTTGACTCGACTTCTAGCACGCGTTTTAAATTATCTATTGCTTGTCTCACATTTTGCGAAGGAACGATTAAATCGTCCATATAAGTTAACACGATTCCTTCAGAAATTAACTCTTTAAATGCGGCGTTTATAAATTTTTGAAAAACAGCGGGGGAATTACAGAGCCCGAACGGCACCCGTAAAAACTCATACTGTCCTGTAGGAACAATGAAAGAAGTATATTTCCTGCTCTCCTCTGCTACTTCGACATGAAAAAAGCCATTTTCTAAGTCGAGTGCACTAAAATATTTTGCACCTTGCAGCTAGTCTAACTGATCTTCTATCAGCGGTAACGGGTAGCGGTCTTTTATGATTTTCTTATTTAATTTACGGACATCTACGCAAATTCTCGTGCCACCGTTTTTCTTTTTTACTAAAACAATAGGACTTGCATAATCGGAATTGGAAGATCTTATTATACCGTCACCTAACCACGCCTCTAATTGTTTTTCGACTTCTTCTTTATCCGACGGAGATAATCTACGCGCTCTTTGATATACTGGAATATCGTCTTTTAAAACTATCGTCATTTTAACACCGATGTCTCGCGTCCTTTTAGGTTCGTAATTTCTTGCAACACTTTCTATTTCCCGTCGGGCATCTTTATCGGGGATATAAGAAAAATCAAATGGATTAATCGCTTCTACGACATCGACTTTTAATACTTCAGGTGTATCTAAATCGTTCGCGTTGGTTGAGCTTTCGGGAATTTTTCGAATTGTCACCTTTTACTGAATGCAATTCGACTAAATTCAAAAAATCAGATCAAGATCGCATGTTTCATTATTTCGTTATTAACAACATGTAATTTTATATGTTTCCTTGTCTATAGCAATGTTTGTCACAAAAGAGCCGTACGTACTATTATTCAGCGCGCCTTATCCATCAAAATTTATCTTATTATCTAATTTCGGGGGGCCTATCTTTTCATAACAATCTTGATTTATTAGACTTAAGTCACTTCCGGTATCTATAATGCTATTGAAACATTGATTCGCGATTTCTACTTGTTTTACTTTGTTTTTGTTGCGGATTCTTAGCAATTATACATGCGGTTTCTTTCGGTGTACTCACTCCTTTACATAACTTAGCGATATGTCCGTATTGATTACACTTGAAACATTTGACGCCTTTGTCTTTCATCAGGCACTCCTTGCTGACATGATTTTTATTGCCACAATTAAAGCATCGTTTTTCCGTCGAACTTGCGTCTCCTCGGATCGTCTTCTTCTTCTCTTCCGGCTTCGGCTTCGTCTTCGATTTCCCTTCTTTCTTTATAGCTTCATATTGGATGAATCTTTCTTTTAATTCGCGTATCGTCTTCGCTCCATGCAACACCGTTTTATTAACAGGATCGTCTTGGATACCTTCAATGATATATTGAATAACCGATCGTGTCTCGACATCGGCTTGTGCGGCTATCTCGAGCATTTTATATGTGTACGCCTGATATGACTCGTCTGATTTTCTTCCGTCGTAATAATTCCTGGTGCACCGCGTGACTGTCCACAATATCTGCAAATTCTTCTTTCAACGCTTGCCGTAGTTTCTTCCAAGTCTTCGTGCATTTTTGATAGTTAACAAACAGCTTCGCTGAACCACGAAGAAGGCGTTTCGCGTATGCCACTTTTTGGATATCGGACCACTCACACAATACAGCCATCTCTTCAAAGTCTTTGATCCATCTTTTTATGTCGATCTTGTCATCTCCATTGAACGTCTCCAGAGATTCTTCCACATCTCTGAATGTTAGTGGCTGATTTCTTCTTCCACCTCGTCTTACTTCAGCAACAGATTCGTCTTCGTCGTTCGAGCTATCGCTCTCGCTGCCGTCTTCCTGATTTCCTCGTGCGTCTTTATCGTCTTCTTTACTTTTAGCATCATCATGCTCTGTCTCACCGTGCTCACGCTCTAGTTGCATAAACGGTAACAGCCTCAAGATGAGCTCATTCTTCAGTCCCGCCGTCTTTAACTTTCGTCTTCTTAATTCTTGCTTTAATTCCATCGTCGTCATATTCGTTAACTTCGTCTTAAGTTCGTCGTTGGTCCCACTTGTACCTGGTTCCGCCATTATTTACGTCTTGAAAACTTCTTACTCGAGTACACTGTCACTACACTTTAGGCTGCTATCCCGGCTGAGCCCCCAGAAATATGTAGAGTTTAAAAATATGTAGAGTTTATTATGAAAGTACAGAGAGTAGTGACTAACTCGAGGAACGGCTACAGTGAGACTGCCCTTCGTCGCTCGCTTCGGGCTTTTATATCCTAAGTTTTCCGAAACAAAAGCCGATCGTTTTATGACCTGTCCATCGAATGCGACGCATTTCAACCGTCGTGTGAACATAAAAAAACAAAAGGAAAACGTGTCTGAACGTGTACCAGCGTGTACTTACAAAAGAAAGTCGGGTATTACGGGCAAAAGTAAAAATTTCTTAATCCTACATGTATTTGCATTTTACTGATACTATGTACAGACATGGTATTAACAATACATTTACAATCCTTTTATTGAGTTTACAAGTTGCGCAATTCCAAATAACGTGTTCTAGGATGGTACATGTCTAAGAATTCTCGCTTCGTCAGCAAAGATGCCAGATTCTGAGCTTGGTGACATTCAGTCGCACGTAGAAGGGATGAAGTGAGGAGAGCTCTCGTGAGTCACGTGACTGCCCGTGACGCATACAAGCCACATACCGTGTACGTGTGCAGCTACAAGATAAACTGTAACTACGTTTATTAATTAATAAAATAAAAAACTAGAATTATTAATTAAAATATAAATACTATAAATTACAATCTATTACATAAAGATAAACCAATTTGTAACATTAAACACATTTTTGAAGTAAATAGTAATGGAATTAGTGCTGATTAACCGTTTAACCGTGTAATCGTATACCCGGATGTATCCGAGTATCGAACAGTTAACCAATTTATCGATTTTCTTAGATTCGGTTATTCGGTTACCCGGTTAACCTTACTCGCTAAATCGCGGTTATTACGGATAATCGGATAAATAAAAAAAATTAATATTTTTTACCACTTGTTCAACAAGCGAAATTATTACTATAGCGATTAAATATTACTCATTGTTTAATGTAAAAGTTGTGGCTTAATTTTAATTTTAATGAGAACTAAATTACAGTTTATAATATTTCATGTGCGAATTTGAATTACAATACGTAACATTTGAATTACAATACGTCTCAAACACATTCGACAGTCACAGTAGCATCAATGTTGTGTAAATATACAGGATGAATTTTAGTTGCTGTGCCATCTTTCATAGTAAGATAGAAGAGACTAAGATAAATAAAAGAGTCCCATACCATTTTCCAAAATTCGTAATATTTATCGAGTTATCAATTGTTAAAAATCGGAAGAAGGGATAAACAGTGCGGTGCGGGAGACGTGAGCGGGGGCTCGCTGCTCCAGCTGCCATTGCCACTCTTCTATCTTCCTATGAAAGATGGGACAACAACTAAAATTCACCCTGTATATTCACGTAAGTACGCGTAAAAAATTTTTTTGGGACTTCGATAAACCGCGGTTTCTTCAGTTGGCCGGTTTACGAATAGTCAACTATTCGGATAACCGCATCCGTAAAATCCGCCAAACCGAGTAACCGTATGATTATTTTGATGAAACCGAATAATCGTTAACCGGTTAACACGGATAATCGGGTTTTAGTGGAAGCACTAAATGGAATACCTTGCAGAGATGTAAGAATTTCAGATCTTGTAAAACGTTCCATTATTTTTCATGCAACTGAGCGTAATAAACAAAAAAATGCATAATGAAATTTTCCTTGATATAATTTTGAACAATATTTTCTACATATTTTCATGTGATGAATACGCTGTATATTTCTTAATTCTTATTGTACTAAATGTAACATTTTATCGATATCTGAAATATAAAGAACATTCAATTAATAGATAATTATTCATATTAGCATTGGTATTTATGTTAATAATACTATAAACATTTAATTTTATTGAACAAAGTATAACACTAATGACTTTATAGCAGCATAGTATATAGCATCTGAATATTGTAGGGAGTAGGAATTATTTTAATTATTATATTGCGTTCAATTTATGTAGTCTGCGTTCGATTTACGTATTTTTTTTTTATATTATATACGTTTGTGTTAAAGTGAATATTGTATTGCGCGTTACCGTTTGAATGTCGCGGGAGCGCTTTGCGAGGCGAGCGTTTTTTTGAGAATCTATAGCGATCGTTTTTTGTTTCTGTAGCCGATTGAGACCAGCAAGGCGCGCGGGTCGAGAAGAGCATTAGAGAATTGCGAGACCGCGAGCAGTAAGCGGCGTTGCGCGAAGAGTCGTCTAGCGAAGTTTCGAGAGTTTTCGAGAAGCGCGAGTAAAACGCGTATTTGTGAGTTTCGCGAGATCGAGAGCATGTTCTTTTCCTTAATCTTGACGACTATTATATTATTTAATTACATACAATAAACTTAATGTTTCTTTCGAAAAACATTATTTCGCCATTGCATCATCGTTATTTCAATAACTCTACAATATGCTAGAACTGGAGATTGCAATTTATCACCGTTGGACGAATCTACTATTACTCAACATTTCATTAATGTTTTCATGCGTCATTTTGATAACTTATGAACTTTGGCGTTCAAGTCGTTTTGTGCAAATTACAAAATACATTTATTACATTACTAAACTCACTAGAACTGAAGGGTAAAAACTATAAGCAACGCGAAAAAATATAAGAGCGAGGAAAAAACATTAATAAAAAAAATATCAATATCAAAAAAATTGTTACATAAATTATTCGAATAAACAAGTCAATCCTCAGGTCAAAGTCAATCATTATCATAAAGTTTATAGATTTAAATAAATTCAATACTCATGTATTGTTCAATGTTAAAGACAATATCAATAATCCTCTTCATCCTGGAAATGCGTTCCTTTTCAGTTTGCAAATCAGATTCGAATCATAAACAAATTACGTATATGTATAAGAACTCTTCACGTATATAAGAATTCACTCTTCTAAACTTGTATGTATAATAGAAACAACACGTAACAAAAATCACCATCTTAAAGAAAGAATTATTATATACATACATACATACATATATATATATATATATATATATATATATATATATATATATATAACGTTATATATTGTAAGCTTATAAGAGGTCAGCACCTCCCAGGCATACGTTGCCGAGAGGCGCTGAACTCACTGATCGCGGGTCAGGTGACCGATATCGAGATGACGTAGCGAAATGCGGAGCGTCGTGCCGGTTTTCGGAGCAGCGGCCTTGAAACGGCACTCTTTGTCGGAGCGTTGTAAGAGACAGTCATAGTCTAAAGAGTCGTCGTTAATATAAAAGATGTATATCGTCGGTAATAAGTCGAGTCGTGGCCTATTTCGGCCTAAGTCGTGTATCAATAAATGGTGTGTCGCCTTTACTTTCTATACCAGGTTTCTTGAATATATAATCTTCCCTCATTTGCCTTTTTTTTTATAAATTTCTATGTTTAAGAAAATTAATGAATTAAACGATTATTAATCGATTAATTTAAAACTTTAATCGTAATGATTTGTTTTTCACTATAAATTTCTTTTAAATAGCCAATTATGACTATCATTACAGTTGACAACATAACGTTCTCGATAAACTTAAAAATTCTTATGTTTAACATTTTTTTTCAAAACCTATTTCCATTGAAATATTTTAAAAGTCCCGGTACTTTTTCTTCTGCATTTCATTTTATGCGTCAGCTATTCGAGAAAGGGCCAGAGAGCTATGTCTGTATTTTTCTATTGTTAGAGTAAACACATACAGGCTTCAGCATTATATACGATATCTTTTTGATACTCATTGCTGGATGAAAATGTCTCAAAATTGACATCAGTTCCGTTTTTACAAATATACTGATCTAATTAATACGTTTTTAAGGGAACAATGGCAATCATGCCGCAGAAAAGTATACGCTTTTCTTTAAACTTAAAGATACGTGACATTGACAAAAAAATTCTTTAAAATTTATTACTCAATCGCCACTTCTCATTGTCAGTGAAATGAGGTAACCATCCTCTCTGAGAGTATCTTGCCTTCTGGAGGAAGACGACGTAAGAATTTTCACATTATATCTTTCCTGAAAGAACCCGTTGACTACACCGAATTCAACATATCTCGGTATTATAACACATTGAAACAGATCACATATTTATAGATCTAACAGTCCCAGTACGGAATAGTCCAAGTATCTTTTGCAAGACATTCAGCAAAAATTAAATAAATATCGAGTGGGGAAAGAAAGAACCCACCAAAAATATTAATGCACGTAAAACGATGATCTAATACAAGCACCATCCAATTGTAAAAAATCACTAGCACATAGTGCGATGAAAGAGTAAGCGGTTGCGCTTATATTTCTACTACGATGAATTTTACTTACGAGTACGTCTAGAGCCTTCTAACCCTCTAGCGGATAGTCAGAGAAGCTTCCCAGGTAAACTGATAAGCGTTCGCGAGAAATCGGATATTTGGCATTTACAAAATAATAGTTGATATTTATTGTGAAAATATACAAAAAATCTTATTTATAAATGTTTAGAAAATACCACAAATATTGCACAAATAGCATAAACTATATCTTTAAAATGTCAAGAAATTATTGCATAAATGATATATACACATGTTCTTACAACTAAAACATTATAACTAAAACATTATAACTAATAAACATAATTCATTAGTATTTATATTTAAACATATTTAGCTAAATATGTTTAAATATAAATACTAATGAATTATGTTTATTAGTTATAATGTTTTAGTTATAATGTTTTAGTTGTAAGCTAAATATGTTTAAATATGTTTAAAACTAGATTTTCAACGTTCATAATAATTCGATGAACATTTTTTAATAACATTTTCGTGTCAAGACATCGTGTTATACAACTATCATTAATATATTTCTATTATATATGTATATTTTGAACTTTGATTAGAGTATTTCAGAATTTTATGGATTTCTCTAGAAACTAACGTAGTAGAAGTTCTTTCTACTGTTAGATGTGGTGCTGTATAGACGTTCTTTCAAACACGGATCCCAAAAAGCTATAATTGACGTTTTAATTTTTTCGACTACTTATATCCACTTGAGAAGGATCAAAAAGCGTCTGATCGAAACGTTGTGAAAAATATAATAAAGTTTGCTAGATTTGTCATATTAAAAACAAGTCTGATTTTAATCTATATAATTTTGTACATATTATTGGTGGTATTGAAAAAAATAGTTTTAGATCTTCAAGCACTCGCCGAAAGTAGTTCTAAACTCCTAATGATGTCATTTTACTCATTCTATGGCTTATCAACAGAGCTATTCAACATGATAAATATATCATTACTATGCTTAAAACGTATTTGAGAAAGATATATTTCACGGATTCTAGAAACAAAATGACATATGATATAGGCATAGCAGTCTGCAGTACGCATCATATAGGTTTTACAAAAAACGTAGAAATAATTACTTAAATAAATAGAAAAAAATAAATAGTTAATTTGTATGTATAAAGTGTGCTCAATTAACAATTTTACATTGACTAACTAAAATATAACAAGGATACTTTCTAAAAGAACTTCGATCATTTTCATCGGGCCCATTTGCACCCAGTCATGTGAATGTAATAATGACAAATTAGGACTTTCTGTTTTGTGATACGATTATAATTAATAAGGATTACGGATGCTTTGAGGTTGTTCGCATTATTTTATATAACAACAGATAATTTGTATATTATGTAAGAATAATTTATAAAGGAAAAAGGAAAATTCTTAATTTTATTCTAAAATAATGGAACATATAAATCCTTCTCTCTTTCTCTGTCCAATTTTCACATGCGTCTCTCACATTTTTTCGTTCTTTTTAACCTTATTTTTCTCAGTTACTTTTTCTGTTGCTCTTTCTCAATGAATAATGATATTAAAGCTATTGTATTGATTTTTAGACAGCATATCTTAAAGTTTTCATATAAATATGTGGTCTTTCATTTATTCAATTGAATAAAAAAAATTCATTTCTTAAATTAAATGTATTTAATTGTATGTAATTCTTAAATTAACAATTATTCTGTTTACTTTTTCAATATATTTTTCTAAAACTACAATAAATTATCTAATTAATTTGTGCCGGTTATGTTCGAAATACATATATTTACATTTTGACATATGCATTGTTTCCGAAAATTTTTTATAAAAATAATGAAAATGCACATAAGCATGTATTTGAAGTATAATATTTATTTATCATTTCTTTTTGCGTAACATTTACCAGCTTTTTGACTTAACATTTTTATCTATTTTTGCATATATTGCTGAATATGTCTCGAGAAGGATTTCCCAAAATATTCATTTCGTCTTTAAGAATAACCTAAGTTTGCGTCTAAAGCAAGTAATTTCCATCTCATCATTTTTATATTATTTTCCCAACTGTGATGAAACCTTAATATAAAATTGTTTTATGTTCCAAAGATGTTTTCGAGAATGTTTGAGAATTTCAAAATGCGTGTAGTTTTGAGTTTCTTTTCATTTCTTTCTGATCATTTTTATCGTTAATTCGAAATATGATTTACATAATTTCAAAAGTATTATTCGACAATAATATCTTAAATATTATTTATTCAATGGAATAATAGAAAATACATTTTTTTCTGAATTAAATGCACAATTATTCTAATTCTTCAACATGTTTTCTTAAGATTACAATTAATTGTACATATAATTTGTGCTGGTCATACAAAATACATGCATTTACATTTTGACATTACTAATTTCGAAATTTCTATATAAAAATAATGAAAATGTACATAAGCATGTATTTGAAGTATTACGTTTATTTATTATTTCTTCTTGCGTTATAATTACCAGCTTTTTGATGCTGTATTTGATTAATATTTTTATCTATTCTTTTCATTTGTGTTATATATTATAAATAATTCGTTATATATTCGCGTTATTTAAAATGATTTTTAATAATACAATTGAAAACGCACACAGCGTGATATTTTTTAAAGAGTTATACGAGTACTGTGAATATTGTTGAAGAAATTACGAGATTTGATCACGAAGTTAAAGTCGATTTGAATTTGTTATTTCTTTTGTCTTCGTCACCATTTATTTCTGACATATTGAGGACAAATTTATTTATCGTTTGCACGTTTTGTTTAATTTGCCTTGAGAAGAAGGATTTCCAAATATTCGTCTTTGAGTCCGAAGTATTCATTTTGTTTATAAGAATAACTTGTGTTTGCATCAAAAGCAGGTAATTTTCATCATATCATTATATTATTGTTTCAACTGTGACGATACCTTGAGAAAAAATTATTTTATACTCCAAAGATGTTTTCGAGAATGTTTGAAAATTTCAAAATGCGTATAATTTTAAGTTTGTTTTCATTTCTTTCTGATCATTTTTATCGTTAATTCGAAATATTATTTATATAAATGCAAAAGTATTATTCGACAATAATATAAATATCATTTCTTCACTTGAATAACAGAAAATATATTTTTTATGAATTTTAAATGCCCAATTATTCTATTTACTTCTTCAGTGTATTTTTTTATGATTACAATTAATTGTCTATATAATTTATGCTGGTCCTGTACAAAATATATGTAGGTATTTACATTTTGACATATTTATTATTTTCGAAATTTCTTTATAGAAATAATAAAAATGTACATAAGTATGTATTTGATGTATTATGTTTATTTGTCATTTCTTCCTGCGTTATTTTTACTGTTTTTGGTGTCGTACTTGATTAACATTTTTTATCTATGCTTTTCATTTGTGTTATATAGGGTGTCCGGAAATTCGCACATTCGGTGCACGTGACGTAATATTTTATGATAAAAGAAACAACTTTTTCTTTTAACAAAATTCTGTCCAACAAGTAGTTTTCGCAGGCGAGCAGGTTAATGAAATTAACGATAAGCACTCTTATCCATGCGATATTCAGATCGTCGCGCGTTTCTCACTCACTTGTTCATTTGAATATAAAGACATATCTAAATAGTAATAAGCTTTAGGAGTTAAGCGTCTTATTATTCTAAATATTGCATACAATTGCGCATGTTTATGTAATTCTTATAACATGTTTCGTATTTGTGTTTTTTTTTCCATTGATTTTCCCGATTTTCCATATTTTTTGAATTTTCTATATCTTTAGAATTATGTTTCTTAAACTATACTTTAGATTTTATGTTAGGCTAAGTTTTGCACACATATTTTACTTTAGATTTTAATCTTAAGTTTTTTTCATTGTATTTTAGGTTTAGATTTCTTTAGAGTTTTAAGAGTTCTTTAATATTCTTTTCTTCTTGTTAGTATATATTCCTATGTGTATATATATATATATATATATATATATATATATATATATATACATACAGGGTGTTTCAAAAATAGTTAGCCAAACTTTAAAAGCATATTCCACTCATTGTAAGGATGAAAAAAAGTCATATAAACATGGGTCCGAAAAAGCTTATTTTTCAAGTTATAAACATTTCTTATTTACATTACGTATTTACGTCAGACGACATGCCTCACATCGATGTTTCATAAATTGTACTTTTATTCACCCTCTGAAGTAAACAAAGTTTTTAGATAGCACTGTATGGAATTGGAATCAGTCCTTATTTAAGTATTTAAGAGTGAAGATAATATTCATCAACATAGCAGGATTTTTTTTATAGTCAAAAAACCTTCAAGAATCCATTAATAAATTTTGACGTGTAGGGACAAAACTGAGGTCATATTCGGTTTCAGCGGGCCAAAATACATGGGAATATGGTCTAATCAATGGCACCGACAACTTTTTCTTGTGGGCTTGTGTAATGATTGTATGTTTTTCAAATTGTACTTGTGCATCTATATCAATCTTAATAATTTATTTATGCAGTATTGCGCTATCCTCTTAATCTTTGCTTATTCTAACATCGAATTGAAATGTTCTTGCAGTTTAAATGTTGTTAAAGTCTGTAAGTTAATAAAAAATATTTATAACTTGAAAAGGAAGCGTTTCCGAACCCATGTTTATATGACTTTTTTTCATCCTTACAATGAGTGGAATATGCTCTTAAAGTTTGGCCAACTATTTCTGAAACACCCTATATATATATATATATATATATATATATATAATATTATTTTAATTCTCTTGCGTTATTTAAAAAAATTTTCCTTCAATGTGTACGATAAAGAGAAATTGCGTGATGTCTTAATAAATGACGAATATAAAATTGTTGATGACGGTAAAATTTTTCCACCATCTCATGATATTTATCGTCTGATATCTCAAACTCTTATAAATAGTGGATCACATGTCACTCCTAAACATATTTACACGATTTTAATGATTTAAATGATAGGAGCGGCATATACAGCGTATTGAAAGCGTTTGGGATAAACAAAAAAGCTGCGATTCAAATTAATGATTCGAAAGATAGTACTTTTAACGCGACAGATTTAGATAGTAGCTCCACTTCTGTATCTTTAAAAAAATTTAATCTGAAAATTTCAGAAGAAAAATGGGCCCAGATTAAACCTACACGCCAAACATACGGACGTAACAACAGAAAATATAAGTCGTTGCAGTCAAATAAATGGACGCATATTTTCGCTGAGAAAATATGGCACGAAACAAAATTACCGTGTGCATTTGTGTTTAAATGTGCTAAGGTTTATTTAAGTAGCGATGCTAAATGTTACATGCGTTTTAAAGGTATGTGCAACGAATGTGGCGCGCAACTTATAGGTTTATTATAATAAGCCTATAAAAGGAAATGATGCGGTATTTGAATGTACTCTTGCTGGCTTTTCAACAGAAGTTGTACATAAGAAAAAGAGACAATCAAAAGGATTTTTACGCGAGAAAATTGCGAGCAAACTAATAGAGGGACATAAAAGCGCCAGTGTTTGGCGTTATGAAGAAGCGATCAAATTAATAACATTTAATAATAATATTCCACCAATTTTATTTGACGCAACAGTTTTGCGCAAGGCAAAACAGGAGAAATCGGACAAACGACAACAACTATATAATACCGATTCTCTACAAAATTTGCATATCACCAAATGTACTAGATTCTTATGAACAATACACAACATAGGACTAAATCCGTTTTACTGTATGTATTGGTCGCTGGAGCAACAAATTATGTATATGAAAGGTCATAAGCAAGACGATAATTGCTTCTTAACTATAATGGGTATTCCATTATAGTTAAGATATTGTATGAGTACTTATCAGAAACATTATATGTAAGATTATAATGCATAATCCTACATAAAATGCTTTTGGCAAATGATTATATTTCACATATAATTACATATATATAGTCATATTATATGTATATACATTAAAATTATAGATAAATATACCTGCTGTTCCATATATGAATTCTATTTCATATTTTTCCATTCTATATTTACTTTAGCGCAAGCTTTAATTAAATTAATACATTGTGACGTAATCATATTGGATGCCAAAATACATATTTTTTTGTCATCTGTTAACCATTGTTTTGGAACCGTAACCAAGCCATCTTTCAATAACACTATATAAAAATTATCTTTTTTCTGTACTTTGTCTGGAAAGAAATAGTAAAAATAAGTGTGTATACTGCTAACATTTTGGGGAAGGGGAAAAGATGGCGGAGAGTAAGGATGGGCTGTCAGAGGAGCCCGGTTAAAAAGGAGTAGAGAGAGGGTGGAAGTAATTATAAAAGGAGCAAGTGTGGTGAGAATGTGGAGGATAGGGAGAGAAAGGTGGGCCATTAGAGAAAAGGTGGAGGAGCGAAGGAAGAGGATGTGAGGAAGACTCAAAGTCGGAGCAGGGAAGAGGTGAGAGAAGGCCCGTGGGATGACGTGGCGAAATGAAAGAGACGGGAGAGTCGGTCAAACTAGAAATTTCCTCAATTTCTAGAAATTTTTCTTCTTGGATTGTTTCGAAGAATTCTTGGACAATTATTGGTAAGAAATTCATAGTTCATTATATATAAATGAAATACGCACGAAACTACTAAATCTAATTCGGACTAAGCCAGATACACTCACCACAGAAGATCTTGCAATGGAGTGTCAGAGTTTGGTTAATCTCAAACAAGATACTTCGTTGATCCAAAACCTTAAGCTAGAAACAGCACCAGTTATCGTTGCTCTAGTAAAAACAGATCCAAAAACAAGGTTAAATTTCAAAAGAATACTAAAAATCATCATCAAGGTAAGAAACAATTCAAAAATTCTTTACCTGATAAAGATTTTACTCCTTCAACGTCTTGTTGGTTTCGCGGTCAATTGCATTATTCAAAAGACTGCACTTTTAAGTTCCATAAATGTCAAAAATGCAATGTTGTCGGTCACAAAGACGATTATTGTGCGTCTAGCAAAAGTGTTAAATCAAAAATCGATAACAACAAAAATTCAAGTAAAAATGTTAACATTATTCAAGTTAAACAAATCGCAACCAGCAATAAACGGAAATTTGTTGACATTTTTATTAATAATCATAAACTTAAGCTTCAACTTGACACGGGATCTGATATTACAATTATATCGGAAAAGAATTAGTCGATTTTGGGGAAATCAAAAGGTAATCTTACCTCTCATGTCGCTCGTGATGCATCCGGCAATGAAATCATTTTCAAAAGAGAATTCAATTGCATCGCATCTTTCCAAGGAATTTCTAAACAACTTAAATGTTTTGTAACCTCAAATCTTGACTTGAATATTTTAGGTCTAGATTGGCTTTATGCATTCAATCTTTTGAATCAATCATTGAGCAGTTTCTGCATGAAGGTGGATTCTCAATCATCTTCAACGGATTTAACGACATCTACAGGATTCAATAACTCAATTTATAGGGAAAGATTCGCAGAAGTCTTTTCCTCTGAATTAGGTCGATGCACTAAGACCAAAATTAGATTATTTTTTACGTCAGATTCAAAGCCGGTTTTCAAACCCAAGAGACCAGTAGCTTATGCTATTCTTCCGCTCGTGGATCAAGAGTTATTCCGTTTAGAACAAAACGGAATTATTTCACCAATCAAATATTCAGATTGGGCTGCACCAATTGTCGTTCGGAAGAAAAACGGAAAAATTAGAATTTGTGCTGATTTCTCAACAGGTCTAAATGCAGCATTAGAACCTAATCGGCATCCTCTTCCTTTACCGGACGAAATATTCTCTCAACTTTCAAACTACAAATATTTTAGCCAGTTAGATTTATCCGATACATTTCTTCAGATTGAAATTGAAAATGAATCGAAGCGTCTACTGTGACTGATGACTATTAATACTCATCGCGATTTATTTGTATACAATCGTTTATCATTTGGAGTAACTATAGCTCCGGGGGAATTTCAAACAATAATGGATTCAATGATTTCAGGTCTAGAAAATGTTTTTGCTTACATAGACGACATTGTCGTTGGTGGAGCATCAATTCAAGAGCACAATCACAATTTGACTCGTTTATTGGAACGAATTAAAGATTACGGTCTCCATCTTCGAATCGAGAAATGTAACTTTTTCACGACACAAATTAATTATTTAGGTTAAGTAATTGATGGAAAAGGATTACATCCTAATTCAAAGAAGATTGAAGCAATCAATAATATCTTCCAACCTTTCTTCAATATTACAGATCCACTTCCAATCCAAATGTTTCGAACGGAGTTTCTCCAGCTGAAGTCTTCCTTGGAAGATCAATAAGAACTACGTTAGATCTCTTGAAGCCTTCGATTCAGCAGGATAACAGACCCAACAAGTTTTCAATCAAGCTCAAACAAGAAGCTCGATTTAATCGAAGACATGGAGTTAAAGCTAAGGAATTTGAACCAGGAACTCAAGTTTATGTTCAAATTCACTCTTATAACAAATGGTCATGGATTCCTAGTGAAATCGTTGAAAGAGTTGGCAGAGTTCTTTACAACGTTCTCGTAGAGACTCGATGTCGTCTAGTTAGGGCTCATGCCAATCTGTTGTTTAATTTTCTTATTCTGCGTGTCAGAGGGCTTGAAATGACAATTTGTTGCTGAGTTTTTGATTTAAATTGTAGATCTGTTATATTTAAACAATTCTGAGAATCACAGTTATGTCGTACAAAAAAAATTTGGTGTAATTCGAAAGGCTAGTGTCTGAAATAAAATTAATATATAGTTACACAAAGCTTATAATCATATACGAAAGTATCTTATATTACCTTGTTAGCAATAAGCTTTGCGTCGTTAAGCAAAGACAGAGATTACAGACTAGTACTCTCAGGCCCCCGACGTCTCTTTTCAGGCTTCGGACGATTATTCGGATATATAGCTCACTAGTTGTTCACGCATGCTCGCGATAGAAAAACTAATCACACGCGTGGCGCTCTCTAATATTTAAATCCAACACAATTAGCTTAGATTTCGCTCTTGATGAAGTTGATCATGTTGATAAAGAACCTCATTTATTACTTGAAATTCTTTTCAGCACTTTCGATCTCGATGTTCCTGTAGTCCGGCAGAATTTACCACAGCTTCCAACGGAATCGTCGGAACACTCTGAGCAACTTCTATCGCTTTCACAATTTCCAGCGGAACCGACGGTCGAGGTTGAAGACGTCGTGGATGCTACTGTACAAGAGAACGCTGAGAACAAACAGATTCTTCAGGAATCTCCGCAAATGCAAGAATCTGAATATCAACAAGCTCCAGGGATCACCGAGTCTCAAGAATCGGAATCTTTTCCCGAGGCTGTTAGACGATCTCAGCGTCTCAGACGCAGACCAGCTAAATTTAAGGATTTACTAACGTTCTACTCTCAATTCTACTATTTACTAACGTTCGGATCTCAAAAGAGGGAAGTGTTGCCGTCGTCAATGTGAATGTGTTCAACATGAACCGAGCTAACGGAGAGTGTCTTGTCTGTCTCTTCGTTTCCTAGCAACGTCAATCAACGGTTCTCTCTAAAATTAATTTTCTGGCTGGCTGTCTGATTTAAATACTATTCTTGCTATTTAATAAATATCTCATTTATTAAATCAATAACAGTCTCATACATTTTGGGCACATTTAGGCACCGAGAAACATTATATATATATATATATATATATACAACATTTATATATATATACATATATATATACACAACATTCATATATAGATATATATATATATATATATATATATATATATATATATATATATATATATATATATATATATATATATATATACTGTGACGTGACAGGGTCCGTCACAAGGGCTCGCCTGACCGAACCGGGGTCCGAAAAGGGATCGGAGTCGCTTCCGCGAGGCGGGAGCGCGGCGATTCCCTTTGTTTGGCGTAACTTGGTCGCGTTGCGGCGCGTAATCCGCACGTCTCGTGTTGTAGTCCCGCTTGGGGAAGTTAAGTTCGGAATACTTATGATTTTTCAATTCTACAGGAAAGTAAAAACGACTGGAGTGGTAGGTCGCGCAACTTTAGTAGATGTATTGTAACGGAGAGGACGAGTGGAGGAGCAGCGGAATCGGCAGGACAATGGCGAGGGCGAAGGAAAGGCGAAATTGGCGAGGCGATGGAGAGTCGGAGTGGAAGAGTGCGGGACGAGGCGCAGAGCGAGGGCCTCTCCCTGAGCGACTGGCGTACCCTGAGGGATCCAGGAGCACGGACGAGTGGAGGGTCGCAGGCCAGAGGACGCTCCGAAAGGACCCCAGTGACAAAGAACCAGCCCGCCGCCGAGACGAGAAGGCGACGACTGGGTGGCGAGCCCTGGCCCGGCCAGCCGGGGAATTCGCGCAAGGAGAGGCGCCTGACAAGCGGCCAGCAGGACACACGGGCGTGTACGGACGAGTCAACGAACTTAAGAGATAACAGTTATCGACCGTCATTATCGACCGCCCTTATCGACTGCCCGGGATCCAGGGATGATAATCGATGGAAGATGCTAGGCGCTGGATGGCGCGGAAACGAAGGGAGGGCCCGACGCTGCGCCAGTGTTGTTCTCGGAGACGCTTTCTCGCGCATGCGCAACGCAGTCACAGTAAAATTCCAGTGATGTGCCCACAATAACAGTACGGTAGTAGGCGGGAAAATGTTGGCGGGCTCCTAACGGCCTATTAGTAAGTAAGGTAAGTATAAATGTTATAAATTATATTTTTTTGTATTATTTATTAAAATGAGTGTAAATAAGAATAAAGGGGTCATTAAGAAACAAGTAATTAAGCGATTTATAAATTATTATTTTTAATTTGCGGAATTTATTGATATTAATTCTTTTATCGAAGAAACTGATTTAATTGATAATATATATATTAAAAAGTAAAATTTTTTTGTATATTATGCAGCATTTTTATCATATTTAATAAAATAATAATATATCTTAAGAGTTACAAAATAGGGGTCTAAGAATACTCGTTTCCACATCACTTAGATACGTCAGTGAGGTTTACATTAAATGCGCATGCGCGAGAAAGCGTCTCCGAGAACAACACTGAGCCGCTGCGCCGGAAGCGTCCCGACGACAGTGTCTCGTGAGATGCCCAACGGTGCGGACCGCCTTCGATCCCGCGTGCCATCTCACCCGAGCCGGAATCGAGAGCCGAGGAACCAGCGGAGGAGCCAGCGACGAACCACCCGGCGTTATGTGTAAGACCGCCACTCCAGCGCGTCGCGGAAATTACCGAGACCGGGAGCAGCAGCCTCGGAATCGAGTCCGCGGGAAAGGCCGTAAACAGGCGACGGCCAAGGTCACCGGACCGGAAGCCGTCGCGAAATAGTTTCGCGAAGAGGTTCGCTGCCCCGGGCTCGGGGAACGATGTCGGATTCTGATAACTCTGGGGAAGTCGCTCGCTGAAAGGGCATCGCACCGGCAGTCAGAAAATTCGCGTGTAACATTGTAAAATGTCGTCGTTCAAATTGCGTTCGGGTATTCACATCGTGAAGTCATGTTCGTCCTCGAATTATAAAGGTGTTGCCGCGTTGAGTGCTGTAAAGACCCTCTTATATTCTCGATCTCCGGGCTTCTCGCGATCGAGTCCTCGGCAGTAAGAATTCGCGCACGCTTCTCATTGCTGTACGTTCAATTCTCGCGGCTTAATTATTGTAAATTCGCTTGCGTCGTTGTGGGAGTACTTTATACGCTCGACGTCGTTATCGTCGAGACATCCTCGCGGTATCATCCCGTCAATGTATTCAAGTTATAATTCGGTTGAGATATTGGCGACAGGAGGCCGTCCGCAGCCTCGTATTATGCGGCTGTGCGGTATTCGAGTTACAAGTGCGTTCTGGTATTCGCGTTACAACTCTGTCGCTGTATTCGATGTCTGATTCCGCTCTTATGTTCATGTCATGGTGCCGTTAAAACATTCGCGTTATAATTTTGTTTCCGTATTCGAGAGTGATTTCATTGGCGCTCTACTGTTGTAGAATTCGTTACTGTTTGCGCACCGCGAACGCCTAATTATATCCTCGGGTCTGTCCGTATATGCATTTCTGAATTTCGTCATGTTTTTCGAAATATACATATATCCTTCTATATTCTGTAAAGTGATACTTTGATTATTTGCGGAACGCTAGCCTCTCCCCTCGTCCCTGATTGCGTATTCGTTGACTATTCTGATTTATTGAAATCGTATTGTGTGGCACGGGAGATCGTGCCTGGCGCCCAATTTCGGAATATCTTGCGCTTCATGCCTTTCGGCGATCTTTTCGGTAAAATTCGGTCAAAATCTGGACAGACTTCCGCGGGGTCAGGCGGACCAGCGGAAATTACTGTCGCAATACATATATATGTATATATATATATATATATATATATATAAATGTTTGTAAAATTTTTTTACATTTTTATTTAAATAAAAATATTGGAATATATATTTAATGGCATTTTACTATTTATTATAATATAAGTTCTAATTAAACAAGTCAGAAAATAAAAATGTTTTAAATATAGATAAATTTTATTTCATTACAAATGTATTAAATATAAAGTAAAATTTAATATAAAAATTGGTATTATACTGTTAAAATGTGTAGAAAGCATTAAATTTAATATCCTGTGCACATTTTGAAATCTTATGTGAACATTATTCTTTTATGTTAAAATATTCTTAGAACATTATTCTGGAAAAAATTGTAAACGTTAATTTTTTGCCAGAATAATATTCCAAGAATATTTTTATAATATTTCACGGGTATTAAAATAATATATCAAGGATATTATATGGAGTGGACATATAACATCTAAAGAATATTTCTATGACATTAAAAAATATTATGTAATATTCTCAGAATATTGTAGTAACGTTATTATAATTTTTAATAATATTCGTATAATATTCTAGAAATATTGTGTGCTTATAGGAAACTCTGGAGCAATTTTTTTAAGATGTCATAATATGCTTTTCAGAACTCTTCACATCTGGTTTTTGACGACAACATTGATTTCAGTGTTTTTAGGCAATATTCCAATCACCCTTCATTAGGGTTATACCGGAGCATTTTTCATAATTTTATCGAAGGTCCTTCTTAGGAGTTTACCGAAAAAGTTTTCTTTTGTTGAAAGGTTCTTTTCAGGGCTTATCTCACTTGGGTAATCATCAGTATCATCAGCTTTTTTTATCCATAATATTATACTCAGCCCTTCTTAGGACTACTCCACAGCGGCTTTTCTCGAAATTTGATGGGAAGTCTTTCGTAAATAAAGCTTACCACAATTTATTACAACTTTGCGATTAATCATGAGTTCTCTGAATAAAATAAAAGTTAAAAATGATAGGTATTGTAATCCTCATAATTTACAAGGACATGTGGGCATATGTTTGCGACCCATGTCTGCCGCTATGAGACAAAAATTTCCCTTAATAATTCCTGGAAGTAAAATCTGTGACGGCTATAGAAAAACATTATGCGAACGTACAAGAGCTAATTCCGAAAGTAGCGTGAATCTAAGTAATATATCACTCACTGCTGATGATGAATTATTAAATGATAACTTTGGACATAATACATCGATTTCGGATAGTAATAATCAAATTCATGCTGAAGATCTCCGTGAGATCATAGATGGTTTAAAAGAAAATTTTTCTTCGTTATCGTCTAACGATCCTGATAGAATAACAATTTTAACAGTACTGCCATCGACCTGGTCTATCAAGAAGATTGTTTCTGAATTCAACACATCAGAGTACTCTATCAGAAAAGCCAAAGAATTGAAACAACTGCATGGCTTTTTTTCGAGACCCACACCGAAAGTTGGAAACACACTACCAAAATCAACTGTAAATGAGATAATAAATTTCTATGAATACGACGAGAATAGCAAACTCCTACCAGGACTGAAAAATAAAAAATGTGTAGTTGAAAATGGCAGAAAAATGATGAAACAAAAACGATTACTTTTATTTACCTTGAAAGATTTATTCAATAAATTTTGTGAACAGAATTCCGAAGTAAAAATTGGGTTGTCAAAATTCTGTGAGATAAAGCCAAAACACTGTGTTTTACCTGGTGAAAGTGGTACTCATACTGTCTGCGTGTGTATTATTCACGAAAACCGCGAAACTCATGCTAGATGCTTTTGATTTGTCAACGTTATCTTCAGGATTGGATATTCCACTGCATAATTATCTTGACTGTTTGAATTTGATGGTTTGTCATGCAAGAAGTAGGGATTGTTTTCTTGATGAGTGTGAAAGCTGTCCTAGTCCCGATATACTAAGAAATAACATAAGATCAATGTTAGAAAAAGCTGGCATTAAAAACATTATTTTTAGTTCGTGACACTCGACCGATAGAGCGACTCTGAAAACGTCGACTATGCCTATTGATGATTATGTTGAATTGCTCATTAGACAATTAGAGATTTTGAAGCCGCATGATTTCATAAATAAAGAGCAATCTTCGTATTTTAGATCTTGGAAAGAAACTTTGAAAGATGAAGAAATACTCATGATATGCGATTTCTCCGAGAATTATGCTTTTATTGTGCAAAACGCAGCTCAAGCCTTTCATTATAACAATAATCAGGCAACAATTTATACAGCGATATACTACTATCGAGATGAAAACGAATTGAAACATGGAAATGTCATCATTATATCTGTGTACTACTCATGATACGACAGCAGTGCATATATGCAACTCTATGATAATTGAACATTTGAAAACACAACATCAGTTCAAAAAAATTATTGTCTTCTCTGACGGAGCTAAGCAACACTTTAAGAATCGCTTTAATATTCATAATGTCTTAAATTATGAAAAAGATTTTGGTGTAAAGATTGAGTGGCATTTTTATGCGACCGCTCATGGCAAAGGACTACATGATGGTCTTGGAGCAACCCTCAAAGTACATGCACGGAAAGCAAGTTTACAAGCGTCCTCTTCAAATAGTATTTTGGATGCTAAAAAACTCTATGATTGGGCAACTAAAAATTTACAAAACATAACATTCTTCTATTATACAAAAAAAAACAATGCAATGCTATGCTAAAAACACTACAAAAACAATTTCGTAAGACTTATCCCATTCCTCATATTCAAGTAAATCATTGTTTCATACCCATATCGAACAATAAACTGTTGATAAAGAGATTTTCTAATGATGAGGAGGGCTTCATTCATGAAATAACTGGAACTAATAGTAACGTTTCTAAAATATGAGTAACTTGCTTACCGAATGACGTATTTAATTCGTGATTTGAAACTTTCATATGTTCATGTAATTCATGAAAAATAATTTCTTGTAAATTTTGGCCTAATTTTAGTCATTCGTAAAGAATCGTAACAAATTCGTAAAGAAATCTCCAGTTTTTTCTTCCCGGAAATCAATTACTTATCAAACATTATCATACAATCATTTATTTGCGAATTTTTAACAAATTTGATGACTTCAAAGCTTATGGAATTCTATAAACAAGTTTCAGAAAAATGTGGCTTACAGAAATTGATTTAAATCAGTCGCAACATTCTTGGAAATGGCTTCGAATCTTTGTAGTTGACATTCATTATTCGATTATTGTATTTCAGTATTGAAGAAAAACATTTTTGTGTGCTATTAACATGCAGAGTGGCACTTTCATCCATTTAGACCTGATGGAGTTATTTAAAGATCGAATTCTGATTCAACAACATCGAAAACATAGACATGACTAGACGGGTTTCGTGATTGAAAGCAAAGTTTTACCCCGAAAAATACGAGGTTGCAGAATTTTTTGAGGTTAGGTACGAAGCTAGACCTCATAGAGTAATTTTGACAACAAATGACGATTCAATGACCTCCTTTATTGAAGTTTTCGTAGCCAAAGTTAGAGTTTGATTCTAAAAAAGTTGATTTTGAGCTATTTTCGAGGTTAAGTACGAACCTAAACTTGATAATAATTTTGATGTCGGATTAATATTCAGTAACTCCAAAAACCTATAAAAAGTATATTTTGGATGTGAACACAAAGTGGATAAAACTTTCTGTTTTCATGTTTCGTTATGGTGTTTGCAAAAATGGCGTCACCATAGCCGCCATTTTGAATTTGGTGAAATTCCCCAGATAGCATTCGATTCTATATAAAAATAGCTATAATTTGAGCCCAGACGGGACTCTGTAGTCCTCAACAAATTTTAGGCAGAGGGGAGTGCGATTTCACATGGAATGATCCGTATATATGTTTTAAATAAAAAATTTTTTATCGAGGCAATGTTACGTAGAGGTTTCGAAGTATCGTCATCTATATGCTTTGGTCGATGCAACAGATCGATGTAACAGCAGCGCTATCTCTCCAAAAGATCCGGAACTACTGATGAGAATTATATAAATGTAATCACTGGTCTGCTTACCGTTCCGCATGTATACTGCGTAGGTTCACATGAATAAAATGTTTGACAAGATGGATCTTTTCTATTAGAGATTTGTTCGTATTCTTATCGCTACCACAGTGTTCATTATTCCTGTCCGAGTCCTGCTGTGCTCTCGATTTATGCTGCTCAGCTCATAAAACCTTTATATGAGTGAATGTTTCTGTCTGTGACAGCTCAAGAGTGCAAAAGGTACAGTTCACAATAGTTAATTAATATAATTATGTGATTTTACGCCTTTTTCGGTCTTAATTTGAGCAGAGCAGGATTTCTTTTCGGACGTACTTTACATCTCTAAAAGGTTTTTGTTGAGCTGAGTATCTCCACGAGTTTATGCTCTGCGCTGGTGATTAGGCAGAAACAGATTGAAACGATTTGAATATAAAGTGCTTTAATACATCGACAACTGTACACTCGTATGGCCGGGACCTGAGTGAGTCCGCTTTCGAATCGCTCAGCTTGTTCCACGTTAGATCGCGCATGCGCAACTGACATATTCACTGCCACACGCATCACTTTCGCTCCCATGCACACAGATTCTCGCTCAAACACACAACGAAGTACTACTTACTATATCATGCTTCGATAAAAGCGCTGTAACTATATTTCAACAGTTTTTTTAATCTGTAAAGCCAATTCGAAGATTCGTCTTGTCAAACAAAATGAACTGTAATGTCGGTATCCAGCATCCCCTTAAAAAATGTAACTACATATCACAATGATTTAAATTGCTTAATTTTTTCGTAATAACCTGAAGTCATTTGTAACGGTTTTTTCGTATCTTTAACATACTTATGTATTAAAAATGATATTTTCGATGATTATATTATCACATCGATGAGTAGTACAAAATCACTGCTTGTTCGCGAGAGTTAGCGGATTATGATAACTGCGGAAGCAGCGACGCCACACAGCGATGGACGTTTCAGTTTCATTTAAGATGTCGGTTGAGATACATGTTGTGTTCTTTCTACACAATAAATAATATCATTCTCAAGACATCAAGCGTTGTATGCTTCATTATTAATTACACACAATCCAAAACATTGGCCAACAAGAACAAGAAGAGGTCGAACTCAGCTAAAAGTTGCAGACAGCAAGTCGAAAAGGGAAGTACAATTCCATTAACATAACCAATCACAGTGCGAAAGCAACATAGCATCGCACATAGTAAGGCGTACGTGGAAACATACATACGCATCATTATCGTAAGAATAATATCAAACTGTCGAGAAGTTAACCCAACGGGGGCATACAAGAAAAGTAAGGTTAGTGTATCGCCTTTACCTTTCTATTATCAAAATAACTACGCAAGTAGGTAAATTAAAGCAAAGAAGAGTTCAAATAAAAAGGCAAATTACACGAATTCAGCATTTCGAAGGAAACCAGGATATCGCTCTGTCAGACGCGCAAGTCAGGCTAAAAAGATTAGAAGAAGCTTTCTCCCGATTCGAAATAGTACAAAACGAAATCGAAGCAGCAACGGGAAAAGACGAAGAAGTCTCACTAGACACAGACGGTGAAGCAGAAAGACAACGGTTCGAGGAAAGCTACTACCGAGTGGCAGTAAAAGCACAGGAAATCATCGATAATAATCGACAACCACAACAGCGACAGAATTTCATGCGTAATGAAAACAGAAATCAAGTTACGGAATGAAGTAGACCAAAACTCCCCGTAATCAAACTATCGGAATTCAGCGGTGACTGTACGAAGTGGATGTTTTTTAAAGACAGCTTCGAAACAACAATCCATTAGAATCAAGGACTCACAGCGATGCAAAAACATCAATATCTTATTGGCGTGCTCGGAGAAGCTCGTAGCGTAATACAAGGATTCAAGATCTCAAGTGAAAATTATGAGAATGCATGGACGCTTTTGAAAGAGACGTATGATAATAAAATGATGATTATTCAGACGCATCTCGATAAACTATTAGGGTTTCCCTTCATTACGAAAGAGAAAAAAGCGGATTCAATTCGGCAATTCATGTGGCACACCCAAACGCACGTATCATCACTCAAGACTCTCGCACAACCTGTGGATCAATGGGAAATATTCATTTATCCATTTGGCCAAGAAAAAGCTGGATTTTATCAAGCAGCGAGATTGGTAGAATCTAATCAAAGATCGAACGCTAGAAAATATGCTGAGAATGACAGAATTTCTCAAGTTTCTTAAGGATCGTTGCCACACAATTAGAGTACTCGAACAAGGAAAGCCAAAAGGGGCTGTTAACAAGAAACAAATAGCAAAAGATGAAAAAGGAAAAGAAAAGGACGACAAGAAAATCGCTCTGGCTTCTACAACAGTAAGTTGCAAAATCTGTAACAGGAATCATCCCATCTACAAATGTGAAGATTTACAAAAACTACCGACAGGATGAAAAAGCTAATCAAAAAAAGATTATGCATTAACTGTCTCTCTCGTACCAGATCATCTTGTAAAAGATTGCAGGAGTTCATATATGTAAGAAATGTGACAAAAGGCACAATTCTCTTCTTCATCAAGAAAAGGAAGAACACATCAATCAAGAGAGCACGAGTAACGATCAAGTTGTTACACACATTCGGGAAGAAGGAATGAATTCAGGAAAACGTTCCATTGCGATGAATATCTTCTATGTGCAAAACCTACAGCTCGGGTTATTTTGTCAACGATGCAGATATACGTGCAAGACGCCGAGGGTAATCTACAACATTGCCGCGAGTTACTGGATTCAGGCTCGCAACTGAACCTCATAACCACGAATTTGGCCCGAAAATTGAAGCACAAACGAAAATTGACATGCACAAACGAGAAGCGGCCTATCAGCGGTATTAACCAAGTCACAACGAGCGCAAGTAAAACTATCGAATACAAATTAAATCTATTCACAATGATTTTATGATTAACATGGAATGTCTAATGTTACCAGCAATTACAGATATGTTGCCGTAATCGAAAATCAACGTCACTAGTATTTACGTTTCCAAGGACGCGCGGCTAGCAGACCCGGCATACGATAATCCGAGATCTATGAACATTTTGATAGGAGCAGGTGTATATTAAACTTCTAATCGGCCCGCCGAAAAATCGACGTGAAGGTTTATCTGCATTGCAAAATGCACACCTTGGATTAATAATCGGAGGACAAATCAACGATTATAGCTCAACGACGGAAGATTCGTGTCATTTGATAACAAACATAGAGATTTGCATCGTCGACTCGAGAGATTCTGGATACAGGAAACCGTACCGAAGAATTGACTTCATTCAAAGGAAGAGCAAGAATGCGAAAAATACTTTTCCAATACAACAAATCAGGATAAAAGTGACCGGTTCATCGTACATCTGCCTATTAAGTTTGACGTCATACTGGGAGATTCGTTGCAAAAGGCATTGGAGAGATTCAAATCAGTAGAGAGACGGCTGGATAGAGACGCGAAGCTGAGAAGCGACTATATTCAATTTATGCAAGATTATTTGGATTACGGGCACATGTCACTTGTATCAAATTGCAGAGAATCACAACATTTAGAGCTTATTTCATCCCTCATCAGCCAATAGTACGTCCAGATAGTTTAACAACAAAACTCAGAGTGGTTTTTGACGCATTAGCGAAAACGCTCGGCACGTCATTAAATGGCAAATTAATGCCGGGACCAAATCTCCAACAGAATTTAATAGAAATTGCGATACGATTCAGAACGCATCAGTTTGTTTTAACGACAGATATAACAACGATGTTTCGCCAGATTGTGATGGATCCTCGGGATCGCTCATTCCAACGTATTTTGTGGAGAATTGACAAAAGCAAGCCGGTACAGATCTTCCAATTAAACACCGTTACATATGGAACGAACTGCGCTCCATTTCTGGCCATGCGATGTCTGAGAGAACTAGCTAATATTTATGGCCATGAATATCCCCATGCAGCAAGGGTAATAAAGGACGATTCATACATGGATGACTTTCTTACCGGAGGACCAACGCTAACATACATCACCGAACTTCAAAGGGAGATGTCGGAGTTGCTTATGCGAGTTCAATTCCCTCTGCGGAAATGGAGGTCAAATGATCCGCGAGCAATACAGCCCTTGACGGAAATCAACGCAGCTGATGATCTGCTTATTATCGACAAAGAAGCATTCAAAACACTGAAACTTTTTTGGAAGTCTCCGACGAATTGCAATATCAAGTAGACGTGCCTAAGAAGAATGGCCATTGTAAAAGAAATGTGCTTTCCAGGATAACATAGATTTACGATTCACTAGGTTTAGTTGGCCCAATACTCATCACCGGGAATATCATAATGCAGCAGCTATGGAAGCGGGAAATAGGATGGGATCAAGAACTCCTGTCAGATCTTCAAAGAATGTGGGATGATTATTACTTCCCTACCACGCATCAGCGAATTCAGACTAGCCAGGAATGTCAATCCAAGTAATCATATTAGTACAATTGACTTATACGGTTTCGGCGACGCCTCGGAGCGTGCATTCGGAGCATGCTTCTACGCAGTCAACACTGACAGTCAAGATAATATTCAGTCGCACCTCATTTGTGCCAAATCGAAGGTGGCACCACTCAAAACTATATCGTTGCCACGAGCGGCTTCTTGTCTCTCAATTATACTACACAATCAAAGCAGCTTGCAAGGATAAGCAAAGTAAGGTTCGTCTATGGAGCGACAGTACAATTATGCTTGGATGGATCAAGACTCAACCTTATAACTTCAAAACATTTGTCGTTAACAGAGTGGCGAAGATTCAAAATCTCACAGAGCATGCGGTATGGCAGCACGTACCGTCGGAAGAAAACCCAGCAGACCTTCTGTCGAGAGGGATGTCCGTTGAAGATTTGAAGACGAGCGAGTTTTGGTGGAACGGTCCACATTGGCTAAGGAGCGAAGATCCGCAACCGGCAACAAGGAAAGAGCTTGATAAGGAGCTTTTAGAGCTTAGACCAAAGCTTAAACCTGTGCTAATAACATTGACTCTGACTATGACTTCAGAGATACTGACTAAGTATTCCTCATTTGATAAATTATGCAGAATTATAGCGTATGTTATCGGTACTGATTAAATCGGAAGGATGAAAAGAAGACTGGCCCAATCGACCCCCAGGAATACGAGAGAGCCGAGAAGACTATCGTCAGGCTTCTACAGCGCGAGACGTTCTCGGAAGAGCTACGGTGTTTGCACGGAAAGAGAGTGCTTTCTCGCAAAAGCAAATTGGCTGCCTTGAAACCATTTGTGGACGACGAAGGTTTAATTCGTGATGGAGGCAGACTTAGACATGCGGAAATCACACAGTGCCAGAAATACCCTTTCGTTTTGCCAGCTAAACACTACGTAACAACGTTGATAATGAGAGAACGACATAAACGTCTTCTTCATTGTCCCCTCGGGCAATTACTTCACGATGTACAACAATGGCCTATTAGTGATCGAAAAGAAACGCGGAAGATCACGCAGCGGTGCTTCAAATGTTTCCGTTTCAAGCCAACAGTTCCTGAAGTCATCATGGGAGATGTACCAGCGGAACGAGTCAAAGGATTTTCACGTCCGTTTACTTACTGTGGCGTGGACTATGCCGGACCGCTCCAGGTCCGCGAAAGCCGTCGTCGGGGCAGAATTCACATAAGTAAAGAATACGTAGCTGTATTTACGTGTTTTAACACAAGGGCGGTACATCTTGAGATAGTGACCGATCTTACGACAGAAGCCTTCATGGCTGCTCTGAACCGCTTCATCGCTCGAAGAGGATCTTGTGCTCAGATGTTCTCGGACAATGGGACTAATTTTGTAGGAGCTGCTCGAGAGCTCAAAGAGGTATATGAGTTCTTGACAACACAAAACGCGGAGATTGTATCCCAGTTAGTCAAGCAGCGAATTGAATGGAAATTCATACCTCCTCGTTCACCACACTTTGGAGATCTTTGGGATGCTATGGTGAAAATTATCAAACACCATCTCAACACTGTGACTCAAGACCAAATCCTAACATATGAAGAGAACAATACTTTACTCGTTACTAGACAATCCTCAATTCGAGGCCTCTAACTCCCCTTTCAAATGATCCCACGGATCTTGATGTCCTCACTCCAGCGCATTTCCTGATGGGTGATTCACTGATGCAATCTATGCAATACGACTTTCTCGAGACCCCAGACAGCCGTCTATCTAGATGGCAATACGTGCAAAAGCTGAGATAGCTTTTTTGGAAGCGATGGCAGTCCGAATACCTAGGCGAGCTGAAAATAAAAACGGAATAAATGGACCGAGCCAGGAGCTAAGATTCAACGCGATAATTTGGTCCTTTTGAAGGAAGATCATCTACCCCCGTTTCAATAGGTGCGAGGCAGGGTGATTGAGATGCATCCTGGATCAGATGGTGAGATACAAGTTGCCACCGTGAAAACACAAATCGGGAATTTCAAGCGCTCCATAAAAAAGCTGTGTCTTCTTCCCATGGGCGACTTATCGGCCGACTGAAGACGAGGAGCGACTTAACTCATGTTTATACTTTAAGTTCATTTATTTTATTTTTATTGCAGTATATTTGCTCATTTATATCTTGTTCATTATCACATTTTTTTATGTTCTTATTTGGTTTGGCAAAGTTTCTACTGTAAGGGTACAGCCACATATTTAGAAGTATTGATTCTATTAGTTATTCTTGAAAGACGACCTTTCAAAGAGGCCGGGATGTTTGCGAGAGTTAGCGGATTATGGTAACTGCGGAAGCAGGGACGCTACACAGTGGTGGGCATTTCAGTTTTGTTTAAGATGTCGGTTGAAATACATGTCGTGTTCTTTCTATACAATAAAGAATATCGTTCTCAGGACATTAAGCGTTGTGTACTTTATTATTAATTACACACAATCCAAAACACTGCTGTAATTGTTGAAAAATATCTTTTTAAAAACTGATTTTAAGTTTGATTTATGTCCATTTTCATTACAAAAGTGAAATAATCCATTATGTAGGTTTTGTATTAACATGATCACCTTATTACTTGGATATGTTAATAAATCCTTTTCTGAATATTCCTTAAAAGATGTGTACAGGTGATGTTGTTCTTGTCAAAATAAATCGGTTTGACATTTTGAATAATTTTCATCAGGTAGTTGTAGCTTTTTTACAAAATAACTCAACACGTAAGAAAGAGCCTGCGAGGTATCAATATTAATATCTTCAAAATCAATCTAGGAAAGAGTACAAACGTTGTTGTTCTCTTCGTTCATTAGTTCCTTTTTTGTTCTCATAAAAGCTGTTACAAACATCAAATTTTTCAAATTTTCACAATTGTCACTTTCACAATTCGCAGAATTAGAGATCGATGTGACGAGATTATTTAATATTACGGTTTTTAAGGCAGGTACAAATTGATGGCAAGTAGGATTAGAATTTGCAATTCCATGTTGACGAATTTGACAAAATAGATTTTCTAGAGGATCTTGATTTAAATTCCTCATATTTAAAAATTTGAAACCAAGTGCTTTTAATTGGTGCCATAAATATATACTGATCTAATTGTTATCATCCAACCTTTCGCGAAGTGATATTGATTTGTAACATCTTTCCCAGTAGTTAAATCTAATAATTGCCACTTAGTCATTTCTGATAGTAATTTACTATACAACTCAAAGTAAGGAAAACCGTTTTGCAAGCAACATCTGTACTTCTTGCCATCATCTGGATTTATTGTCGAACCATTTAAAGAATCGAAGAGATCATCTATAAGTTGTGCAAACTCTGCCGTTTGTATCGATTCAACTGGAAACAATTCATCAATGTTAGAGACATTAAAAGAATGGATAGCTGTAGCAACCGTGTGATTTAACTGACGCGTTGCAATTTTTACTCTTATTTTAACAAAAGAATCTTGAAAATTAAAATCATGTTTTTTTAATTTATAAAGAAGTTTAAAAGGAAAATTTTGTTCGACATTAAATTTTTTATATATTGAAATTTAGCTACTTTGTTTTCTGCAAATTTAATTTTGCAGCGAAGCAAAGCATTTCGAGTGCATTTTAATAAATGAGGAACATCATAAATGATTACAATAACTTCAAAATTGACGACAAACGTATAACAAGTTGGATCCGTTTTATTTTCTAAACCAAATGTTGATACAGCTTTTCTCTGTGTTCGAGAATCAGCAACAAGCATTCTTATCGCGTATCACGCCGCAGTTTTAAAAGCATTAGCGATAATTATTATATCGAGTGCATCTTGAATTGTGAGATGCTGCTCGCCGTTCTTGACCTTGCATCTATCTATCCGCTCTTGTGAGTCATGACCACCTGCGCTTGGATCGTCTTATCTATACCGACGCACGTACATGTATTCTAAGAAGAGTTTGATTACTGAAAATCGTACGTGATAGTTCGAATGGTTAAACATCGAGACAAAGGATTTGCCTCGTATATAAACGCGGATTATACTTTTGAAATTATGTTCCATTATATTATGTTATTATCAGTTCTATATTAAATTAGTGTAATCGATTAAGTGTCGTGTGATTTGTCTGCCGAGCATCGTTATCCTTGTCCAACTGCTGCACCGCAACTCAATCACTCGTCCCTTCCACGTCGCTCTACAGCGCGCTCGTGCTAGTGCGTTACGCATACACTCTGAGTTAAATCCTGGTCGCAAATAGTTGCTTTTACTTTCACCCCAATCTCTTGTAATTGCATAATAACGTTTGTTATAATATGTTTCAGATTATTACTTGAGATTGTAGTACTTGTGAAATAATAAGCTATCATTTGCTTCCATGATTTTCTCAGACCATATATCATTAGAACGAGAGCATGATTTGCTGCTCTAGAAGTTCGACCCAATTCACCTAAGTCTTCGAAACTTGAAATTTGTTGTTTATGTGTTTCGTAATAAAAACTATTACTTAATGAAATCTCATCAAAAAGTAATAAGCAATATCGATCTAATTCATGCATCTCATCGCTTTTTATTTTTAGCTGTTTTAAAAGGAATTTATTTATTCCAGTATCGAAAGGAATCTTTGATAAAATGTATTTTAAAGTGCGTGATGATGGTAGTTGGAAGTAAGTAGGCAAATATTTATAAATAAAACTCTAGGACTTCGCTTATAAATAGTTAAAGCAAAAGCTTTATCTTCTTCCGTCCATTGTTTTCCAGAAGGAGTACAATCTACATTACATAGTTGCGATTGAATAAAATGTTTTGTAACTTCGTTTAGTTCTGTTTCGATACCGTGAAATATAGTACATTATCTTCTGACATAGTTTTTAATTATTTTAAAATATTTCTTTCATCATTCAATTTCTTTTTAATTTTGCACAATTGTGCAGTAACTTTCCGATGAATAGAATACATTGTACTCTTTCGTGGTGATATTGTTTTTGAAGTAACTCCAGCTTACGTTAAAAATCCAGATTTTCTTTTTCTCGAAGAAGTAGTGGAAGTAAAATCTAATTGTAACTTATTTAAAGAAGTGCATTCTCTATTCGTACAATCTACATTACAAATAGATTCGTTTCTGCTTGTATCGATTAAGCTAAATTGTAAATTATTTTCACTCTGACTATCATTATTATGAATTTAAACATTTTTGAAGCTGTTATTGTGAAAATTAGCAGGAGTTTCATCAGAAGAGGTGTTACTATTTACAAGAGTATCATGCATATTTATATTAACATATTATTTAAATTGTTACAAACGGCAAATGTTTTATTGATCATTGTTGGCTGACAATAATTATTATCTATTGGATCTTTCTCAAAAGCAGCAGAAATTTCTATTGGGATTAAATTATTTGAAATTTTAATGTGTTTCGGTATAACATTCGGCTTTAACAGATGTTTCGTGAAATTAAGAAAATCTTCTTTGCGGTCTGATACCTCCAAGGACTTAATAATATTTATCGCCTCATCAGATAAAAACGCTCTCATATATTGAAACTTCTGTATGTTACTCAGTCTGTTTCCGTGTATAACCGACATGTAGGCATCGTAAAACGGAAACCTCTCATCATAATTATCCGAGAATGACGGCAAATTTAATTTAGGTAATCGCACATGAGACAACGAATCCGCATCATCCGCAGAGGATGGGCGAGGAGCGTGCACTTGAAACTGGGTCATCAATCGGTCGCAGAAGTTGCCGAATTTTCGCACATATCGAATAAAATGCCTCCTCAAATATTCGGCGATCGTCCATCTCCAACTCGTCAATCGACTCGACCTGCGCTTGGACGTCATCGTATTCTTTATAGTATATCTCTAATCGCGCGCGCCTTTCCTCAAGCTGCGCCACTATATCAGGCGTTACAATATTTAAGATAACGAAGGTATCAATTCGTGTACACGCTGCCTTTATCTTTCCGCGACGCCTTTTGAATGCCGTGAATTCACTCGCGCGAAAAACCGAAGGACTCGACATAGCCGTAGGACTGCGATCGCATGCGTACAATGAGTATACAATTTTAATTGAACGATTGGTACAGGCTGCAAAAAAGCTCACCGCCCTGTGACGGTCTGTCCTCTGAAGCCTCTTTGTAGCGGCGCCCGGACGGCCAAATGCTGTGCCAATTTTGCTGCTGCTGCGTGTTCCCACTGCAAAGTCCCTGACTTTTGCAATTGCCGACCGTCTGCCTCGGAATGGAACCCGGCTCGAAGGATCATTAATTTGTAGCGTTTTTTATACGGTATCTCGCTGTCGTTGTTCCGATCACCTTGGCGGCTCGTTTTTTGGGATTGCGTCTCGTGCTACGTTGCGGGTTGTAAGATTGCGGATGATTGTAAGGCGGCCGCACGGATGGCGCCATGTGTTCGGAAGCGCGCGAATGCTCCGGGTCTCGAGTGTATGTCACATTATATCCCGAAATTAAGCGAAAGTGATCGATCACGTCCGACTGATGTTTTCGTATTCCAATCGGCGTTAAGTCGGAGCCGGCGGAATGGCGGGACACTCTCCTTTGTGAGGTGGAACAGAACAGGTGATTCTGTTGCGCGGGAGTCATTAGTGGAGTAGGACATTGCGTCATTTGTACTGATTGTGCGTGTAAGTGTAACGACCAAGATCTTAGTAAAAGCCAGAACTATCGTGTTAAATAGAAGACTGTGTATAATTCATTTATTTCCCCCGAGCCTTGCCGTCTCATGCGGACGCGCGGCGCCCCGCAGAGCGCAGTGGAAACGTGTCGGGTGATATCGAATTAAGAGATATCCTGATATTCGAGATCTTTATTAGCGTAAGAATAAAGGTACGACAAGTCGGGAAAACTTGCAGTTTCACCGAGGAAGGATCTTACAACATTACAGCCTCATTTATTCAGAAGTGGGATCGAGAGCCCGTGTGCAGGATAGTGTTTGTGCGTGATACGCAGTGAAGATCACGTGATCCCAAATATTGAGGAGCGTGATAGTAGGAAGGAAGAAAGACGAAGGGCAGCTGCTATCGGCTCGTGATTCTGCTATTCTTCCAACGTGCGGGGCGTGTGATCATAGGACGAAACGGAGATGCCGGCGTTCACGCGATCCGCGCTGGAGTCAACAGATCCTGAAAGAAGAAGCGAGAAATTTAGGCGTGCCGGTGATTGAGGACCGGGCAGCGCTTATTGAGGGAATACTTAATGCATTAGAAAGGATGCAACAGAGACTGAAGATAGTAGGGCCAGAGAAGGCTCAGGCAGGAGGGACTCGGAAAAAAGTGTCGTCCACATCGTTGGACAGGGGTGAAGAGGGAGTAATCACGGCGGGAGCTGTACATCAAATCTTAACCACGGTGACTTCTGGGATTGCCGCGCACCAAATCGAGATGCAGCGGCAGTAGCATCTTTTCTTGACGGAGTTGTTACAATGGGTGACGATGATGAACAATGACGGAAGGGCGGGTGTTGGCGCCGAAGCCGCGTCAGGAGTAGAAGCCGCGATGGAACAAGGGGGTAGCTCCGCGCCGCACTCCCCGATGCAGACTAACAGCGGCAGTTCGAGCGTGAGCATCGCACCTGCGGGAAATATGATTCGCTGGATCGCGTCTCAGATTCCGGAGTTCGGGGGGACGACAGACGAGAACGTGGCCATTTGGATTAAAAGAGTGGATAAAATTGCGCTGATACACGGCGCTAACGATGGGATAACGCTATTGGCGGCATCGAGCTGTCTCGTGACAAGTGCGAAGCGGTGGTACGACTTTCAGTGCGGACCGAGCATAGAATCGTGATTCGGACTTAAAACCGAGATGACCCATATGTTCGAGAAAAACGTGCCGTTCTATAAGACAATGCAGAGAGTGGAGGAGAGGAAGTGGAGTATGAGTAAGGAAACGTTCGATGAATACGCCATCGAGAAGCTGTCAATGACACATCGTCTGGATCCGTGAAGGACGCCATTCACCTGCTAATTAGTGGCATTCCGCACAGCGGATTGAGAGTGATGGCCCTGTCAGTCGCGGACGGCAATATCGAATCTTTCCTAGAGAGGATGAGACCGATGGTGGAAGGAGCGGAGGAGGAGAGAAAAGCGGCCCACGAGGCGAAAGGAAACAAACCAAAGGAAGGCACGACGAACACGTGCAAGAAATGGGAAAAAGGGTCATACGCACCAAGACTGCCGGGGCGATCCTACTTACTTTTATTGCAAGCAGAAGGGGCATCGGCTCTTCGAGTGTCCCTCAATTCGGCGGAAGGACGTCAAGCCGGCCACTTCAATTCGACAACCGGGTCGCGGCGGCGGTCAGCCTGGAGGAGGAACCGGAAACAGAGACATCGGAAGCAGAGACGACGTCTACTGTCAGCGAGCTGCCCGGAGGAAGATTGAAGATCGCCGACCCGGTGATTACTATCTGTAAATTAGCAGAGACAGAATGTAAGTTGATTCCGTTATTAGATACAGGGAGCCCCGTGTCATAAAGATGGGAATTTTCGAGCAATACCTAGAGCCGCGCGGAATCAAGATATGTCAAACTAATTGTAGATTAAAGGGGCTAGGAACTGTACTCAAAATCGCCGGTGTAGCGCACACGTCGGTCGAAATATTAAAATTGCTCGGTCAGGTGTTTCCAATTAGTCTATATATGCTGTGCGACGACACATTCGACGGTGACATGATTATAGATCGCGAGTTTTTGCGCGACCAAAAGATTATAAAGTAGAATATAAAATGCTGAAGGGCAACGAAGACGATCACAGCATGAACGTTAGATTGTTCCCTCAGTTGCCGCTCTCGTGAACGAGGAGGATGATGGTCAGGCGTTAGAACGAATTATGAAGGATCAGGAAGTTGATTTCGATCTTGAATACAAGACCGCATTGATTGATTTAGTCGTAGGGATAGAGGCTAGAGAAATCGAAACGGTGGATGATGGATACGCGGTGCCAATGCGCCTACGCGATCATTCAATTTACGCATACGCACCGCGCAGGTTCACGCGGAGCGTTTACAGATTCGGGCGATTACGGACGATTTATTAGAGCGAGGAATTATACGGCCGAGCGTGTCGCCGTATTGCGCGCGTGTAATCCCCGTTAGAAGAAAATCAGGAAAGCTGCGTTGACTTGCGGCCGCTCAATAGTCGAGTGGTGAAACAGAAATTCCCGTTCCCGTGATCGAAGAATGCTTGTCGCGTTTGACCAGGAAGTCCGTATCCGCTACTGGACCTGCGGGACAGTTTCCATCAGATCAAGGTGGAGGAAGAACATCGGAAATACTTCGCGTTCGCGACGCCCGACGGGCAATTCGAGTACACGTGTCTGCCATTCGGAGTCGCCCGCCGAATTTCAGAAGCGACTATTACAGATACTGGGGCTGCTCGTGCGACAGGATAGAATCGTAGTATACATCGACGACGTGTTGATACCGTCGGAGTCGGCCGCAGAAAATTTGAAAATTCTAGAGGAAATTCTAATGATTCTGAAACAGTATAAATTTGAGCTAAATTACGCGAAGTGTCAATTTTTGAGAAAAACCGTGGAATTTTTGGGCTACATGATATCCGCGGAAGAGATAACGCTTAGTGAGAGGCACACGAAGGCGATTAGAGATTACCCGGCCCCGAGAAATGTACACGAGATTAGGCGTTTCCTCGGGTTGGCCAGTTATTTTAGAAAGTTTGTTGAGAACTTTGCGGTCAAGGCTATATTCTTGCAGGCTTTGCTTAAAAAGGACTCCGCTTTTTATTTTGACGCCTCGTGCGAAGACTCGTTTAATAAGCTGAAAAGAGAATTAACGTCATTCCCGGTGCTCGCACTATACGACCCGCGCGCGGACACGGAATTGCACACCGACGTGAGTGTTGAGGGATTGGGCGGCATCCTCTTACAGAGACAGTGAGGGAAGCAATGGAACCCCGTCGCCTATTTTAGTAAAAACGAACAATGCGGAGCGCAACTATCACAGCTATGAGCTGGAGATGCTGGCTATAGTACGTACCCTAGAGGGATTTCACATATATGTGTATGGGTTGCCTTTTGTGATAGTTACAGATTGTAATGCGCTAATGTTCGCGGTAAATAAGGCTAATCTAAATCCGCGAATTGCCAGATGGACGCTCGCGCTGCAGGGTTACGAGTTTAAGGTGGTACATCGCCCAGGGAAGCGAATGCTTCACGTGGACGCACTTAGCAGATGCGCGAGCTACGTAAACGCACTTCCGTTAGAGCGCGAATTAGAGATGAGACAGTTCACCGACCATAAATTAAAAGAGATCTCGGTTGAATTGGAATACAAGGATAAATTTGAATTAGTAGACGAATTATTGTATCGGAAAGAAGGAGATAATTTGAAGTTTGCGATATCCGACACGATGATAGAAAGCGTTCTCCGGGTATATCACGACGACATGAGTCATTGCGGGATCGAGAAAACGATCCAAGGGCAAGAATTATCAGCAAGAATTATTGGTTCCCCGCTCTGTGAAAGGGGGTGACGAATCATATTGAAAATTGCATTACCTGTATCATGACGAATGATGCGGTTAATCGGAGAGGGGGAGAAACTTCCTTGTACCCGTCTCCCAGGGCAGCAATGGAGGTTATCCACGTCGACCATTGCGGTCCACTGCAAACGACCGTTGACGAATTTAGGCACATTTTTGTAGTAATCGATGCGTTCACGCGCTTCACGTGGTTGCAGGCGTGTCGCTCGATGACTAGTCGAGAGGTGATTGCGATGCTCGAGAATATAGTTAATACGTTCGGAAAGCCGGGCGAAATCGTCTCGGACCGAGGCACTGCGTTTACGTCAAAAGAGTTTACGAGTTATATATACGATAAGGGAATAAAACATAGGAGGGTCACCGTGGTAGCGCCGTGGGCTAATGGTTTTGTAGAGAGGGTCAACCGGTTCACTAAAAGCTCCAAGTTGATAGAGGAACCAGGTGAGTGGAAGCAAAAATTAGGCAGTATGTGATTAATAATTCGTTTCACAGTAGTACAAAATCGACACCCTCTAAGCTTATGTTTGGGTACGATCAGCGGTACCACGCCGATTTTCCCTTTTCGAAATTTGTTAAAGAATTAGCCAAGATAGACTGCGACTTAGATAAAGAACGTGAAATAGAGCGTAGTGCGGTGGAGACCGCCACTAATGCTATTAAGGCTTATAATAAACAGTACCGCGATTCAAAGTTGAGGACCCCGACTAAATATGCCGAGGGCGATTATATTTTGGTTCGCGATACTCAGAACCGACCGGGGGAAAGCGCCAAATTCAAGACTAAGTACAAAGGGTCATATCAGGTGCATAAATTGTTGGGAAATAATAGATATGTCATAAAGGATACAATTGGGTTCAATTTGACGCTCCGACCTTTTGATACGATCTTGTCCTCCGACAGGATTAAGCCTTGGATCCGACTTGATGCTCCAGTCGAGTAACTTAGCTGTAAAGAGGCGGGAATGTAAATTAGATTTAAGGATTAAAACTAATCATTTGATACTGTTTCCTTCCCTTTCTTTATTCTACTATTGTATTGAGGTAAGATTAGATATAAGAGAAAAAAAAATGTTTTTGTGATTATGATTAGGATACTTACCTCCAATAATGTCTTCGTTGTATATTAATAAAGTACACTACGGTAAACCACTGGTCGCTCATGCAAGGCGATTAAAAGACACTCGTCGTAAATACCGCCACTTCGGGACGAAGTGTGGGCAGGATGGCCGAGCTGTAAGATTGCGGATGATTGTAAGGCGGCCGCACGGGTGGCGTCATGCGTTTGGAAGCGCGCGAATGCTCCGGGTCTCGAGTGTATGTCACATTATATCCCGAAATTAAGCGAAAGCGATCGATCACGTCCGACTGATGTTTTTCGCATTCCAATCGGCATTAAGTCGGAGCCGGCGGAACGGCGGGACACTCTCCTTTGTGAGGTGGAGCAGAACAGGTGATTCTGTTGCGCGGGAGTCATTAGTGGAGTAGGAAATTGCGTCATTTGTACTGATTATAAAGTGCGTGTAAGTGTAACGACCAAGATGTTAGTAAAAGTTAGTAAAAGCCAGAACTATCGTGTGTTAAATAGAAGTTTGTGTATAATTCATTTATTTCCCACCCCGATCCTTGCCGTCTCATGCGGACGCGCGGCGCCCCGCAGAGCGCAGTGGAAACGTGTCGGGTGATATCGAATTAAGAGACATCCTGATATTCAAGATCTTTATTAGCGTGAGATTAAAGGTACGACAAGTCGGGGAAACTTGCAGTTTCACCGGGGAAGGATCTTACAACATTACAGGGTATTCTCCGCGCCACGTAATAAGAAACAAGTTTGTGTCTTCTCAATTTAAGAAATTTGTTTTGTCGGCGAGTTACAAAATTTATTTCCTAATGACTTTACAGTGGTACTCAATTGATTTTTGAAACGAGTGATCATTGCGATCGGATCACTCGTTTTTGTCTTGTTTGTCCCCACCAATTCGTTCCCTTCCTAGGAGGCCACGTCGTTTTCGGGCTAGCACGTCCTTTTCGCGTGTCGCTGTCGACCCCCCCCCCCCCGCGCAACCTGTCTCGCTATACGAATGTCGCACACATACACACGCACATATACGGATTAATTATTGTTTATTCACGATTACTACGCGATACAATAGTTAAAAACAATAAAGAAAGCAAAACTTAAGGGGTAATATCACCTTGAAATTTTTTTTGGCCAAAAAATTTTTTTGTTTTAAATCATCCCTAAACTATCCAAGAATGATATCCAATTGGTTTTATGTGGGAGAAAATTTTTTTGTGGTAAAAAAGTCGATTATTTGAAGGAAGTCACAGCTAGGTAATTCGAACGCGCACGAGTACGGCACGGTCGGGGTCCTTTCGGGGACTGTTTGTAGTTTAATTTTTTGTAGTTTCATTAAAATAAATCCAACTGTAAAGAAAAGAGTGCATCGACCATTCAGAAAAGGATAGACAACAGACTTCGAAATCTTGTTAAAAAAACAAAAGGATTAAGCGGCCGAGGTAAACTGACAAACAAGTTAATTGATGAATTAACTATTTATTATGGATTAGCGATCCGACGACATTCTAATTCACTAAATGATATGAAAGAAGCGATCTGGGCTACCCTTTACCACAAGATTTCGACAGACGAGAAGCCACAGCATCAATTCTGTCCTGAAGTGCGAGATCATGGTGCTCCTGGCAGTTGGAGAAAGCTGTAGGAGATTTAAACAATTATAAACATAAGTCTGCTATGTCAGAAAAGATTTTTTAGTGTTGTTAAACCCATATACTGCGACAGTAATTTCCGCGGGTCCGCCTGACCCCGCGGAAGTCTGACCAGATTTAATATAATTTTCCCGACAAGATACCGCCAACGATACAGATCACGAGATAGTCAAACATTGGGCGCCAGGCACGGCTCTCGTGCCACACGATATGATTGGCATTACTATACGTAACGCATTCCAAGCAGGGAGTTAAGGGAGAGGCTAGGGCGTCGCAAATAATTAATCTCACCATTTAAAAGAGCAATATATGAGGAGACATGTATTTTAATAACACAGTGGCATCCGAATGAACGTACTAACGAGGGACGCCAATAAGACGTCGATTTCCGAACGCGATCTTACAATGATTCGCCAAAGCGACTGGATACGCGAATTCTTAGAGCCGATCGGCGGTAACGCTTTCAATTCAGCAAAAAGCGCGGGAATGAATTCTCGCAGGCGAGAATGTACATTGACAATAACGCGAGACGAATTCATACCAACGACGACGCGGAAACCAGAGTACAATACGAACGACCTAAGATAGAATTTACAAGAGTTAAAACGTGAGACATAAACGTATTAGGCAATCGACGTAATAGCAAATTGACAAAAGTCACGACGCGAGAAACGAACGTACGATGATCGGAAGCGTGTGCGAATTCATAATACCGACAATTCGACCACGAGACAACGACCATGACGCTACACCGCGAATTCGCGAACGCATTCTCTCGACTGCGGGTGAGATGCGAAAGCGAGAGATTTCCCCACAAAAAAAAAACAACGAAATTTCGACGAGCCCGGGGCAGCAAACCTCCTCGCGGGACTATCGCAACGGCGTCCGGCCCGGTGACCTTGGCCGTCGCGCGATTACGGCCCTACGTCCTTTCCCGTGGACTTTACCACGAGGCTGCCGCTCCCGGTCTCGATATTTGCCGACGCACTGGAGTGGTGGCCTTACAGATCTCGTCGCAGGTTTCGCTGCCTGGTCGAATGCCCGCTCCTCGGCGACCTGGCTCGGCTCACAGTTATGGCGGCAAGGCTCGGGCGACGTGGCAACAGATCTCGTCGTCGCTCTGCTCTCCGCGGCATCTCACACCACAGTGTCGTCGGGACGCTTCCGGCGCAGCGTCGGGCCCTCCCTTCGCTTCCGCGCCATCCAGCGCCTAGCATATTCCATCGATTACCATGCCTGGATCCCGGGCAGTCGATAAGGGCTGTCGATAGTGACGGTCGATAACCTCCGACTCGTCTGCACCCCCGTGCGTCCTGTTTACCGCCTTGCAGGCGCTCTTCCTTGTACGAGGGCCCCGGCTGACCGGGCCAGGACCCTTCCTTCGGTTGCCTCCTTTCCATCTCTGCGGCGGGCTCGCTCTCCGTCAGTGGGGCCCGTCCGGAGCGTCCTCCGGCACGTGGCCCTCCACTCGCCCTCGCCCCGGGATCCTTGACCTGCCAGTCGCTCAGGGAGAGGCCCTCGCCCTACGCCTCGTCCCGTATGTCTCCGCTCCGACTCTCACTCGCCTCCTCTCTTCCGCCTTTCCTTCGCCCTTGCCCTTGTTCTGCCGATTCCGCTGCTCCTCCGCTCGTCCTCTCCATTACAATACATTTCAAAGTTGCTCGAACCACCATTCCAGTCGTCTCCATCTTCCTGTCGAGTCGGAAAAATAATAAGTATTCAGGTCGTAAGCCCGCGAGCGGGACCACAGTCACAAAACGTGCGGATTACGCTCCGCAACGCGACCAAATTACGCCCAACAAAGGGAATCGCCGCGCTCCCGCCCCGCGGAAGCGACTCCGATCCCTTTTCGGACTCCGTTCGGTCAGGCGAGCCCTTGTGACGGACCCTGTCACGTCACAATACATATAAAGAATTAAGCAGTGATGACTTGCTGACGCGTTGCTTGGGTGGATACACGCAAAATTCCAACGAAAGCTTCAATGCGCTTGACTGGTCTATGGCTCCAAAAAGCATCTCTAGCGGCAAAACTGTACTAGACATTGCCGTAGATTTTGCTGTAATAGTTTTCAACGATGGTTTATTTAGCATTATGCAAGTTATGAAACAATTAGGTATCACTATCGATCAAAATTGTTATAACTTCTGCTTGGAAGCCGATGCCACGCGCATGAAGCAGTAGAAGCGCTCCCAGACGCTCCCAGACTGACGAGGCTAAAGAAGCTCGGAGAAGCTCAACATCGTCAAGGAAGGATGAAGAACACGAGAACCTAAATCTGGAAGGCCAATTGTACGGTGCAGGCATTGCCGATTAAAGGTAAATAAAAAGTTTCATCAAAATTCTACTACTTAAAACCTTAAACGCGTTTTTCTCAAAACTGCATTTTTTGAACTTACCGTACGTCTAGCTCTCACAATTTTAATCCGATTCATTTAAAATTTGAACTGTAGCTTCAAAATGATATTATCTAGTGAAGTACATAGGATTTTTTCGATCAATTAAAATTTATCCATTTTATGAACGTTTTTCAGTCGATTTTTTCAGGAAAAAAATTTTTTTTCTTCATTTTAATGCCATTTTCACAAAAATCAATATTTTGAAAAAAACCTACGTACTTCACTAGCTATTAACATGTGTTTTAATAATCTTTTTGAATTTTTGTTCTAGATGCAAATCTACAGAAGAAAAACGTACGGTAGTGGAGGTACCTCAACAAAATTGGATTTTCGTGCAAGAGCTCGCGTGCCGCCATTTTGTTTTAAAACCGTTCATAAAAAATTTTTTTATACACTTTAAGACATTTACAACCATATATGCATAACCAAATTTCGAAATACTTTTTCATTAAAAAAAAATTAGAGAAATTGATCCTTTATTTCAGGCTCACAAGGTGATATTACCCCTTAAGTGTTAAAAAATATAAATATATATACATAATAAAGAATAAAGACATCAACAATCTGTGCAGAATTTGTTGAAAGAAGACGTAAATTTATTCACACATGCAGTAAATTTAAAGTAGATAAATATAATTGCAGAATGATATAAAGAAAGAATGCATATGTATAAGTATCTCAACCAAGAAGCACGCAAAAAATTATTTATATAAACATACATATAAAGAAGCTATAAAGACGATGATACGATATATAGATATAAAATAAATATGTAAAATTTTATAGTATTGATTTATTCGATCTATCCAATACAAAATAAGGATTAAATAAGATACCTTTACATGTATGTACATATCTTGCACTTTTTACCATTACACATTCTAATGTAATATAAAAATAGTATGGATTTAATAATACTTTATACATAATTTATAAAATTTAATTTCAATACTTACATTTAGAAATACATCCATAGTTTTCTGTTTTTCTATCAATGTTTTACGTTTTATTACTTTTGATCCAAATAAATGTTCATATGCTTTTTCATGATTTCTCTCCAAGTGTTTTTTTAATCCCGTGGTGTTTTTATTTTTAATTCCTTCGTTACATTTTTCTTTTGACACAATAAACATGCACCAACTCTTTCATTGTTTCTTGTTTCATATTTAAAATAAGTTTTATAATTGCATTGTTTTAACGATAACTTCTTCTATACTTTTGTCACCACTTTCTAAAATATTTTCATGTTCAGTAGAAGTACTTGGCCTGACTTTTTTGGTTAAATTTATATTAGATTTACTGCGTTTCATTTTTATCAAAATATGCGACAAAACAGTTGTCTGAATAATTAACAAGAATCAAGAACTATCTTATTTGACGTAAAATGCAGACGCACTAGACGCAGCGACCGGTGAGTCCCGGTGACGTGACACGTAGTGTAACCAGAGATGCCAGATTCCGTGCTTGGTAGCATTCGGTTGCATGTGGAGGGGATGGAGTGGAGATGGCTCTCGCGACTGCCCATGACGTCACGTACCGCACACAAGCCACGTACCGTGTACGTGTGCGCTCGGCTTCGGGCAACGTCGGGCAATCGATCGAAATAGATATATGACTCTGTCTCTTTCTCTCCTCCGGGCCGCTCAAGCGCGGCACTGACGAGTGATTTTGAATAAAGAATGAATAAAGAATAATTCTGAAGAGTTAACGAAATCCACATTAAAAGTAATTTGTCTTGAACAGTAAAAATATTAATGTATACATATTCTTTATACACAATATATTCTTTATATGTATAATAAAATTATAAAAATCTTGACAAAAAATAATGAAATGCCACTCTTGGCCAACGTGTACGTTTCGTTTAATGTCATATTAAATATATTTTAAAAACATTTTTTAATAAAAATTTTGAAAACATTTCTTAATAAAAAGAAAGTAATAATTGTTTAATAACTAGAATAACTTTTTTAAAAAATAAAATCGATATTTATATCTCGTATTTATATTACATATACAACGTACATGTTGTTGCTCGACGGAAACCGCGAGAAGGTGGTGGTCTCTTCCGTCATGAAGTTTAAACAATTGTTATTAATTAATTTAATTATTTAAAAAATTTAATTATTTTATAATTGTAATGTAACACAACTTATTGCACACAAATTATTACACACAAATATATTCAAACATAATTTTACAATATATAGAATATAATACAAAACAATCTATTAAAAAAACAATTGTTTATACCTCCTAAGCAATATAAGATGAAAAGTAAAATGAAAAAAAAGTTATGCAGTAAGAGCGTTGCGACTACTTACATTAATAAAGCGTTCATACTTCACGTAATATAATATTTAAATAAATGTATTCAATGAAAAAAAAATTATAAATTATATAATTTAAAAAATATACAGCAAATTAGCGAAACATACATTATATAAGTAATTTCCTGAAAATAACAGACAAAATACAATTTATTTACCACGAATCACTATGTATTAATTTTTTATGTATAGTAATTCGTGAAAAATAAATTCCTTATTATTTGCTGTTTCCAAAAAATTAGTTTCAAATCTAATATTTGAAGCTTTCGCGATGTTTCATCGCACTGAATAATTATTAGATTTAATTTTTAGATTGGAGCTAAGTTGTTCTTCATTTAGAATCTGACGTTTCATAAACATTTCAGTTCACTTCAGGTACAGAGCAATTGAACTGAACTGAGATGTTCAATGACATATAATAAAAAACAACACAATTCCAACCCGAAAGTCAAATCTAATCAGCTATATGTTTGCTTCGCTAATTATTATCTATATACTGTTTTAAGATTGATTTTATGCTATTCAAAACAAGTTAATGTTTTTATCTTACTAATAAATGCTGCATTTTTAATTGTTTTTCTGTATGTAAAAAATAATGGAGCAATTTCAAAACAGCATTTTAAAGAATAAAACATGTGACGACACAGTAAAGTGTCGTCACTAAGTCCCCGCGGCCGACCATCCGCCAAGCACGGGGACACGGCGTGCGCGATACCCACGAGGAAACGCGACCCCACCACGAACCGACGCATGGAAGGGGCCGCCGAACCGGTATATAAGCCGGCTCGATCGAAGAGCCGGCACCAGTGACCCGAGATCCTTCCCGATACCGGCCTCAGGAGCTTCCGAGGACTCCTAGCGATCCTATACCTACTTCCGATACCCGCAGTCGACGGAGACGGTGCGACCTCTCCGCAGCTTGGTTACGGCCAGCGTTCGACATCCCGATACCCGCAGTCGACGGAGCCGGTGCGACCGCTCCGCAGCTAGGTTTCGGCCAGCGTTCGACTTCCTTCCGCCGGCCTGTCCGGCGTACACCTCGCAACGCACCGCGACAGCGAAGACTACAAAGGGCCGCGCCCCATACACCCGGGACGATTAGCAGACTCACCCGCTGCGTTCCCAAACTCTGGGTTCCGACGAGCCCATTCGCGGCAACGCAAGAACGCACCGTTACAAACATAGGCGCTCAATAAAATATCTTAAGGCGCATTTATAAACGATTTAAACCTTTTAATAAATAAAAAATTAACTTCCTGAAAAATAACCATTTTAATTCATTTTTAATGCAATTTTTTAATGCATATTTATAGTGTTGTATTTACAATATTTATTTCTCGAAGCGCATTGCAACTATCGAAAAAATTGAAGTTTTCTTTTTCCAAGACTTCGTTTACAATTTGTTTTTTTTATGAAATAATAACATAACTTTTTAGCTAACTATATATTTTTTTAAATTTTTAGTTTATATATAGTTTAGTTTAAAACTTTAGTTTATAAATATTTGTAAATAAATTATAAATATTTACTTTATAGATAGTTTTGTTAACTATATATTTTTATGAACATATTTATCACCGAATGTTGTGTTTATGAAATATATATATATCATACGGCAATTACTCGGTCCAGTTATATTTATCATAGGATGTGTACATGGATGGATGAGAATAATGTCCATTTTTTTGTTTGTCCATATTTTCTTCTTCTTATTAATATAATTAATAGCATCTAAGTCCATCCGGGCTCGATGCTATTAATTCGGCCAAAGATGCTTAGAAAGCTAATGCAACGTTCTAAATAGGTAGAGATTCTAAAAAATTTTCTATTCAGAAAATGTCTTTAATGCTCGGCGTACCAAGCGGAACTTGAGCATAATCCACTAAATTGTACGGACGAAGTATAATTTATTTCCCATGAATTGGTATATATTTATTTTTTATATTTATTCCAACGTTGAATATACGATATAATTCTAATCTGAAAATCAAATAATTAGTTATGTTTGCTACGTTAATTTTTCTTACTTCTTAAGGAATATACTGTAAATCAAGTGTTATCTTTTTAATATTTTCATGTCACCTATAAGTGTCATAATTATTTTAATGCAAAATATTATGGAGCGATTTTAAAATATTTTTAACACCAAAGTTTATGCTTTTAAATGTTTTTATAAATCTTTTTTTCTACGAAACTGTACCTTGTCAAATAAAAAATTTACTTCCTGAAAAATTATCTCTTTAATGCATTTTGAATACTATTAATGTGTGCTGTACTTAAAAAATTCGATCATCATTTCTCACTGGGTTAATGATACAAAAAATTTGTGTTTTCTATTAAAAAATTTGCTTTGTTTTTAAAATCATTACAGGTGCGTTTGGGAAGCTTGTTGTTGACGTTGACTACTTATGTCTCATTCTACTTATGTCATTCATTACATATACAATAAGCACACTAACAGCACGCTCCCTACAAAATGCTGATATACATTTTTCATTGAGTTACGTATTACGCAATTCTAATGCATCGTTAATGAGACGACTTATCGATTTATCGACGACGCATTGATTCGCGATATCGCGATGCGATTTTTTTTTGACAAGCGTCTTGACGTCTTGTTAATCGCCGTTGTGTCGTAGAGCTCTCCAAATATTTTGATTGTCCTCGCGATTATCAAGGTAGATCACCATTATTTTTCTATACGCACATATACACGCAGATAGGGAGGGTTTGGAGTCGTTAAATACTGTGGGAGTGACGAACCACGGGATCCT